>CM027119.1:15012971-15350437 GCA_015476505.1 Urochloa ruziziensis | reverse complement strand
CGAACCCTTGCGGTTCTGGTACATCCTCTCGAACCTCCTCGTGAGCAACGCGAGATCCTCCTCGCTCAGCACCTCATACTCTTCATCTGGAAGGGACACAAGAGAAGACAAAGCAAAGTGTCTAGGAGTGTTAGCATGTCCATATCCAGAGCCACCGACTAGAGCCAGACTATGGGGATCAGTCGGACTCTTAGCCTTGGCAAGCAACTGCCTGTCAACCTCAGAAGACTTCAACTTCGATAAAAGCTCATCAACAGAAAGAGTCTCATAGTTTGCCGACTCCATGATCGCCTCAACCTTGGCACCCCACACGGATCTATCAAGTGCTTGCAGAGCTTGATAGCTCGGTCATGATCCGAGTATGGGAGCACGGTAATGTTGGCTTTCATGTTGTTGACAATCGAAGTGAAACGCTGAAACAAAGCGTCAACAGACTCTCCAGGCAAATGAGCAAAGTTCTCATACTCCCTCCTGTACATCGAGAAAAGCCTAGCCTTGACATGGCTATCACCACCGTGGGCTACCTTGAGCTTCTGCCAGATCTGGCTAGCTAGGTCCTCGCCCAAAACCCGCTCAAACTCCTCGGCGGACAAAGCACGGAACAAGTAGTCAACAGCTCTAGCGTTTGCCTCAAACCTATCCTTTGCATCCTGGGCATCTAAGTTGGTGGGATTGACATAGTTCTCATCTTTGGTCACATCCCACAACAACTTTCCTTTGCCTCGCAAGAAAGCGCCCATACGCGCAACCCAGTTCGGGTAGTTCTTCCCATCGAAGTGCGGAGGCCCGGAACCCCGATCTTGGTACGCCATCTTTGGATCTTAGACTGGTTAGAGTCGCAAAGACCCGTAACCGGCTTTGATACCAATTGAAGGACCGAAACGGCGACCAGAGAGGGGGGGAGTGAATGGGAGCCGATAAAATTTTCTTCTCCAAATCAATTCGGCTTTCACCCCAAAATCACTTCCGGACTTCGTATCACAATCTTGCCAAGATCACGTAGCAACTGAGATGCTACTGACCCTAGGAACAAGAAACATGCAGCGGAAACACAGAAAGAATCCTCGATCCAAAAACTTCACCGAAACAGCCACTAGGTGTGTGTACTCGGCACTGCCGGTTTTCAGAACTCGGCACTGCCGAATACACACTGCACAAAAGCACCCCTCGAGTCTATGTACTCGGCAGTGCCGGTTTTCACAACTCGGCAGTGCCGGGTACACGCAAACAGCACAGCCCCAAAGTCAACTCGAGGATGGATCTCTCAAACGGCTTGAGCTCTTGAGGCGAGATTTTGGTCAGATGATCTAGACCTCCAGTGGAGTGTTTTCCCAAAAGATCTCGGCCTCTAACTCAGTACAACTCCCAGAAACTCAGATCTCGTGATGAACACCATGACATCAAGTTCATCCCGAAAATCTCAAATCTGAAGCGATTCTCGGCGCTTGGGGGCAAAGGATCACCAGCAAAAGAGGCACAAGGCACTCATACGTGAATCCCCCAAAGAAATCCGAGAGAAAACGCCCTAGATAGAGAAGAACGAAAATCCCCCAAAAATAGCTCCGAAAATACCCACGAAAATAGAAAAGGATGAAGGAGCTCGGGAGATCAAATCATGGCACAAAGATGAACAGCACAAACTCAATCACATAACCATGAATTCACCTATACAAACTAGGAATGATTCGAAATAGTTCTAGGTGGAGGGGATGAAGGGAAGAGGAAAACTAAACAAACCAAATAAAAGATTACTAAAGAGATGACAGCCACCAGCCCTGAAGGGGCCTATTAGTAGTCCAAGTGGTGGTGTCCTAAAGACTAAGCTACCCCTAAGTGATACATACCCCTCAGGGGCAAATTTGACATTTTGATCTCAGATATTTTCCGGCTCGGGCACCTTCCACTGCAAGCTAGCTTCCCTCCGACGCAAGCCTTGCAGTCACGCCGCGTGTCCTCCGGATCGAAGCTCCTCGACGCCGTTCTTGGGCCAGCCCAGTCGGGTGCATGTACTCGGCACTGCCGAGTTGTCCAACTCGGCACTGCCGGGTACATACAGCCCAGCAGCCCAACGGCCCATCTTCGCCACGTCGAGTCCTCGGTCCTTGGTTTTGAGGCCCAAACCAAGGGAAACCGTCCACCGATGATTTTGTGGCCAAATCACCAAACCCCGCGCGCAAACTTCGGTTGTTAGCCGCCACCTTGCGCCGGCTTCACGTCCGCGTACGAGCTTCGGTTGTGAGCCGCTACCTCGCACCGGAACCACGTCCCCTTGCTCGTTCTTGCCAGCATGTGAACCGCACTTGATCCACCGGCCATCGGGTCCCTCGAACCAAGCCTACTTGTCTCTCCGCTCCTCGGAGGCCGCCATGGCTAAGACCTTTCGCGCCTGTTCTTCACCTGCACCAATGCAACCAAGCCGCATTCTACACCTGCAATACTTGAGCCAAGGGAAACGTCAATCCACACCACGTTGTCAATCACTCATCACACCAGGAAGCGACCATCCACCGGTCCTCGGACACACTGGGTCCTCAATGACTTCACAGAGAAGCAGAGGCTCGAGAAGGAGATCAAGCGACTGGAAGGAATAAGTCAGCTTCAGAACTGTTCCATAGGACTCATGGAGTACAGGATGAAGAGAGCTGACGAGAAGATTGCTGAGCTCCAGAACAATGCCACTCCAGGTGCTATGGGTTTGAGGATCACCCAGTTCGAGCGGAGGTGCGAGCGTAACGCCAACAACATTGCCGCACTCACTCGTTCCTAACTCTATCTCAAGGAGAAGAACAAGCAGATCCTCCAGACATGGAAGGATGCCGACTCCATCAGGGTCGAGGAGCTACAGGAGCTTAACGACCAGCTACCACCAGAGAAGCAGCGACAGATTCGCAAGGAGGACTTCAAGGTTGGACCCAGCTCGTTGAGACTCCACAAGGTTCCCTTTCAGAGTATCTACACTGTCGAGACCCCAGAGACTCAGATAGCCGAAGCAATGATGAAGCCTCTTTTCACCGCGAGGCACACTTGGGAGGACCGTACAGTCATTGAATTCAAGAAGCCTCAGATGTTCTGAGATTAGATGAGTAGCTAGAATAAGGCAGAGTAATTCCGCGTCAGCCGTGAGCCTGTTCCGGTACGCGATGGTATATGTTTACCCATGTAGTAGGAACCACCATTTTGAGATCTTTTCTCGTTGTACCGTGTGCGTGTGTGTGCGAGACCTCCAAGGCTAGTGAGTCAAGCCTCGAGGTAGCACCTAGTGTTTTTACTGCATGGATGAGTGAATGGATCTTAATTAATGAATGAGTTTTCATGATGATTTCTTCTTAAATGTTAGAAGCTTATACATGCATATAAGAAATATTTGTGATTGTATTGACTCTGGCTTATTTAGAACGATTCCATATATAAATACACTCATGCCCTCTCTTCAATCTTTTTTCAGGATGTCTATCCGAAGGTCAGGTCGTTTGAACGTGCAGCTTGAGGCAGCCGCCCAGGAAGAAGCTGAGATCGCCGCTCGTGGCCGTGGCCGTGGCCGTGTACGGGGTCATGCCGCCCCACCACCAGCTCCTGAACCCGCGCCAGAGCCAGCTGTTGGCCGTGGTCGCGGAAGAGGAGATGGAGGAGCCGCCAATCCCAACCTGGCGCCGCTCAGACACGACGCGCAGCAGGATGCAGAAGAAGAAGAGGAAGCTGTTGATGAGGAGATCTAGATTGATCCAGTCCTAGCAGGGCAAGGCCGTGGACGTGGTGCGCCACCACCGCCACCACAGCAGCAGGAGGAGCAGCAACAGACCGTACCACCCGTGGCTACGCTTGCCTAGGTCTTGGACCGATAGACTCAGGTCATGGAGAGGATGGCCAATGCCATTGCACACCCTCAGGGAGGAGGACACCACCAAGGACCACCCGCTGATGACCTGCCGCGCAAGATCGAGAGGTTCATCCGTCTCAAGGCCCCTACCTTCAGTTTCTCAGAAGACCCGATCGATGCAGATGACTGGTTGAGGACCATCAAGACCAAGCTTGACCTCTCTGACTACAATGATGAAGAGTGTGTTGCCATAGCCATCCATCAGCTTGAGGGACCAGCCAGAGCATGGTGGGACAGTTACAGCGCCATGCACCCGAACCCAGCCGCCATCACTTGGGAAGAGTTCTGCAAGGCCTTTCGTGATCAGCATATTCCTCGACAGATTGTGGTTCAAAAGGCACAGGAGTTTCGTACGATGACCCAGGGAACGATGAAGGTGGAAGAGTATGAGCGTCACTTCACCTGGATGATGCGCTATGCTCCCGAGGACACCAACACTGAAGAGAAGAAGCAGTTCTGGTTCCATCGAGGTCTACACCGTGGGATCAGGCAGATTGTGGCCGGGAGTGACTTCCCCACGCTCCGCCACATGGTAAATCGCGCCATCGCGGTCGAGAAGGAGAGACCGGACCATGAGGGCTGCCTGAGAGTCAAGAAGCGCAAGTTCGACCAGCTGACCCATGACAGGCCACCCCAGAGGCCGAGCTATGGACAGACCAGCCAGTAGAGGAACACCAACTACCATCAGGGACAGAGTCAGCCCTACCGCAGCTATCGCTCAGGTCAGAACCAGCCAACCCGCAGCTTTGGAGGAGGCAATGGACAGTTTGCCGGAGGGAGGAACCCCAGCTACCCCTTGTCTGGTGGATCCTACGGATGCCAGAACAGCTCGAGTGCCCCATTCACCTGCTTCAACTGTGGCAAACCCTGCCACAAGTCCTACGACTGCCCTGAGAAGGAGAACTCCCAGACACCAGCTCGCGGTGCCGCACCCGGTGGCAGACCAGCCGCCACCACAGGACAGCCAGGTGTTGCACGCGGAAAGCTCAACCACATGACCGAAGCTGAAGCACAGGAAGCACCTGACGTCTTACTAGGTGAGTTCATTGTTGATGGATTTCGTGCATTGGATCTGTTCGATACCGGAGCTACCGGATCCTATATATCTAGTAAGTTTGTAGCACATACGTCTCTTCCCATGATTCCCCGAGTCGTACCTATTATCACATCCTCACCTTTAGGAGACCTTGAGTGCACCATGTGCAAGGATGTGAGCATCATGATGACAGGACAAAAGTTTCTAGCCGACCTCACAGTCCTACAGTCAGACCAGCATTGACATTATCGTAGGCATGGATTGGTTGACCTTACACAAGGGTGCCATCTCATGTTCACCCCAACTAGTGGCCCTGATACACCCTAGTGGTAGAATAGTGGAGATTGAGCCCACAGCAGCCAAGCAAATACCCGCATCCCACCTGCACAGCCTCAGTGAGAAGACTGTAGCCGACGTTCCGGTTGTTTGTGAGTACCCGGACGTGTTTCCCGAGGAATTACCAGGTCTACCCCCAGACAGAGATGTTGAGTTCGCCATTGAGCTAATCCCAGGCACAGCCCCCATATCCAAGAGACCCTATCGGATGTCCGTACAGGAGTTGGAGGAATTGAAGAAGCAGTTGAGGAATTTTCTGGATCACAAGTTCATTCGACCGAGTGCTTCACCGTGGGGATCACAGGTGTTGTTTGTCAAGAAGAAAGATGGGACACTTCGCCTGTGCATAGACTACCGCTCACTGAATGCGGTGACGATCAAGAACAAGTATCCGTTGCCAAGGATTGATGACCTTTTGGATCAGCTGAAGAGAGCCAAGTACTTCAGTAAGATTGACCTTAGATCCGGTTACAACCAAATGAAGATTCGGCCAGAGGATATACGCAAGACCGCCTTCTCCACCCGTTATGGGTTGTTTGAGTTTCTGGTCGTGTCTTTTGGGTTGACCAATGCGCTGACATACTTCATGAACATGATGAATAAGGTGTTTATGGAAGAGTTGGACAGGTTTGTTGTGGTGTTCATTGACGACATTTTGATATATTCAGAGACTGCCGAAGAGCATGAGGAGCACCTCAGGATTGTGCTCAAGAGATTGAGACAGCACAAGCTTTACGCGAAGTTTAGCAAGTGCGAGTTCTGGTTAGAGAAAGTTGCCTTCCTAGGCCATGTGGTGATAGCAAAAGGTGTAGCAGTTGACCCAGAGAAGATCGAGGCCGTGATAGAATGGAAGCAGCCCAGAAACGTGACAGAGATCAGGAGTTTTCTAGGGTTAGCTGGATACTACCGTCGATTCATAGAGAACTTCTCGAAGATTGCCAAGCCTATGACCGAGTTGCTTAAGAACAATGTACCATTTGTTTGGTCAGACAAGTGCGAAGAGAGCTTCCAAGAGTTCAAGACCAAGCTTACCACCACTCCCGTGTTGACCCTGCCAGATATCAGAAGAGACTTTGTAGTATACTGTGATGCATCAAGACAAGGACTTGGACGCGTGCTTCTGCAGGATGGAAAAGTTGTAGCCTATGCCTCCCGCCAGTTGTGGAAGCATGAGGAGAACTACCCCACCCACGACCTAGAACTTGCAGCGGTCGTGCATGCCTTGAAGATTTGGAGACATTACTTGATCGACAACAAGTGCCACATTTTTACCGATCACAAGAGTTTGAAGTATTTCTTCACTCAGACCGAGCTGAACATGAGACAGAGGAGATGGCTAGAGTTGATCAAGGACTACGATCTGAACATTCAGTATCACCCCGGCAAAGCCAATGTGGTTGCCGATGCACTTAGCCGAAAGAGCTACTGCGGAGTCATGATTGAGAAGGAGAAACCAACAGATCCCGAGTTGGAGAAGATCAGTGAGCTGCGTGTGAAGTACACCCTAGAAGAGCAGATTCGTGCAGCACAGAAAGGATGCCCGGAAATCGAGGGATTGATACAACGCATGGCTAAGGGCAAAGCCGAGGACTACCGGATAGATGAGCAAGGCACAGTATGGTTGAAGAATCGCATTTGCGTACCACGGAATGACGAGCTCCGCCGAACCATCCTAAGCGAGGCTCATGAATCCAAGTACTCGATTCACCCCGGTTGCACCAAGATGTACCACAATTTGAAGGACCAATTCTGGTGGCAGAACATGAAGATAGACATCGCAGAATATGTGGCACGATGAGACACTTGCCGGAGGATCAAGGCCGAGCACCAACGACCTGCAGGACTACTAAACCCACTCAACGTACCTATGTGGAAGTGGGAAGATATCACCATGGACTTCATAAACGGTCTACCCCGTACCCAGAAAGGGAATGACTCGATTTGGGTGATAGTTGATCGTCTCACCAAGATCGCTCACTTCATCCCGGTCAAGACCACTTTTGGAGCAGAGAAGCTAGCTGACATCTATGTGGACAACATTCTCAGGTTGCATGGAGCACCTAAGACCATACTCACCGACAGAGAACCCTAGTTCACCGCCAAGTTCTGGCAGAGATTGCATGATTCCATGGGTACCAGCTTGGTGTACAGTTCAGCCTTTCACCCGCAGACTGATGGTCAGACAGAGAGAGTGAATCAGATTCTAGAGGACCTACTTCGAGCTTGTGTTCTGACATATGGAGTAGATTGGGAGAAGAGCTTGTCCTATGCAGAGTTCTCATACAACAACAGCTACCAGGCTAGCTTGCAGATGTCACCATTCGAGGCACTCTATGGCCAAAAGTGTAGAACCCCACTCATGTGGTCAGAAGTAGGAGAACGACCGTTCTTCGGACCCGCAACCATCGTTGAAGCAGAAGAGTGTGGCCAAAGTCCGAGAGAACTTGAAGGTAGCCCAGAGCAGACAGAAGAGCTACGCAGACAAGAGAAGACATGAGTTGACCTTTGAGGTGGGGGAGTATGTCTACCTTAAGGTCTCCCCGCTACGCGGAACCAAGAGGTTTCACGTGAAAGGCAAGTTAGCCCCAAGGTTTGTGGGACCTTTCCTCATCACCGAAAGGATCGGGAAGATGGCCTACCGTCTAGAGCTACCAGAAGAGCTTACAGGAGTGCATCCCGTATTCCACGTATCGCAGCTCAAAAAATACCTACGAGTACCAGAAGAGACTGTGCCAGTCGAAGCCCTTGACTTGCAAGATACCCTTGTGTATTTGGAGTACCCCGTGAAGATCTTAGAGAGAGGTGAGAAACAGACACGAAGGAGCTCAATTCTATATTGCAAGGTGCTTTGGAGTAACCACACAGAGCGAGAAGCTGCTTGGGAGAAAGAGGCAGACCTCAGAGAGAAATACCCGCACCTATTCGAGACCCAGGTACGATCTTAATCACGGGGACGAGATTCTAGTGAGGGGGGGGGGAGATTGTAACATCCCAGATTTTTTCTAGAATGTTTATATTATTAAAAATGTGGATTTAAAAATTTTTCATGGATTTAATACTAGCTAGGAAAAATATAAGGTTGTCTTCATTGAACCTCTGCTAAAATTCTTAGAAATAGATAATAAATAAAATGTTATTGTTAAGGTGTCTAAATGTTAGTGTGAACATTTGGATTTTATTTGGATTTATTTGAGTGTGATTTGGATTTGAAATAATTCAAATCCAAATCAAATAAAAGTTTAAAACTAAAACCTAACTTGGGCCATAATCCACTAACTCAGCCCGCTAACTAAGTCCGGAACCGGCCCCTCTACTCCCAGCTCGGACCAAACCTAAACCCTATCGGCCTGTTCCCTTTTTCCTTTTTCCATGGCCCAGCCGGCGGCCCACTCCCCGCGGCCCATCTTTCTCACACGCGCGCCTTCTGTCTCTCTCACTCGCCGACAGGTGGAGCCCACCTGTCAGCTTTCCCCTTCCTCTCTCGCCTCCACCACCGCCGCGCTCCACTGCCACCATCGCTCCGTCTCACGCCCCCACTCCGCGTGAGATGGTCTCGCACGCGCCCGCGCCCCGCCGCACTCCTCGCTGCACCTTACACCCCCAACCCCAGATCGGGGAGCGCCGAGTTAAACTCGCGCGCACGCCCCCTTTCTCCTCTCGTCGCGCCCTGGCCCGCACGTCGAGACAACCCCGCTACCGCGCACTACCCTTACCTCTCGCCTCTCGCGTCGCGTCGTGTGTCCCGCTTCTCGAACCGCCTCCTCACGCGCCCGCTCCAACCCTAGCCACGCACTCCCCTGGCGCCGCCGGTATAAAGCAGAGGTGCGCCCCGCTTCTCTTCCCCATCCGCTCGGGCACTTGCCCTTCCACCTAGCCGCCGCCACGCACGAGGAAGAAGAGGAGGAGAGGAAGGAGGAGGAGGTGAACCTGAGGAAGAGAAGCCGTCGCTAGACCAAGCGCCGGAGTGCCGCCGTCGGAACGCCGCCGCCGCCGCCGCTACCTCCCGGAGCAAGTAGACCAAGGCCGTCCCGGCTCTTCTTCCCTGTCGCTGCTCTCCTTCGTCTACGCCGCGCCTTCACCCACTCTTCCCCAGGCCAGCGATGACTATACCGCCGACCCAAGGTGAGCACCCCGCCGCCGCTCACCTCTGCCACCTCTGTGAACCCGCCCCCGCGGCCATAGGGCACCATGACCCCGCGTGCGCAGCCAACCTTGTGGCCAGCCACCTTGCTCTGTGTACTGGCCTTCGAGCCGCGCCCTCTCTCCTTGTGCAGGAACCTGTTGAAGCCGCTCGCCGCCATGAGCGCGCTCTACGCGCGCACGCGCGGCGACCGCGTCACGCCGCCTTGACGTGCTCCCAAACCCCGACAGAGCCGAAGGGCCGAGCCTTTGACTCCCCTAGGTGTAGCCAAGCCCCCGTCGGCGCCCACCTCGTGCTGCGAGCACCTCGACAGGCCGAGCCTTTGGGCATCTTCGCGTCCGCCGTGACCCGCGATAGCCCCTTGGGCATGATCAAGTCTGGGAAAAGCGCCCCTTTGCGCAAGGCTGTGCACTCGCCGGCGCCGCCCATGGCCGGACTCCGCCGTCTCGCTGCTACGAAGAGATCCACCGGCCTAGATCATGCCCGTGACCCTCGCTCTGATGAACTAGGGCCTAGCGGCCAGTTTGAGCTCGAACCGGACCTCACCGGAGCCCGTAGCACCAACTCCGGTGAGCTTCCCCCTGTTTCCACGGCGGAGGGGAGGGGGAGAAACCGAGCGCCGCCATCCGCCTAACCGCAGCCACGTGTCGCGCCGTCGCTGGAGCCGCACCGCGGTTCGCCAGATCCAGCCACACGGGATCCACCCGAGCCACAAATAGATCCCGTGGACGCGGCTCACGTGGACCAACCTCTCAGTCCACGGTGGACCGCGACCACCAGAGCCGGCCCGCCACTTTTACAAAGAAGCCCTTGCTTTCTTACATTTTAGCCCCTGGACTTTCTAGATTTTACATCTAGGCCCTTATGCTGACGTCATCAGGGCCCATTGATGGCGTCATCATCCGGACCCACCAGTCAGCATTGACCGTTGACCTGTCAACGCTGACGTCGGCAGGGCCCACTGCTGACGTCAGCATTTCGGACAACACAGGACTTTCTATAAAAAACCCTGAACTTTTCCAAAATTACAAACAGGTCCCTGGTTATTTACAAATAGGTTGAGGACCCGGTGTGTCCGAGGACCGGTGGATGGTCGCTTCCTGGTGTGATGAGTGATTGACAACGTGGTGTGGATTGACGTTTTCCTTGGCTCAAGTATTGCAGGTGTAGAATGTGGCTTGATTGCATTGGTGCAGGTGAAGAACAGGCGCGAAAGGTCTTAGCCATGGTGGCCTCCAAGGAGCGGAGAGACAAGTAGGCTTGGTTCGAGGGACCCGGTGGCCAGTGGATCAAGTGCGGTTCACATGCTGGCAAGAACGAGCAAGGGAACGTGGTTCCGGTGCGAGGTAGCGGCTCACAACCGAAGCTCATACGCAGACGAGAAGCCGGCGCAAGGTAGCGGCTAACAACCGAAGTTTGCGCGCGGGGTTTGGTGATTTGGCCACAAAATCATTGGTGGACGGTTTCCCTTGGTTTGGGCCTCAAAACCAAGGACCGAGGACTCGACGTGGCGAAGATGGGCTGCTGGGCCAAGTGTGGCTGGCAGGGGCGGTTTAACCGCCCCCCTGGGCCGGTTTAACCGCCCCCTCTGGGCAGGCCCAAAAACGGCGTTGAGGAGCTTCAATCCGGAGGACACGCGGCGTGACTGCAAGGCTTGCGTCGGAGGGAAGCTAGCTTGCGGTGGAAGGTGTCTCAGCCGGAAAATATCTGAAAACCAAATGTCATATTTGCCCCTGAGGGGTATGTATCACTTAGGGGTAGTTTAGTCTTTAGAGCACCACCACTTGGACTACTAATAGGCCCTCCCAGGGCTGGTGGCTGTAATCTATCTAGTTATCTCTTTAGTTCTCTTTGGTTTTCTCCTTTGAACTAGTTTCCCCTTCATCCCCTCCACCTAGAACTACTTCGAATCATTCCTAGTTTGTATAGGTGAATTCATGGTTATGTGATTGAGTTTGTGCTGCTCATCTTTGTGCCATGATTTGATTCCACGAGCTCCTTTTTCTTTTTCTATTTTCGGAGGTATTTTCGGAGCTATTTTTGGGGGATTTTCGTTCTTCTCTTGCTAGGGCGTTTTCTCTCGGATTTCTTTGCGGGATTCACATATGAGTGCCTTGTGCCTCTTTTGCTGGTGATCTCTTGCCCCCAAACGCCGAGAATCGCTTTGGATTTGAGATTTTCAGGATGAACTCGAGGTCATGGTTCGCTTTGGATTTGAGATTTTCGGGATGAACTCGAGGTCATGGTGTTCTTCACGAGATTTGAGATTCCGGGAGTTCTAGCGAGTTAGAGGCCGAGATCTTTTGGGAAAACACTCCACTGGAGGTCTATATCATCTGACCAAAATCTCGCCTCAAGAGCTCAAGCGGTTTGGGAGATCCACTTTCGATTTGACTTTTTCCCGAGGTTCCCAGGCCAGGGCGGTTTAACCGCCCCCTGACCCGGTTTAACCCCCCCCCCCCCCCCCCGGGTGAGTTGGATCGAGCCTTGTTTCGGTTGGTTTTGTGTTCCTTTCGATCGATTCGAGTTCTGCTGCGTGTTTCTTGTTCCTAGGGTCAGTAGCTTGACAGTGGCTACGTGATCTTGGCAAGATCGCTTTCGAAGGTTTCAGAGTTGATTTAGGAAAATAACCGGATTGGTTGGAAAGAATTTTTATCAGTCTAAGATCCAAAGATGGCGTACCAAGATCGGGGTTCTGGGCCTCCGCACTTCGATGGGAAGAACTACCCGAACTGGGTTGCGCGTATGGGCGCTTTCTTGCGAGGCAAAGGAAAGTTGTTGTGGGATGTGACCAAAGATGAAAACTATGTCAATCCCACCAACTTAGATGCCCAGGATGCAAAGGATAAGTTTGAGGCAAACGCTAGAGCTGTTGACTACTTGTTCCGTGCTTTGTCTGCCGAGGAGTTTGAGCGAGTTTTGGGCGAGGACCTAGCTAGCTAGATCTGGCAAAAGCTCAAGGTAGCCCACGGTGGTGATAGCCATGTGAAGGCTAGGCTTTTCTCGATGTATCGCAGAGAATATGAAAATTTCGCTCATTTGCCTGGAGAGTCGGTTGATGCTTTGTTTCAGCGTTTCACTTCCATTGTCAACAACATGAAAGCCAACAGTTACCGTACTCCCATACTCGGATCATGACCGAGCTATCAAGCTCCTGCAAGCACTTGATAGATCCGTGTGGGGTGCCAAGGTTGAGGCGATCATGGAGTCGGCAAACTATGAAACTTTGTCTGTTGATGAGCTTTTCTCGAAGTTGAAGTCTTCTGAGGTTGACAGACAGTTGCTTGCCAAGGCTAAGAGTCCGACTGATCCCCATAGTCTGGCTCTAGTCGGTGGCTTTAGATATGGACATGCTAACACTCCTAGAACACTTTGCTTTGTCTTCTCTTGTGTCTCTTCCAGATGAAGAATATGAGGTGCTGAGCGAGGAGGATCTCGCGTTGCTCACGAGGAGGTTCGAGCGGATGTACCAGAACCGCAAGGGTTCGAGGCGTGCCGGGAGTACGTGCTACAGATGCGGGAAGATGGGCAACTTCATCGCCGAGTGCCCCGAGGAGATCAAGAACGACTACAACCGCAAGCACCGCCCGCGAGACGACCACAAGCACCGTCCCAAGGACGAGTACCGCTCCAAGCACAAGAACAAGGACGAGAGAAGGTCGAAGAACAAGCACGGTGGACACAAGAAGAACCGATCTCAAGCGATGGTGGCAGATACGAGCGACATCGACACGAGCTCCACCAACACGTCGTCAAGCTCAAGCAGCGAAGATGAAGACCGCGGCCACCGTAAGGAGAAGAAGAGCTTGAACCGCAACTTCAACGGCATCTCCTTCGCCGCCGTCGACTACTGTACCTATGGCGCACGACTCCGTGAAGAGCAAGGACGACTCCGACTCCGAGGATGAGGTATTGACCGATCCCACCTCTCTGCGTAAGAGAATTGCTAGACTAGAGGAGTCGGTCGATAACCGCGATGATGTGCTTAGGAAGACCAACAAGGAGAAGAGGGAGTTTAGGTCTTTGCTAGGAGAGTCCAAGGATAGAGAGGCTGAGCTTGAGACCTTGCTTTCTGAGATTGGAAAGAAGGCGATGGAGTTTGAGTCTTGCTTTGCGAGTCTAGGGAGAGAGCAGCTAAGATTGAGTCAGAGATTGCTGTGTTGAAAGATGCTCCTCTTGTGTCTGATGAAGTTGAATGCTCGTTCTGTGATGTGCATCTTGCTGATCTGGTTGTGCTTAAGGAGAAACATATGACATGCTTAGATGAACTAGAAGGTGCTAGGGTTGAGCTTGCTGAGTTGAAGTCTAGATCATCTTTGCTAGGTGCTTGTACTTCTTGTCCTGCTTTGCATGCTCAGTTGCTTGAATCACGCACCATGATTAGTTCACTTGAAGCTCAATTGAAATCTCCCATTGCAAACTCTTGTTCTGCTTGTGATGTTGTTGCTTTGAAGAATGTTGAGCTAGAACAGTGTGTGAATCGCTTGCAAGATGAAAATGATGAGTTGCGACAGTGTTTGGGTTGGTTGTCGGGTCGCGAGCCTCAGCTTAAGATGTTGATTGCTGGTTTTAAGAGAGCTGATGGTCGTGGTCTGGGTTCTGAGAAGGTTGGTGAGAGCAGTGGTGAGAGAGAGAGAACCTGAGAGCTCCACCACAAACATTCCCACAAACCCACCAAAAGCCATTCTCAAGAACACCTTCACACCCAAACCCAACCACCTGCTAAACAAGCTTGACACCACTCCAGATCCTCCCAAGTTTCCACCAAAGACAGACAACTTTCAGAGGAGAGTGACCTTTGTGAGGAGTGGGGTTTACCAGCCGAGAGAGAGGGCACAGCCGAGAGAAACCCCAAAGCCAAAGCCAGTCTGCTTCCATTGTGAGCATTGTGGAAGGGATGGACACCTTGAGGAGTTCTGTTGGAGGAAGAAGAGGGAGGTGAGAAGAGAGAAGGAGGTGGGGAACAGGGACAGGTACTACTCTTCCCGTAGTGTGCCTGTGTCTCGTTCACCCTGGCCGAGAGGAGAGGCCTTTGTGCGCACAGTTCCTGCGTTTGGCAGTCGTGGTGTTCCAGCTAGTCGTGAGTTTGCTAGGCGGCCTCCAGTTCGTGGTCAGTTTGGTTCAGGGAGGTTCGACCGTAGCTTTGAGGCTAGGAGAGAGTCTAGGCCACGTTTTCCCCCGCGTGGTGCTAGAGGTCCGATGGTGAGAGACGAGAGGGTTTCACGTGGTAGAGTTGATTATGCTAACCCCTCTTTTGAGCAGATGGCCCGACACTGGTTTGACTCATTTTGTGCTAACCCCAGTGTCGAGTCATTCGCTCATTCTCGTTCTCGCTTTTGATTGTGCAGGTGGGAGGCTTGGAGAACTTTTGGTTGATGGATTCTGGCTGCTCGAGACACATGACAGGTAATGGGAAGTGGTTCTCCAGTCTCACCCCGGTGGTGTCCAGGCAGTACATCACTTTCGGGGATAAGGGTAGAGGTAGAGTGTTGTCTGAGGGTGCTATTCAGGTGAGTGACAATTTTATGTTGAAGCGGGTTGCTCTTGTCAAGAATCTTGGTTTCAATTTGCTTTCAGTTTCTCAGCTTCTTGATGAGGGTTATGAGGTTCGGTTTAAGAGTGGTGATTCTCGAATTCTTGATTCTCGAGGTGACCTTGTGTGTATGATCATTCCCGAGGGACAGATTTTTCGTGCTGATTTTTCTCGATCTTTTGGTCCTTCACGGTGTTTGATCGCTGGTACTTCTTCTGAGCTTTGGAAGTGGCATAGGAGATTGGGTCATGTGAGCTTTGATTTACTCACACGCTTGAGTGCTCTTGACCTTATCCGAGGATTGCCCAAGCTCAAGTTCGAGAAAGATTTGGTTTGTGCACCTTGCAGGCATGGTAAAATGGTTGCTGCTTCCCATCCACCTTTGACAGATGTTATGACTGAGCGTCCAGGGGAGCTTTTGCATATGGACTTGGTTGGTCCCGCTCGCGTTCGTTCAGTGGGTGGGAAGTGGTATGTTCTTGTGGTTGTGGATGACTTTTCTCGGTATGCTTGGGTGTTCTTTCTGGCGTCGAAGGATGAGACATTTGATTTTGTTCGAGATCTGATTTTGAGGTTGAAAAACGAGAGTAATGGTGGTGCCATGAGAGCTATACGCAGTGACAATGGTACGGAATTTAAGAACACTCGTTTTGATGCCTTCTGTCGTGATCTTGGTCTCGAACATCAATACTCTTCGCCATATGTTGCTTGCCAGAATGGAGTTGTGGAAAGGAAGAATCGAACACTTTGTGAGATGGCTAGGACGATGCTAGATGAGCATAGGACTCCTAGGAAGTATTGGGCAGAAGCGGTGAACACAGCTTGCTATGTTTCAAATCGGATTTTCCTTCGTGCTTTCAAGAAGAAAACTTGCTATGAGCTTTTCCATGGTCGTTCCCCCCGTGTGAGTCACTTTCGGGTCTTTGGTTGCAAGTGTTTCATTCTGAAGAAAGGAAATTTGGACAAGTTTGAGTCTCGTTCGATGGATGGAATTTTCTTGGTTATGCTAATCATTCTCGAGCATATCGTGTGCTCAATCTTGAGACTAACCAAATCATGGAGACTTGCGAAGTCACCTTCGACGAGACCATTCCGTGTAGCTCTTCTGTCTTTGAGTGTGCAGGTGATGATGAATTGGGACAGTCCATCTTTGAGGAAGAACAGCTTGATGATGAAGATGATGAAGAGATTCATGCACCATGTGGAGATCGTGTACCTTCTACTTCCACTACTACCACGACGTTCGACGACGGCCCTTCTGCTACACCTTCGTCGAGTCGCGCTCCTGATCGAGTTCAAGTGGAAGCTGATGTTGAGGGGGAGGCAATCTCGAGGCGAGAAGCTCCCCGGCTGGTACAGAGGGATCATCCACCTTCGAAGATCATCAGGAACTTGGATGAACGTACTACACGGTCGAGGTCACAGAACATCTCTCATTATGCTCATTCTGCTTTTGTCGCGTCTTTTGAGCCCAAAAATGTTGGACACGCTTTATCTGATTCTGATTGGGTCAATGCCATGCATGAAGAGCTTGAAAACTTTGAGAGAAACCAGGTGTGGAAGTTAGTAGAACCACCTCCAAATTGCCATCCTATAGGAACCAAGTGGGTGTTCAAGAACAAGAGGGATGAGGGTGGTGAGATAGTGAGAAACAAAGCGAGGTTGGTTGCTCAGGGGTTTTCGCAGCAGGAGGGGATAGATTATGAGGAGACATTTGCTCCTGTTGCCCGTTTGGAGGCAATTCGGATCCTTCTAGCATTTGCAGTTGCTAAAGGGTTCAAATTGTACCAAATGGACGTGAAGAGTGCCTTCTTGAATGGGGTGATCGAGGAAGAAGTGTATGTGAGGCAGCCCCCTGGGTTTTGAGAGTGAGAGATACCCACACCGAGTGTACAAACTCCACCGAGCTTTATATGGCCTAAAGCAAGCACCCAGAGCGTGGTATGGCAGGTTGAGAGGGTTCTTGCTTAGCAAGGGGTTTGTGATGGGGAAGGTTGATAAAACGCTCTTCTTGTTGAGAAATGGCAATGATCTTTTAATCGTTCAGATTTACGTGGATGATATCATTTTTGGTGGCTCTTCTCATGATCTTGTTGCCAAGTTTGCAGACGATATGAGCAGGGAATTTGAGATGTCGATGATGGGAGAGTTGCAGTTCTTTCTCGGGCTGCAGATCAAGCAAACCAAGGATGGGACGTTTGTGCACCAAAGCAAGTACACCAAGGACATTCTCAAGAAATTCGACATGAGCGACTCCAAGCCGATGACTACGCCGATGAGTACGACTACAGCTTTGGATGCGGATGAGGACGGAGAACCAGTGGACCAGAAGGAGTACCGGAGCATGATCGGCTCCCTTCTCTACTTGACGGCGACGAGGCCGGACATACAGTTCAGCGTGTGTCTGTGTGCTCGTTTTCAGGCTCACCGAGGACTTCACATCGTCAGGCCATCAAGCGGATTTTCAGGTACCTCAAGTTTACTCCTGAGCTGGGTCTTTGGTACTCTGCTGATTCCACACTTGCACTTCATGGTTTTTCTGATGCGGATTTTGCTGGATGTCGTGTTGATCGCAAGTCTACTTCTGGTCAGTGTCAGTTTCTTGGTTCGTCTCTTGTGTCTTGGTCTTCTCGCAAGCAGTCTAGTGTAGCCCAATCCACCACAGAGGCCGAGTATGTTGCTGCTGCTAGCTGCTGTTCTCAGTTGCTTTGGATCACCTACACCTTGAGAGACTTTGGATTAGACATGTCCCATGTTCCACTTCTTTGTGACAGCACCAGTGCCATAAGCGTAGCCAAAAATCCCGTGCTTCATTCCAAAACCAAACACATAGAAGTGAGGTACCACTTCCTGAGAGATCATGTGGAGAAAGGAGATATTGAGCTTGCCCATGTTTCTACCCAAAACCAGCTTGCAGACATTTTCACCAAACCACTTGACCAAGCTACCTTCACCCGCTTGCGAGGGGAACTTGGTGTGTGTGCGTTTTTCTGAGCTGAGTTTTGGAGGCTTCTCTTGTAACATATGTATACTAGTGTATCATCTTTGTATCTTGATGTACATTTTTCTGTTTTTGTATCTTGATGATTAGTTTTTCATCTTTGCATCTTGTGATATATCATGTTGCATTTGTATCATATCTTAGGATGAGCTTCTCCTATATGCAGTGATTACTACAACTTGCTACATTTTAGAGTTTAGGCAGGCTGGCTAGGGATTGATTGTATGGATGGCTATGCTCTTGATGGTTTTGATATATATTCTATTGAGATAGTCTCTTTTTGAATTAAAATGACAAACTGAACTTAAAATCCTTCACCCATGAGTAAATGCCTTTGCATGTCTTGTTTGAGCCGAAATGGCTATATCTTGCTTAAGATCATGCTAGGATGTGATATTCTTTTCAATTGGGTCAAAGATCTTTGTCATTATAAATGTTTAGCCCATGCTTTATCTTGTGGAGGAGCATAAGCTTCTTTTTGTCGCAAAGACATTTCATGTACCATGCTTAATTTGAAAAACTTGAAAAATGAGATGTCTATGCATGAAAGAAGAAAGATGAGAAAAAGATATATTTGCAGAAAATTATGCTCATGTCTCTATGCTTTCACCATTGCACACACTTGCACACATGGGTGCTAAGCGGTTGCATGTTGTTTGCCGGAGAAGTCTCCCATGAGAAGTGAACACATGGCTCCGTGCTTTGACATGACATGAGGTAGAACTTGGGCGTTTATGATGATCTTTTGTCAAGAATGCGTGTCCTTCCATGTTTTTGTGAGATGAAGTTCATTTTTGCTTGAACAATCCAGGGTTAGGACTTTGCTCATGTGGTGACATTTTTGATAAAACTACACAACTTGCTCATGGCTTTGTCAATTGGATATATGTCTTCACCTTCTTGATGGCAATGCCCGTGTGACATGATGAACTATCTTGTTTGCCTCTTCTCTAACTTGTAGCATTTTGTATTGCTCATTGTATATTTGAGAAGCTTGTAGTTGCATTTTGTACATTTTTCCTTGATTTGTGCATTGTCAACAAGGGGGAGAATTTCTGGAGCATTTTGCAAGGGGGAGATCTTGCTGAATTTGTGAGAAAGCTTTTGCACTAGAATTTGTTGGATTTGTGTGAGAAGTGAGAGTTTTGCCAAAATGAGAGTTTTGAAAATTTGTGAAGTTTCTGAGAGTTTGAGCATTGGAATATCTTGCTGGGCATATTTGGAAGGTTTTCAAGTTGAAACGGCATCGTTGCGAGTTTGTTTGTGCAATTTTAGCACTTTTGGGTTTGGTCATCTGCCAGGGGCGGTTTAACCGCCCCCCCCTGGGCGGTTTAACCGCCCCTGTGCTGAGTGCACAGAGTTTGTGAAAGTTTGAGCGATTTCGAGTGTTTTTCGCACGCACAAGTTCACTTGTTCAGGGGGAGTTGCATCTTTGCAGGGGGAGTGCTTTGAGTGTTCTGAAAAGTGAATTGGAGATTTGTGATTTGTGCTTTGTGCTTTTGCTCTTTTGCCGATGGTGTTGAGCCCTTTCGCTTCTTCTTGAAGGGTCGGCGTTTCTGGAGCTTTCTCTTGCGAAGTGACTTTGTTCTCGGCTTGTTCTTGCTTTTAGTCACTTGCTTGAGTCTTGTTTTCGATTTCTTTTATATTTTCTTTATATCATTGGTTACTATGTGTGTGTTGTCAATGCACTCATCAAGGGGGAGATTGAGGACCCGGTGTGTCCGAGGACCGGTGGATGGTCGCTTCCTGGTGTGATGAGTGATTGACAACGTGGTGTGGATTGACGTTTCCCTTGGCTCAAGTATTGCAGGTGTAGAATGCGGCTTGATTGCATTGGTGCAGGTGAAGAACAGGCGCGAAAGGTCTTAGCCATGGCGGCCTCCGAGGAGCGGAGAGACAAGTAGGCTTGGTTCGAGGGACCCGGTGGCCAGTGGATCAAGTGCGGTTCACATGCTGGCAAGAACGAGCAAGGGGACGTGGTTCCGGTGCGAGGTAGCGGCTCACAACCGAAGCTCGTACGCGGACGAGAAGCCGGCGCAAGGTAGCGGCTAACAACCGAAGTTTGCGCGCGGGGTTTGGTGATTTGGCCACAAAATCATCGGTGGACGGTTTCCCTTGGTTTGGGCCTAAAACCAAGGACCGAGGACTCGACGTGGCGAAGATGGGCTGCTGGGCCAAGTGTGGCTGGCAGGGGCGGTTTAACCGCCCCCAGGGCCGGTTTAACCGCCCCCCTGGGCAGGCCCAAAAACGGCGTCGAGGAGCTTCGATCCGGAGGACACGCGGCGTGACTGCAAGGCTTGCGTCGGAGGGAAGCTAGCTTGCGAGTGGAAGGTGTCCCAGCCGGAAAATATCTGAAAACCAAATGTCATATTTGCCCCTGAGGGGTATGTATCACTTAGGGGTAGTTTAGTCTTTAGAGCACCACCACTTGGACTACTAATAGGCCCTCCCAGGGCTGGTGGCTGTAATCTATCTAGTTATCTCTTTAGTTCTCTTTGGTTTTCTCCTTTGAACTAGTTTCCCCTTCATCCCCTCCACCTAGAACTACTTCGAATCATTCCTAGTTTGTATAGGTGAATTCATGGTTATGTGATTGAGTTTGTGCTGCTCATCTTTGTGCCATGATTTGATTCCACGAGCTCCTTTTTCTTTTTCTATTTTCGGAGGTATTTTGGAGCTATTTTTGGGGCATTTTCGTTCTTCTCTTGCTAGGGCGTTTTCTCTCGGATTTCTTTGGAGGATTCACGTATGAGTGCCTTGTGCCTCTTTCGCTGGTGATCTCTTGACCCCAAACGCCGGGAATCGCTTTGGATTTGAGATTTTCGAGATGAACTCGAGGTCATGGTGTTCTTCACGAGATTTGAGATTCCGGGAGTACTAGCGAGTTAGAGGCCGAGATCTTTTGGAAAAACACTCCACTGGAGGTCTATATCATCTGACCAAAATCTCGCCTCAAGAGCTCAAGCGGTTCGGGAGATCCACTTTCGATTTGACTTTTTCCCGAGGTTCCCAGGCCAGGGCGGTTTAACCGCCCCCTGACCCGGTTTAACCGCCCCCCCTGGGTGAGTTGGATCGAGTCTTGTTTCGGTTGGTTTTGTATTCCTTTCGATCGATTCGAGTTCCGCTGCGTGTTTCTTGTTCCTAGGGTCAGTAGCTTGACAGTGGCTACGTGATCTTGGCAAGATCGCTTTCGGAGGCTTCGGAGTTGATTTGGGAAAATAGCCGGATTGATTGGAAAGAATTTTTATCGGCTCCCATTCACTCCACCCTCTCTGGTCGCCGTTTCGGTCCTTCATAGGTCCCTGACCCCTTTTTCTTTTCTTTTTCGGAATTATTTAAAAATCTAGAAAAGGATTTAAACTTAGAAAATCCATAACTAATTCATTTTAACTCCGAAAAATATGAAACCAGTTTTTATATTTTTCTAAAATCATGATCTAGCCTTTGGTGTGAAGTGTGAGTCCATTTGGATCTTTCTTGAATTGGTTTTATTGGAGTTAATTGCTATTAGGTCCCCGGTATTTATTTTAATTACGCATTTAGGACCCACCGACGTCCAGGAGCTGACCGAGGAGGAGCACTACCCGGAAGACTTCATGGAGGAAGAGAACTTGCCCTCAGGTTCACGCCCAGCCCATCTCTTGAATGCCTATTAGACATTGCAACTAGATGAGCTAGCGCTTTACTTATTGCAATTGAATGTTGCTTGAGCCTTGCATAGCCATGATTTATTCCGTGAATGCCTTGTTACCTACCACTCTATATATGATATTGCTATGCTGCTGTTTGCATGTGTGTGGGATCATGTGGATTAGGATTCTTGGCGTGAGTGGGGATGAAACCGGCAGGAGAAGGTGTTTTTGGGAAACTTGGCGGGGGTGAGCATTTTATAACAACTCGGTCTTTGACCGAGGTGCCGGGAGACCCCTGCTCTCAAGGGGGTCCCACACCGTACTTGTGGCGGGTACATGGATGGATAGGAGCATAGGAGTTGGCGGCAGTACCCATAGTGGGTACTGCGACTTGCGTTCTTCTTCGGAGGATACGCCTTTGGGACGATGACGCTCACCCCGGTCTGAAACCGAGTGGGATAACCACTCTTAGGGCCCCACGTACTTATCGCTTACCCATATGAACGGTTCCAGCCAGCCTAGCTAGCGCAATGCCCGGATTGCGAGAAGATCAGGTGGATGGTGTACTGGAACGGGAGAGACCGTCTCCCCGAAGGACTATGGCCCCGTCTGGCACTACGAGGGAGAGTTCGACACAGCTTCTGAAGCATTGGATTGCGAGCCGATGGACCGAGACCGGAAGAGCAAGCGGGCATCGTCGCGGTTGGGGTCTGAGCTGTGGGTTGCGTCTCGAGATGGCGGCCACCATCTCGCAGCCCGAGTGGGTCCAGTTGTACAAGCTCTCGAGAGTCTATAATCTATACGTATAGACGCGTCCTCGGTATGGACATTACCCACTGCACTGTTACCTCTCATATTTTAGGATATTCTACCTTCCCCCTTTCTAGCCAGTTTGAGAGTGACTAAGGATCGCAGCTACGGGCGGGGAGAAGGAAAGTTTGCTCCCTTTCCTTTCAGGATCCGATCGTGGTTGGTGAGGTGCGAGGGGAGGGAGCTCTCGCATCGACTTAGATGAGTGTGGAGATGGAGATGGGAGTCCGGCGTGCCGGAATAGCCCGATGTGGTGAGATATGAGATGGATGGATATGATTATACTTATTTTATGTTTTGCTGTTGCATAGGAAACCATTAGCCTATCCTTGTTATACTTTGATCCCTTTAGATGGTAGTCCACTTAAAGCTTACATATACGGTTGATGACGTGAACCTATCCCATTCCTTGGGATAGCCTTTGAGTACGCAGGGTCTGATGAAGAGCATGAGTTCAACCACGATGGGTGGTACGACTGAGGCATCGTCTTGACGCGTAAGTTGCCTGTGGAGGAGATCGAGAAGATGGATGTTTCTACGCCTAGTTCCGCTGCGATGGATGTTATTTTGATTGTCGTTCAGCCCTCAGGGCTTGTATCACACGTATTATCATGAGAATGATGTAATAAATAAGATATTTGTACTTTATTCGTGGTATGGATGTGATATTCGCTGTGTTGAGTTCTGTACGTGATATCTACTTGATCCAGGGTGTATCACAAGGGTACAGGGAGTCGGGTTTTCGAAAATCGGAAACCCGGATCGTTACAGTACCATGCATTGTATCCTATTCATTCATTACGCAATCTTTTTTATCTTATCTGCAAATTTCGACAGCGCCGCAGTGGGTTGTGGTGGTTTTTGTGTGGTCCAGGTGTACACCACTAGCCATTTTTCTGCGTAGGTGACATCAAACTGGCATGTCAGGAATCAAAAGCCGGCACCGTGCAGATGGAATGTAATAAAGGATATTATCTCCTTAAAAAAAAAGAGCAACGGTGTAGATGGCCTATATTATGACCGGCCATAAATTATACTAGGTGATTCCCCGCGCGTTGATTTGGGATTTAAATTTTTTTCGATAAACTATGAATCACTGTGGTTGTTTATTTGCTCGTAAAAATAATGCACTTATAGAGATTACCCCGAAAGCCATATGAGTTATCTCTTGATAAAAATCATAAACTTTTATGTTACTTTTGAATAGATAAGAAAATAATAATAAGATATACATCTAATGAATAGAAAATGTGTACTACATAAGAGAGAAAATATCAATTAATGCATCTTAGTTGGATATTAATGCATCTTAGTGGAGGTGATGATGTGGCTTCATGAGAGTTGAGAGAAATCTTTAGTGGGGATTACTTATATAAGTTATATAGATATAGATAAGGGAAGAAGATTTGCCACATTCTACATCTTAATTGGACACATCGCTGATTTTCCATGTTGACCATGCTGGTTTCTGAAAAAAAAGAACTGTTTAATTTTTTTAGATAATGGCTAAAGTGTTTAATTAGTCAGTGGCGTGCTGGATTCTCATATTAATTAGATGAATTTGACCTGTGTATATGACTGCATGTGTCACTCTCGTTTTGGAGAGAAAAGTAATAAAGATGTACTCTCGCCGTCCTAAAAAAATGTATTTCTCGCTTTCCAAAAATTTCAGAATCTTAAGTTTGACAAATTATAAATAAAAAATATAAATATTTATGACATGAAACATATATTAATATATTTGTTTTTAAATATGGTTTTTAACAAATTTATTTAAGTAAGACCATAAATATGAATACAATTCACTAGAAATTTGGTAATCGTTTTAACTAGCACGCAACCCAACAGGCTTTGTTTTTGGACAGAGGGAATAAGTAACAAGGCGATGAGCTGCGGTATCTAATGAGAAGCCAGCCAAAGAATTGGTCATACTACCCTACATTTCCTTTCTTAATGATGAGTACCACTATTAAATGAGAAGAAAAATAGAGTAGATTATGCTATTGACAAGGTGAAAACTGCCGGTGTGAAGTATGCAACACCATACGCGGCGCAATACTTAGGAATCGTCATTGGATTTATATTTTTTTAGAGGAAAAGAAACTTTTCATTAACTCAAAAGGATACAGTGATATCGCTGGTCACCAGGTCCTCCATGAAGAAAACAAAGGTTTCATCCCGAATGAAAACGTAACCTTTGGTGCTAGTTTAGTTGAACGAGGATCATCATTATTCCTAGTCAGAGAAATGAATACCTCCTACCGTTTCCTCGCACCCCCGCATTTCACGCCCGCGCTCTCCCTTCTCGCGAGGCCACGTCGCCCCTGCCTGCGACTGCGAGAGACCACGCGAGAAGCCGAGAACCCACCCCATTACCCTCTGCCCTCCTCCTATTTTGCAAAAAGGTCCTCCAGCTTTCTAAGAATCATAAAAAAGTACAACTCGTCCAATCTGCACATTAATCACGTTCAAATTTTTTCTATATAGACCCCAGTCCTAAAATTTATTTTGACGCAAAGAAGAGAAATACCCCCGCGAGACATGTTTTCAAAAAACCCCCGCAGCCCAAACCCTCTCTCTTCTCCGAGTCTTTTACGTGCATGTCATTAAGAAAGATGGTAGTTACCTGTGTGCCATAAAAAAGTTTGGAGTCACCTGTGTGCCATGAGCTCAACTTTGGTTTACCTGTGCGCCATTACGTCCGCCTTCTCTGACAGGTGGGACCCACCGATGAAAATGACCTCTATGCCCCTGGCCTTTTCTCTCTATGGCAAGTGGGACCCAGCCGTCATCCCTCTCTTCCAGCCCGTCGAGCTCCATCAATGGCGCGGGGCGGGGCTGGGTGGCGCGCGGCCAGGCCGCTGGCGCTGGGCCGACGCGGGGCGGGGCCGCCGGGGCAGAGCCACCGGGGCCGAGCCCGGGCGACGCGGGGCAAGGCCGCCGCGGGCGCGCGGCTAGCCGGCCAGGGCACCGGCGTGGGGCGGGGCCGCCGGGGCGGCGGGACGCCGGGCGGCGCGGAAGGCCGCCGGTGCGGGGGTGGGGCCAGGGCGTCGACACGTGGTGTGGAGTGCGGGGGAGAGGGAGGGAGGTGGGAGATGAACATGAGGAAGAAGATAGAGGTTAGGGATGAAAGTTGGGCCCCACAGTGTAGAAGGACAAAATTAGGGCTGGACGCCAAGCCAAGAACTCGCGAGCTGGCTCGGCTCATTCACGGCTCGGCTCGATGGACTTTTTAACAAGCCGAGCTGCTAGTTTTGCTCGTTTGGATAACGAGCTAGCTCGAGCAGCTCGCGAGCTGCTCTCAAGCCAACCAAGCTAGAAGGAAAAGGTCTTAACAAAGGGAGCCGAGCTATTGGAGCCCAACCGAGCTCGTTGAGCCAAGCCATGCATAGTGAATTTTAAAGTTTATAATTTTATTATAACCATTTTTTATATTTTACATATGTTGAGGTGGTAATACTAAATTTAGATTTGGCTCCAGAGCTCGTTCGAGCTTAACGAGGTGGCTCGCGAGCCTAACGAGCTGAGCTGAGGCAGCTCGTTAACCTAACGAGCCAGACCGAGACAAGCCGAGTTGGCTCGAGCTGGCTCGGCGTCCAGCCGTAGACAAAATAGTCAATTCTCACCTCCGTTAGCCTGTGTTACCCCTCCGTTCGTACAAAGTGGCCCACGAGTAAACCAAAGTTAAGCCGCAGGCAGGGTTTTTTTTCCGACCGGTCTGGCCAAACCGCCGCCCACCGGTAGCGGTTAGCCGGACCGGTTTGACCGGAAACCGGTAAAAACCGGACAAATTTAAAAATCAAATTAAATCCGCAGTTCAACCGGTTTCAAACGGTTAGCCGGCCGGTTTGAGCGGTTAGCCGGCCGGTTCGAGCGGTTTGACAAATTTTTGAATTTTAATTAAAAAATAAAAAAGAAAAGAAAATTTCTAAAAAATTCCTAAAAATATTTTAAGGTGCGTAGAATCTAAAGGTGTCAAAAAGAGAACATTTTAAAGAAGTTTAAGTAGCGGTTTAAGGGCATTATAAGTTTAACGTGTTGATTTAGTAGGCTGTTTGAAATTTTGACACAATTACAATCTACTCACCTTAAAGTATTTTTTTAAAACAATTTAATTTTTTTAAATTTAAAGTCTGAACCGGTTTGTCCCGTTACCGCGGTATCGGCACCGATTTTTAACCCTGGCCGCAGGTGTCTCCTCGCCCCCGCGCCGTCACCTAGCACCCGCCCCGTATTCTCCTCTCCGCGCGCCACCGCCGCTCCAGCCGCCCCGCCCCCCCCCCCCCCCCCCCCCCCCCCCCCCTCGCCTCCACGGCCACGCTGAGGCGCGGATCCGGCCGCTCCTAGACCCCGGAGCCATCGCCTCACGCCGCACTCTCCTCCCTCCCTGCGCCGTCGCACCCGCGGTGCGCAGCCGCCGCCCCTCCCCACGCTGCTCGTCGCCGTCGCCTGAGCACGGGGAGGCAACCTCCCTCCAGATACGGCGGCACGCGTCTTCCGGCACCTGGCGCGGCGGCACGGCCGAGCGGCCAAAGCTAGGCACGGTCTCATGCTCCGGCACGGTGGTGAGCCGGAGCTTGCCCGTTGGTGCTCGCGACGCCCGGCTCGTGGCAGACGATGCCGTTGAGGCACCTGCGCTCCCCATGCTATGACCTGCATGCATCAATTTTGATCCCGTCCATGGTCCATCCCGTGCAGTAGCAGCACACTCTCGAGGAAGTCGCCAAGCACACCTCCAAGGACGATTGCTGGCTCGTCATAGACGGCAAGGTATACCAGCATCTCATCTCCACTCGTGTGTACACACTTGGATAGATGCACGTTCTGGGCTGCAGCAATAGAATCAAAGTAGAAGAAGATCGATTTCTATTTTCTTGTGTGTTATCTGGGTCATTATAACCACGCCACTAAATTTGCATATGTTTTAAGAATTATCATATATTGCGTGTAAAGAAAATAAGGACACTGTAATTTCTTGGGACCTTCTTATGGTCATGATAGGGCGCGCAAAGCGCGCTAAATGTTTAGTTCTCAATTTTAAGAGGAACTAACAAGCTCAGTGATTCTCTGCCTATCCTCTCTTTGCATATTCAGCAAAATAAAAAACCTACTTTTGTTGTATTTTTAGGGAGAAATGTGCTAACTTTGCTGATGTTCTTTCTTGCAACTGTGATTGTGAAGCCTGGAGAGGAGATCATCATCATTCTGGTATTGGATTCTCTCTGATTTGGGATTAAAGAAACAGTTTGCTAAAATTTATATGTTGGGCTAGCTTATGTTACGATCACAGGATGTGAATTGCACTGAAATCAAATGCCTGTTTTAAATGATGGCCCATTGGTACTATTTTGTTCTGTTTGGGTTGGTGGAAACTTTGCCACTGGTGTTGTTACTTTATTTGATAGAAAAAATGTTAAGACATCACCCACAGCCAAGGTGCCAATTTGACTGTGAATAAACTGGTCAGCAATTCCTTTGTGTTTTGCTTTGTCGTGTCAGTGGACTTCAGTTCAGCCCTATGGTGTATTGATAGTTACACATTGATGGATTATTAGCCTTTTCGTCCTTGACGAATACATTTTTGCATATACATTGGCCATCTACAATTGATTTTGCTACAGTTTAGAAGCAAACTGAGGGAAAACTAACCAAGTAGAAGAAAATGTTTTATCTGTTCTTATGTTTTTCCTCAATTAGTTTGAAAACTAATAGCAAATTCAGATTCTGGCTTTGTTTTCTGTAATCTGAAATTTGGATCTGTTGCTTCAGAAGTGACCTTGGTACAGCCTACAACTTACAATGAATAGTGATTAAGTTTTTTTTTTCTCTTTGGGTTTCTTGCAGTTGCAGGAGTATCAGCTTATCAAGTAACATTTCTCCATGGAGTGTAGTTCATGCACAGCTCATTCCTGCTTCTGCTGGTACTGTCAATGTCTGCTTCTGCTGGTACTGTCAATGTAAGGAGAGGATTGGCTTGCCTCGTCAATGCGCCGGGCAGTCCCAGGTTCCTGCGGCGAGCCCTTGCAATCAGGAGTTACACCCCAGTGTTGCGCCTTTCCTCGCAGGCTTGTTGCTTGAACAGCTCGGATAATGAGGAGCCCAGCCCAAGTAATGCCTACGGTGATTACAGAAGTCAGTGTCTGCTTCCATCGATCACGCTAGCAGTGCGGACATTGAACTGGGATGCTGCCAGAAATATGAGCTTCAGGGAGTGTGTGAGGTTATACGGGCTATCTCAATCAATTGGTTTGTTTGCGTTGCTTGTGCAGTCATTCTTGCCATGGAGAATCAGAGAGATTCGGTGCTTGATTCAGAGCCTTGTTCATTACTGTGGAAATGCCGGTGAGGAGTTGTTTGAGTTGGCCCCTATGTTGGTCAGCAAATTGGGTGGGTCAATGACATTGTTACAAGTTTATGCTGCAGTCATCCGAACTTTTGTAGAGTCCTCAATGTTTGAGGATGCTCTTCTCACTTACATTGAGGCCAAGAAGGTTGGTGTTGAGCTACGTTTGTGCAACTTCTTGCTGAAGTGTTTGGTTAAGGAGAACCAAATCATGTATGCAAGAAGTTTATTTGATGACATGAAGAGTTCCGGTGCTTCACTAAATGTTTACTCTTATTCAGTTTTGATGAGTATGTATACACACGGAGAGAGGCTATGCTTAGAAGAAGCTTTTGAGCTTCTTCGTGAAATGGAAATGAATGGCGTGAAACCGAATGCTGCAACCTATGGAACTTACCTCTATGGGCTTTGCCGTTCCACACAGATAACATCTGCATGGGACTTTCTTCAAGATCTTATTCAGAGAGGGTGCCCTTGCAACGCTTACTGTTTTAATGCCGTGATTCATGGTTTCTGTCGTGAGGGGCAGGTTCAAAAAGCCATAGAAGTGTTCAATGGGATGAAGAAATGTGGGTTTCTCCCAGATGTGCACAGCTATAGCATATTAGTTGATGGGTTGTGCAAACAAGGGGAACTACTGAAAGGCTATGACATGCTTGATGAAATGGCAAGAAATGGAATCAGCCCTAACCATGTAAGTTATAGTTCACTTTTGCATGGTCTTTGCAAGATTGGAAATGTTGAACTTGCACTTGGGATTTTCAAGAAGCTTGAAGACCAAGGTTTCAAGCATGACCAGATAATGTACAGCATCATTTTTCATGGCTGCTGCCAACACTTAGATCTAGATATTGTCAGTGACCTTTGGGATGATATGATTCATCATAATTTTGTTACAGATGTTTACGATTATACCAATCTGATCTATGCGTTATGTAGGCATAGATACCTTATAAAAGCATTGGAAGTATTTGAACTCATGCTTGAGAAGGGGGTAACTCCCAACATTGTGACATGCACCATCATAGTTGATAGCTTTAGCAAGGAAGGGCTCATAGGTGAGGCATTCCTATTCCTGGATAAAGTACATCAGTCGCTGGGTATTGCCCCCAACCTTTTCACATACAAAGTTATTATCAAAGGCCTTTGCAAAATCAACAAAACGGATGATGTTTGGGAAATTTTTGCAGACATGATAAAAAGAGGATATGTTCCTGATGCTATCCTCTACAGTATTATTATTGATGGTTTTGCGAAAGCTTTGGAGTTGCAGGAGGCTTTCAGGCTGTATCATAAAATGTTGGATGAAGGGGTAAAACCTACTGTTTATACATATAATAGCCTCCTAAATGGGCTATGTCGTGATGATGGACTTCCTGGATTTAGGAAATTGATGAGGGATATGATTGGGGAGGAACTGGTACTTGACAAGATTTTGTGCACATCTATTATTGCCTGCTATTGTAGACGTTCGAATATGAAGGCCGCCATGGAAATGTACAAAAAAATGGAAAGCTCCGGTCTATCACCAGATGCCTTTGTATATACTTGTCTAATTAGTGGCTTCAGTAAAGTTCGTGCAATGGATGGTGCACTCTTGATGATGGAAGAAATGGAAAAAAGGAATATTGAACCTACTGTAGTAACCTATACAGCTCTTATTATTGGATACCTTAAAATAGGGGATGAAACCAAGCTATTAAGACATTACATAAGCATGCGTCAGGCAGGCATTGTTCCAGATGACAAGCTGAGTTGTATATTGGGTGTTGGCAATGATGGGGGTGATTCTGATTATTATTCTCAGAAAGCAAAGGATGTAACATAGATTTTGAGGCTCATTGTTAACTTGATCAAGGGACTCCTCTGTCTTGGTGATGAGCTCACCTAGCGTGGAAAAAGCTTGCTCCACTCATTTTCTCTGCTTCCACTCTGTCATTTCTTTGTGATGAGCTCATTTCCTCTGTCTTGGTGATGAGCTCACCTACAAAGAATGGAAAGAAGTAACCTGAAAGCAGCGGTTTGATCTATGAACACCTGGAGGGTGTGATCATTACAGGTAGCCCATTTCTTTGTGCATGTGTCTAATGTATGATATTAGACTGCGTTTTAGAAAATCACCTTTTTTTTACCTTATCAAAAGCCATTTTAAATTTTTGGTTGCTTCAGTCTATGTGTATCATCTCTGTCCTTGAAACTTTTGCTTGTTTCCTAGTTTCATATATAAAATGGTGTCCATTAGTCAGTTATTTCCTTCCACAACTGCTACAAGATTTGTTGGATTCAATCATGCTATTATTTCAAAAACACTTTCCTGTAACTTTACTATTTACACTACTTGTAAAGGCACGAGCTTGGGAGATCTGTAAGATTGCAACAATCCATCAAAGAAATCCAATGTCTAAAATTTAAAGACATTCTACACCTGAATCAATATCATTCCTTTAATCAGTTGTTTATGCTGGATTGGTTCACCTTTCCTGCCTTATCATCCTTTGCAAGAGAAGAAAAATCACCTCCCCAGCATGAACCCTAGGGATTCTGTCTACTCTTTTCTTTCCTCAAACACGCTGTCTCCTCATGTAGGCTGACATGTAAGCTGCCTCACTGCTGCATAAACACTGCACACTGGCTGAAACTGCCACTTGGCTGAAGAGGCAGCATGCTCCAGGTCACACCGCGGAAGATATCACTGTGTAATATAATTGTTAGGTAGAGTGCACATTATGTTTGTAATGGTGCACATAACTGACTTGTATAAAAAACTTAAAAAGTCATTAATGTCATTCTGCACTGAAGGAAATTAAGTTCACCTCTAATTCTAGGAATCAAAATGTTCTTTCTGTGAAACGTTCACTTACTGGGATATATTTCAATTCGCTGCAGCTTGGGATATCTGGTAATGCAACGCCCCATATGCGGCGTGGCCGTGATGGCCCAAGAACTCTTTGCAATGCGTGCGGCATTGCTTACAGGAAGGTAAAACCATGCTCTTATGTTCTGAAGTAGTCATGTAAGAGTTGTTTTCAACTTTTCTTACATTGCTTGCTGTTGAACTTGCTTTGCAATCAACAGTTTGAATGTTGCAGAGTTCTCTTTATCAACTCCTTTGAGATCTTATAGCTAGGCATAGACTTAACTTTCTGATTCACAAGTCCTATCTTTTCAAAGTACTCTTGGTGCCTTAATTTGGACTAGGTGTCATGCACTGTAAGGGCTATTTTCTCACTTCTCTGTTGCAGGTTATGTATTTTGATTTTCTTGCAATCACAAGTTGCAACCTGCAAGCAACCATGGCACTCCTAACAGAGTGCCGGGTTGTACACTTTTGGCGCGTGCCCTGGCGGCGCGCTCGGACGCCTGGCGGGCGCGGGCGGCCGCAGCATCGCGCTGCTGGCCGGCCTCCTGGGCTTCACGCTCGGCCTCCTGGGCGAGAGCCAGGGCGGCGTCGCGAGCCGCCTGCGCGTCGCGGACGCGCGCCTCCTTGGCAAGGCGGGCGTCGTCAGCACGCTTGGCGGCGACGGAGCCGGAGGGGAGGACAGCAGTCTCCCCATCCGCTTGGAAGCCGGTGTCGACATCCTGCGAGCCGGCCATGGCTGGCGCAGGAAGGGAGGAGAGGAGGGGTGGCGCCGGGGTGGCGCCTAGGGTTGCGGAAGCGAGACGGGAGGAACCCGGTCTCTTGATACCATGAAAGCAATAGAGATTGCAGGGAAAGAATAGATTGATTAGGGAGAGCACAGCTCGTGTACATATATAGGCAAGGATGGCCTAGGGTTTGGGTACAATCCCATCCAACGGTGATCCTTGCCTAATCCTAATCATCTATACAAAACCCCTCTAGGGGTGAGCCGCACGGCCATAGAGACCGGCGTGCCCTGGGGCCCAAGGCCCAATAGCTATCGCTAACAACTTTGTCTGCCGTGGCACAATTCTTTCAAAAAGGAATCATATCTTTAATAATCCGAATTACTTGTCAAATGTTATAATTGTTCTCCTTTATCTGCATAGTGCACATTTGATCATGCTTCCTATTTCCTAGAGAATAATACCCCCTGAGTTACACTCGGGTTTGTTTTAATGCAGTGACTACTGGCGCACAGTTCTCCTGCACATTTGAGAAAAAAATAATACCCCATTGAAAATGAGAAAATAATATTTTGCTGTCTCAGAATAACTTTGATCTAGCATGTTAGGATTGATGAGTATGATGACATGTGCTACTTATAGGAAAAATAAGAGATGTCACTTGCATATATTTATAATTTTTCATTATGGCTAAGATTGCTGCTTTATTGGTCATGTTCCACCCATCACCATTGTGGTTTTTTACCTTCAACTCAAACATTTCACGATTTGTTATCCAGGGGAAAATGAGAAGAATGATAGAAGCTGAACCGCCCATAAATGAGGCTGCACTCGCAAGCTAGTTCCAGAAGTAGGCATGGAATTTGAGAGTGAGGAAAAGGCATACGAATTCTACAACAAATATGCTGGGCATATTGGCTTTAGTGTCAGAAAAAGTACATCACATAAATCTTCTGGAAATATTACCAGAGTAAGAACTTTTGTGTGCTCAGAGCAACTCCAGCCCAGCCCTCAAATGGGTCTCTATGCCTATTTTAGTCTCCCAAGTGGAAAAAAACAACTCCAGCCAAGCCCCTAAACGGGCTACCATTTTGTGGAGACTTCCAAATTTTGATCCAGGGCCCCTAGGAATGAAGGCCCTCTATTTCCACCCACTCGTGGGCCCCACCACCTTTTCTTCCATCTTCTTCCACCTCTGTTCCTTCCTCTGTGCCAGGCGCCCACGGCCCCGCCTCCTCCCCTCCCCTCTTCCTCTCCCTCCCCTCTTCCTCTCCCTCCTCCGCCCTCCTCCCCGCGCGCTCCTCCACGCCGGCCGCGCCCTCCTCCGCCGCTCCCTGCTGCTCCGCGGCCTTCTCCTGGACGCCGGCTCGAACGGAGATCCCGTTGCTGGACAGCGACGACCATGAGTTCCCGAAGCCGGTTGTGTTCCAGGCAGATTAACACCGGCGAGATGGTGCGCCACGTGTTCCGGCTCGATGCCATCGTGACCCCGCGGTTCGTTCGACACGGCAAGCTCCGGCGCCGACCCGTCCTCCATGGCGCTGCTCGCGCAGGCAATGCGCGCGTGCTGCCGTGCTCGTGGCGACGAACCGCGCCGACAGAGCGCTTGAACCTATGTTGCTGTGGCTATATGCAAGATGGCGATGGTTCGAGGTGTTTACGAGGACGAGCACTGGGAGGCTAGCAGAAGCTGCTCGATCGAGACTGGAATTGGCCAAGCCTCAAGCAAGCACCCAGCTTGCTTGATTGGCGCAGCGCAACGACCACGGGTGTGTCGCGAGACGAGCGCAACGACCACGGGCCTCGCGCGCGGGGAGGCGGGCGTGGCGGCGCGAGGATGAGGGTCCTGGATGGGATGCCGGCGGCGACTCCGCGGCAGGTGGGGCAACGGCTGGAGCGGGCGCGGCGGCGGGCGAGCGCGAGCAGCACCCGCCTCGCGACGTCCATGCCGACGACGCCCGCGGTGCACCCCGTGCCGGAAAGGTTGAAGCTCTTGACGTCCTGGCGACGGGGACGGGCAGAACCCGCCGCAGTTGACGACGAGCGCGCCGACGGTGGACGGCGGCACGCCGGTCCTGGCGAAGAGGTCGTCGAGCGCCGGGAAGAAGAGAGCGCGCGGCCGGCCAGGGGAGGGGCGCGGTCGGCGGCGCGGCTGGGCGCAGGGGAGGGGCGCGGCGGGGGATTGCGGGAGGTAGAGAGAGGGAGGGAGAGGTGGGGCCCACTAATTTAGGGGCCTTCATTTAGTCGGGCTGGCTGGAGTTCAAAGAGAATTCCAAGCCTCTAAATTTTATGGGCTTGCCTAAAAGTACAAAATAGAGGCCCATATTTGAGGGCTCGGCTGGAGTCTCTCTCAAGAGAAGGCTACAACAGGGATAAAAAATCACTGGAAGCAAAGAAGCCAAGATTGGATACACGAATTGGTTGTCCAGCGAGATTAATTATTAAAGTCACACCAGAGTGCAAGTATAGAGTAACTGATTTCAAAGCAGAACACAATCATCAGCTGGCTCCTCCTTCGATCATGCATATGTTAAGGTCACAACGGATATTGACAGAACTTCAGTCTGGAGAAGCAGAACTATCAGATGATTCTGTGGTGACACCAACAACAAAAGCAACTGGTGATCTTGTTGTGAGACATGTCGGTTTCCTTCGGAGTATCTCCTTCCAGCTGATTACAAGAATTATCTCCGCACGAAACGTATGAAGGTTATGCAACCTGGTGATGGTGGAGCAATATTGAAATATCTGCAGACAATGCAAATGGATAACCCCTCGTTCTTTTACACTATGCAGATTGATGAGGATGACAAGCTGACTAACTTCTTTTGGGCAGACCCAAAGTCAAGAGATGACTTCAAGCTACTTTGGTGATGTACTCTGCTTAGACACAACGTATAAAATAAATGGATATGGTAGGCCGCTTGCATTGTTCCTTGGTGTGAATCATCATAAACAAACAATTATTTTTGGCGCGCAGCAATGCTTTATGATGAATCATTTGAATCATACAAGTGGCTTTTTGAGAGTTTTAAGATCGCTATGCGTGGAAAGCAGCCTAGTGTAGCTTTAATAGATCAATCTGTTCCATTGAGTAGTGCAATGGCAGCAGGCCTGGCCAAATACCACACAACGAATCTGTGTTTGGCATGTATATCAGGATTCTCTTAAGCACCTCAATCATGTCTTCCAAGGTTCAAAGACATCTGCAAAGGACTTTAGCAAATGTGTCTTTGGCTATGAGGATGCAGATGAATTCTTGTTTGCAGTGGAGAAGTATGCTGGAAAAGTATGATCTTAGACATAACGAGTGGCTGTCTAAAGTGTTTGATGAGAAGGAACAATGGGCCTTGGCATATGATAGGCATATATTCTGTGCTGACATCATAAGTGCACTTCAAGCCGAGAGTTTTGGTAGTATTTTGAAGAAGTTCTTGAGTCCTCAACTGGACCTGTTGTCCTTCAAGCACTATGAAAGAGCAGTGGATGAACATCGCTATGCTGAGCTGCAAGCTGACTTTCAATCTAGTCAGAGCTATCCAAGAATACCTCCAGCCAAGATGCTAAAGCAGACTGCTCATACATACACATCAGTGGTGTTTGAGATCTTTCGAAAAGAGTTTGAGCTATTCATGGACTATGTGTTATTCAGTTGTGGGGAGGCTGGGACAACATCTGAGTACAAGGTTGCTTCATCTGAGAAACCCAAGGAACACTTTGTTCGATTTGATTTAGGTGATTGCTCCTGTGTGTGTGCTTGTAGGAAGTTTGAATTTATGGGTATCCCATGTTGTCACATGTTGAAGGTGCTGGATTTCAGAAATATCAAAGAGCTACCTTAAAAATATCTGCTGAAGCGATGGAGGAGGACTGCCAAATCTGCAAATGAAGACATCAAAGGCAATGCATCAAATGCCAATGGATCATCACTGAATGTCCCTGCTCCTGCTGTAAATCACAATGGGCTTCAAAGCTTCAGTGCAATGATGCAAGTAAGTAGCTCCTGATACTGGTCAGTACTAAGTGTATCGCCCTGTATTTATTGTAGCTTATGACATCTTTATATGAATGCAGGACGCTTCTGTTTCTAGTATGCAGTAGAATTTATTTGACAGGAGCACTTGATGCAGGTACTAGAAGTCTAGAACTCGTTTCATTAATTTCCTCATTTCTGTGCTTCAGATGAACTTTCATATGCTCAGTACCTCTTATTAATTACTTTTATCAGCGGATCGATATGGATGGTTGATGAGTCCAAACAAAGATGCTATCCTAACAAATTCAAATTTTACACGCGTGCCAACAAGAAATCATCTTTGGTCATCCATTTTGAGTTTCTGCATTCATGCTGAAGGGCTTGAGTGCATCCTGAGCTTTTCTGCTGGATTTCCTAGCAGGGTGGGCTTGTGTCTGTTGGATTGTCTGTTGTAGCTTTTTTTTTCCGAAGGGAATTGTCTGTTATAGCATTGCCCTTATGAGAGATCTTAACGTTCTTTTAGAAATACAGCTTAAACATACTGATCAAACAGTTCTATGTTCTTTTGTTCTGTTGTCTAACGCATCCACTTGCTTCAATTGTCATGCAGGATTAAACTCCAATGATGACTCCACATTTACCTTGCAACATCATTGGCCACTGAAGCAGTGGATGGTCTGCCATAAAGTGCCCCTGAATAAGTTGCCAACCTGTATAATATTCAGCCATAGGAAATCTCAGTTGATAAGGCATCGATTCTTAGTGTAGAGTAGATTATAATTTGACAGAATCATGCTTGTATTTCGCTGGAAATAATTCAGAAAATTTTGTGCATGATGTAAGTGCCCCCCCCCCCCCCCCCCCCCCCCCCCCCGGATTTATGCTAGCCCATTTGAATGGACCGCGACACCCTAAGAGCGGGTGAATTAGGGTTCTCTAAAAACTATGGCTAATAGCACATATAGCACATATAAAAACCTATTTCAATTTCTATCTAAATGTGTACTAGGTTTTTTTGTGTTGCTAACTCTACCGCTAAAAGTTTTGCACCCTAGGTTCCAATCCTAGCAACTACACATCGCAATTTCTAGGAAAGGTAAATGCGGAATGCAGTGCAATAAGTAATGCGGAATGTAAAGAGATAGAGCAAGCAAACTCTCAACACGGCGATGTATCCCGAGGTATCGGAAAGCCCCTCTCAAAGGGAATGCCCGCGCAAGGGCATGTAAGCAAACTCTCAACACGAAGCCCCTCTCAAAGGGAATGCCCGCGCAAGGGCATGTACTCCCGGTCGAGTCACTCCGTACGATAGCCTTTGGGACTTCCCCACACGTGAGTGGGTCTCCGCTTGGCCTCTTCCGGATGCTCCTCGCCGCCTCCACTTGGTTGAGCTTCGGCAAATGCCTAGGGCCTCACCTCCCTAGTACAAAGTAACGGTGGCCACTCCACACACGGTTGGAGGGTCTCGCAAGACTTACAAGCCCCGATACTTACAACCAATGTTGACAATAGCGGGCTATAGAATTTAGCGGAGTGTTTCTAGAAAAGCTATAAAACCTATAGCGCAGCTATAGCGAAAGCTATTGCCTTTAGCGGTATGTAAAAAAGCAGTGAAATTTAGCTAAAACTTTATAATTTTAAGAATGTCATCATATATTTTATATATTTTATAAGTATATGTCCAGGCATGAGTGCAAACATAAGTAAATATATAAAAATATGTCACAATACACATAATAAGTCATAAGTTGTAACTCGTAGTTCATAAATTACAAGTATATAAGTTCATAACTCAGTCATAGCGGAGTTAGCGGCGCTTTTAGCGGCACTATTTCACACTATAGCGGAGTTAGCGGTATTAGGGATAATATTTGCAATATCGTCGCGGCATCTGTCTCAAAAAGCTATAGCGGGCTATTGCCAACATTGCTTACAACTCTTGGTGCGCGCAAGCACAGATACACAAGAGGTATACAAACCTAGCCTAACTCTAGGCTAACACCTAAAGCAATGCGTTAAGCGGCCTAAACTAGCTCTAATCAAAGCCTAAGCTTGAAACTAGTTGCCTAAGTCTTCTATTAAGCACTTTGGTGGCAAGAGCACTTGTGTGCATGTGAGAACCAAGCCAATAGTTTCTCCAAGCTCTAGCACCCTCTAAATAGCCGGGCAATGGGGTATATATAGCCCCAACTCCTCAAACTAGCCGTTGCTCCAACGGCCAACATTTCTGCGTAGCACCGACACATTCGCTGAGCACCTACGCATTGCACCAGAGCTTTTTTGGTCATATAGTTGTTTCTTTGAATGGAGCACCGACCCATCCGGTGGTATTTCATGTGGAGCACCGGATCATCCTATGGTAAATGACCAAACCATGCAGAGCCGAATTTGAGCCGATCGGGAGCCAAGCCGATGAGCACCGACTTATTCGATGAGCACCGGAGCATTACCACCGTATCATCCTATGCTCACCCACTTAGCACCGGAGCATTACCACCGTATCATCCTGTGCTCACTGTCAAATTGTCCTATGCTCCTTTTCTTTGTTTCTTCGTGTGTTTTAATTTGTTCCGGCTTCTCTTGTATGATGTCTTGGCCTTCTTTAAGGTCTTCTAGTGTCTTGAGCAAGTCCTCATGACCTTGTTTGATGTGTCTAATCACCCAATTAGCACCGAAGCATTAGCACCGATTCATCCTCTGCTCACTGTAAATTTGTCTTATGCTCTTTTTTAGCATGATTTGCTTCGGATCTTCGCGTGTCTTCTTTCCGGCTTCTCTTCTATGATGTCTTGGTCTTTCCAAAGGTCTTCTAAAGCCTTGTGCATGTCTTAATGACCTTTTTGGTATTTGATTCATCCAAGTCCATCACTAATGCATCCATGCAACTAAACCTTGTGTACTAGCAAACGTCGTTAGTCCATGGGTTGATGTTGACATACAATCACCGAAATCACTAATGGCCTATTACTATGGCCATTTTCCTTCCACCATTTATTAGGAGTAAAATATCATTCAGGTAGTTCAACTGACTGTATGCTGGAGAAGATGGTGCATCTGAAAACTTGTGAAGACAGCCTGACTGTACCATTCTGTGGAGAGTAAGCAGACCCCTGATGATACGAAGCTCAGTACGATTCAGATGTGGGGTTTCATTTCGCCTGCAGATGAGCTGGACGGCTCATGCATTGAAGCGTTGGGGGCAAGCCAGAGCAGCCTGCTTTGGCTTGGCTGTGGACAGTGGATCTCGGCCGGTTGCTCGCTCGCTCCGTCAGTCAGGGTTTTTTTTCCCGACCGGAACCGGTCCGGAAACCGCGGTAACCGGTCTAATCGGTCTGGACCGGTACCGGTTCGGGACGGTTTCAAACCGTTTAAATTCAAAAAGTTTGAATTTAAAAAAAAATTACCCAAAAAAATCTTAAAATACTTCAAGCTGCCACAAACGTAAGGATGTAAATTTTTTTTTTAAATCTTCATTCGTTTACATCAGTTTACGGGAATTCAAAGTTTAATAAAACAGAAAAAATGCCGCGGCCCGTTAAGGCCCATTACGGCCCATCAGTACTTAGAGCCAGTTAAAACCCACACCCCCCCCCCCCCGCCCCCGCCCCACCCCACCGACGCCCCTATCCTCCTCTCCTCTCTCAAATCGCGACCGGCTCGCCCCCTGCCCCCGTCCGTCGCCCCCTGCCGCCGTACGCCCCGTCGCCCTCCCGGCCGCCTCCCACCGCCGGTTAGCCGGGCGGTTTGACCGGCCGGCCGGTGCGGTTACGGATATGTGGTGCACGGGCGGGAAGCCGCTCGGTTAGGCCGGCTAGCCGCTCTCTCTGGGCGGTAAGCCGGTCGCATGCGGCGGCTAGCCGGCCGGTGTTGGTGGCCTGATTCTCTTTGGTAAATTCTCAACTTTAGATGTAGAGATGAATGATTTGTTTAGAATTTGTATTTGTAGAGACGAATGATTTAGCATATTGGATTTTAGGTGTATATATGAGTTAATTGAGAATGCATATTTGATCTATGTAGGTGACATATATATGAGTTGGATTTTAGGTGTATATATGAGTTGTGGTTTAGGTACATTTGATTTAGGTTTTATTTATGGTAGTGTTATGATTTTGTTGTACATTTGTGCAGATAGACAATCTCTGGAAGAAATGAAGATGTGGTGTGGGAACATGGTCAGAATCTTTATCCCGGATGGAGGTGCAAGTACTGTCATACACAGAAAGGAGGAGGTGGCGCAACAAAATTGAAACAACACTTGGCAGGGCGCGGGACGGAGGTGCTGCATTGCAAGCATGTGCCACCAGACGTTCGAGCCTTCTTTCAGCGTGACCTTGACAGGGCTAAGAAGGCCACTGCTGACCGAGCTCGAGAGAAGTTGAGACGGGAAAAGGCTGCAGCGGAGAGAAACTATCCGGTGCAGGAAGAAGATGAGGAGGAACAGATGAAACGTGCCATGGACCTATCGAGAGCGGAAGTAGAGTACCGACGGGGGGTGGAAGAGCGAGGAGGTGCATACGAGCATGGAGGTGGCAGTGGTTCGGTGAGGGGGAATCCTTTGCAGAGGATGTTTGGGAGAGTTTCTTCGCAGAGGGAGCGGCCGAGTCCAGCGGTGGAGGACTATAACTTGGCATCCGGTGGGAGAAGGGGAATGACACAACCCAGGATTGATACAGGCTCGTGGACACAAAAGGGTAAGAATGCAAAGGAAGCTATTGGTAAAGCCTGGTCAAAGTTGTTTTATATTGCGGGTATGCCTGGAAGACAGGCAGACAATCCATACTTTGTCAGTGCGGTCAGAGAGACACAGAAGTGGGGTAAGTTTTTGTTTATTGCAATCACACATATGACGATGACCTATGAGCTTAAATTGTTGTTTCTAATGATTTCTATTATTTTCAGGGGAGGGTATCGCGTCACCCACCGGGCGAGATATTGATGGCAAATATCTCGATCAAAATGAGAAAGACTTGCATGACAAGTATCTCATGTTTCAAGCTGAGTGGCCATTATTTGGCGTCACTTTGATGTGTGATTCTTGGACTGGGCCGACAAGGATGAGTGTGATCAACTTTTTGGTATATTGCAATGGGGTCATGTGGTACCACAAGTCAGTTGATGCGACTGGACTATCTCAAGATTCAGAGTATTTGCTCAAGGTAGCACTTAAACATGGTCCTGCACACAGTCAAATTTATTATGATTTAAATGTTACTAACTATTGTCTATGTTGTACCAGGAGATTCGAAAGGTGGTTCAGTACATTGGCCCCGAGCATGTCGTACATATTGTCACCGACAACGGAGCCAACTATAAGAAAGCATGCAGGAAACTGGGGGAAGAGTATGGGAACATTTCTTGGACACCTTGCCTAGCACACACGGTAAACTTGATACTGAAGGATATTGGTGAAAGGGAGGACCACAGTGCCATGATCAATATATGCAAGAGAATTTCAGCTTGGTTACACAATCATGGCCAATTGCATGCCCAGATGAAGAATGCAATCGGTGGTTAGTTGGTGAAGTGGAATGCCACTCGCTTTGGGACAAACTACATGTTCCTAGATAGCATCTATCGCAAAAAGGATCGTTTCATGCAGTGGATGACATCTCCGGAGTTCACACAAAGCAAATGGATCAACTCAGAAATGGGTAGAATTGCTCATGCTAGGTTGACAAGTTTGGAGTGGTGGGATGGAATGAAATACATCATTGACACTGTGATGCCTGTGTACAAGTTGCTTCGCTTCGCTGATCAGGACAAGCGGCCAAACCTTTGTGAACTTGTGATGCATTACCAGACCATGACAAATGAGCTGGAGTCTTTCTTTGGACGTAATCGATCCACTTGGAATGAGTATAAAACGATCCTGAATTCGAGGATACGAGACACCTACGATGACAGCACCTATGTGGGTGCAAGTATGAATTCACACTTCACTCAACTTATGGATGTCTATGTCAACTACAACCTTCGACTGCGACTTTTGGATGTCTCGGATTATGATAAGCGTGATGATTATGATTTTGCGGATCAAATGGCCCACCTTTCATTCTATGATGAGCACAATCCTATCCGGGAGTGGATGGAATATGGTCGATCCAATCGAGCTCCAGTTCTTGATGAGGACGATGACATAGGAGACGTCCCTATCCCGTCTCATATTCTCAGGGATCAGATAGACCCTCAGGATCTCTGGGCTGCTACGGGGATGATAATATCAGTGACTGGGCACGTAGACATGTGGGTGACTCTCACCTTGGGAAGAGAAAGGAGCGGAAGGGGCCTCATAAAGCTGACGACCGTGACGTCAAGCGTCAACGAGAAAAAAGGATGGTGGTAGAAGAAAAACCTGTGGGCAGCGACGACGATACTGATGATGCAGAGGGTGATCGTAGTCCACCGTATCAGGATTCTCAGGATAGTAGCTCCGCTACAGAGACTGATCATAGTGGTTCTGCCGGTGATGGTGGGGGCGATGCTGGTGGGGGCGGTGGTGGGGGGGGGGGGGGTGGTGGTGCTGGTGGTGCTGGTGATGGTGGTGGTGGTACTAATTATAGCTCGTGGGTGAATTATTTTCACAGGTATAAATTGCACGTACATACGAAGCTATGTTTGCCATTCGAAATACTAATTAAAAAATATGTCATTACAGGAGAGGAGCAATTCACGCATGCTACTCAGGATCGAGACCATGGTGCACCCTCCTCTCAGAGGAAAACGCTTCGACCTAGGGACGACGACACTCCACAACACTCCTCTTTCTCGTACGGTGATAGCTCTCACTCTACTCATACCTATCCTACAGCTGACATAAACACGCAGCCCCCCACGAGATGGGTGTACGAATGGAAAGACCCCCATTTTTATAATATGTTAGTTCAACAATGGTCTACAACAGCGGCTTGGACGGGCCAATCTTGGCAAGACTACAAGGCTGACCTGCTTCGAGTGCAAGGCTTGAATGTCATGTCCACCGCCGAGTACCAAATGGCGACTCAAATGGGGGTCTTCCCATTCATGTGTTGAACTTCTATTCATGTATATTTCTATGGATTATGGACTATGGTATTTGCATGGAGTTATGGACTATGTTATTTGTATGGATTATGACTATGGACTATTTGTATGGAGTCTATGGACTATTGATCTTTTATTTGTAAGTAGTGATTATGGTATTTTTTATGGTATTTCTATGCATATTTGTAAATTATTATTTTGCCGTGGTCTTTTAACATTAATATGTGCATATCTCATGTCAAAAAAAATTATTTTCCCGTTTTCTGGATTCTTTCTTCTTCGGTCGGTAACCGGTGAAACCGGGGCGGCTAACCGGTCAAACCGACCGGCTAACCGCCCCGAACCGCCGTCGAATTCGAACTTTTGAATTCGACCGGACGGGGGCGGTTACCGCTCCAACCGGAGCGGTAAGCCGCTACCGCCGGCCGGCGGTTTGTCCCCGCCGGTCGGGAAAAAACCCTTGCCGTCGGTCCCTCCTGGTATGCTTGCTATCTCTGGTTCAGAGGTGATGTGCTTGCCCAATGGTTCGTGTCTGTGTATACCATATTTTGTCTGGTAATAACATGCAAATGCCGTCGTATCTTGCCTTGGATCACCATAACCCAGGAGCTTTCGTGCTTTAGTTCTGCATGACTTGTGGAACCGTTATGTTAGCTCAAATAATCAACCTACCCTGCACGACTGAAGCCGATGCAAATTGCCACATCCACCATTTCAAGTCCTGCTATTGTTGTAGCTGACCACTAGCTGAAACTGGTTACACCGGCAAAATGTGGTACGTCATCACACACTCACAGGAAAAGGTCAGTATATCCCAAGTTTTCCAAGTTCTAAGGAGTAACAGTTTGATAGTTGAGAGTTGAAAAAACTACACTCAATCTATAGTTTAAGTTTGTAAAACAAACATTTTTCTCATTTAAAAAGATCATGCAAAGATCCTTCTTTTCTTTTATCTTTTTCCATAATGTACAAGCCCACTTGACTAGTAATTAGTAATCATAAAAATCTACTATTTGTACAAGCCCTCTCGGCCCTCTCTCTCTCAACCAACGACCACGGGCAAAACAGGAACGTTTGTGGGCTAAAACTCATTGTAAATAAAAAATGACTAGTGATGCTACTGTACCCTGTATGAGTGAATGCAGAAGGATTGATTAAGTTGTGGCATGAAAAGCAGAGTGAAAAAGTCTCGAGCTCTTGCGTTTTAAAATTTTCCCACTTATCCTCATATTGCCGAATGCCGAAATCATATCAACTACATCCATCTTTCATATTAAAAAACCTATATAGCTACTTTAAATGGTTATTAGGTAATGGATATGCCTAGAGATATATAATCGAGATTATTCCTATTTAAAGCTTACCCTCGTGATGCTTCATAACAGCACTCCCTCCGTCCCAAAAAACAAATCGTTTTGGGATTCAAAATTTGTCCAAAAAAACAAGTCGTTTTATCCGATTTGGCAGATTTGCATGTGCATGTAGGCATGCAACAGTCGGTTAACACCAAATCTGGCTAAAAGATAGGGGCAATCAAAGTCATTTTACATTTTTGTTAATATGTCCTAAAACATCTAGAATGACTTATTTTTGGGGACGGAGGGAGTATATGTGATTCCACCAACGGATATGCCAAGATCGCATATCTTAGAATAAGATAGCAATTTACTCCTATACCATGAGTTGACTTTATCCTTAGGAGTTTCAGAGTACATTGGAGCAAGCTCTCCCTGGCCGCGTTTAGATTGTTTCGCGAAAAAATTTACAGTATGTCGGGCACACATTTGAAGTATTAAATATAGACTAATTACAAAACTAATTACAGAGTATGTCAGTTCATCGCAAGACGAATCTAATGAGTCTAATTAATCCGTCATTAGCACATGTTTACTGTAGCAATTTATTGTCTAATCACGATCTAACTAGACTCATTAGATTCGTCTCGCGAAGTACACTACATCCATATAATGGGTTATTTTTTTTACTACATTTAATATGCCATGCATGTGAGGAAACATACTCGAAAAAAATTTCGCGAAACAACTAAACAGGGCCCCTATAAATACATAGGAATTTCAGAGTTCTGTGTCGCTGAACTTCCCTAGAAGAATTTGTTCCCTACCTTGCTGATTGTCCCCTAAGGCCATCATGGGAAGCTTGCGATCTATTTTGTTACTCTTCTATTTGGTCTTTGTTTCCACGCCAGGTACTGATATTTCATCGTTCCATTCTAGATCTGTATTTATAATTGGCATAGTATATCTGTACAGATACAGACAGCACATCAAATGCATGGAGTGTTTATACTCCCTCCATATATAATTGAGATGTCGTTTTGGACAATGACACAGTCTTCAAAACATAACTTTGACTTCTTACTTTTACAAAAAATTATTAAAAACTAATATATGTATATTTTTATAAAAACTAGCACAAGGGCATGTGCCACAGGCACGTGTTTTAAAAAAATACTGAATTAATAATGTAGTCAATATGAACTCTTTAGATTAATCTAGAGCTAGATCGTCATAAATTCCGACGGTGTAGGAATAATGTAGTCAACTTGGACTCTTTAGATTAATCTAGAGCGTTCGATCGTCATCATAAAATCCGACGGTGTTGGAGGGACAAGAGTAACCCTGGTACGAAAATTTCGTCGTTCTTTATAGTATAGATATTTGAAATAGATATTTTCAAGACAAATCTATTCATATGTTTTTTTATTACATTTCCAAACTCAACAACTTAAAAGTTATTCGTGATTTATATGTTCAATGCTAAATGACATCTATCATATATGGAGAGAGTATGTTGGAAATTAAATGCTATATAGGATTCTTGTTTTTGCGACACAGAACAGAAGGTTGAAAATTGATTGTAGGGGACACAATTTATCTTCGATGCCCAAGGCTAAGAAACCGTGTTCATGTTTTTGGAGCTATATATATATTCTCATAGCTAGGCACAAACACGTGGTTCAATCGTCTGAATTGTAAAACTTGTTTCTATACAAATCAGCCTAATGCTCTCTCCTTATGACATTGCATTTTAATTTGGATACGACACAAGCCTTAGACTACTAGTCAGACCACGTTTACCAGCAGCAAACTGAACAGTAAACTTGGTACTGTCGTACTGACCAAACTAAGGGTCATTTAATTTTCAGGCGCCATGGCAGCAACGTTCACGTTCAGAAACAACTGCAGGGAGACGATCTACCCCGGCGTGCAGACGAACCCAGGCAGGCCGGCCTTCCAGACGACCGGCTTCGCGCTGCAGCCCGGCGCGACAGCCAGGTACCATGCCCCGGCCAACTGGGCCGGCCGCATCTGGCCTCGCCACCGCTGCTCCCCCGGCGGCGGCGGCGCCCTGACGTGCGCGTCCGGCGACTGCGGCGGGAGGCTCGAGTGCGGCGGCCGCGGCGGCGCTCCGCCGGCCACGCTGGCCGAGTTCACGCTCGCTGGCCACGCTGGCAACGACTTCTACGACGTCAGCAACGTCGACGGCTTCAACGTGCCCCTCCGGATCGCGCCGGCCCGCGGCGGATGCGCGGCGCCGGCGTGCGCCGCCAACATCAACGCGGCTTGCCCGCCGGAGCTGGCGGTGAAGGGGCCGGGCGGCGCGACGGTGGGGTGCAAGAGCGCGTGCCTGGCGTTCAACACCGACGAGCACTGCTGCCGCGGGGTGTACGGGACGCCCGACAGGTGCAGGCGCAGCAGGTACTCGGAGTTCTTCAAGCACAAGTGCCCGCAGGCATACAGCTACGCCTACGACGACAGGAGCAGCACCTTCACCTGCGCCACCGGCGGCGACTACAACATCGTCTTCTGCCCTTGATCGACCGGATGGCGTGTGTGTGTGTGTTTTTAAAAAATAAATTGTGTAACTACCTGCCAGCATCTCATGTAACCAAGAATTTCACCATAGCTAACGAGATTGACTAGAGTCTTCAACCAGCCAGTGCTTGACTTCGCGTGCTTACCACATCTAGAAAAGCCTAACAACGATGCACCACTAACCGTAACGCACGTGCTTAATGCTTAGCAGCACAAACCCTCAATTTCAGCAACTACTATTCTGCAAATATGAGGCGGAGCCAGCCACCAGATCCAACGGTGTCAGCTCTACTAACATTGGTGTCAGCTGACACCAATATCAGCTCTACTAAACATTGGTGTCAGCTCCTTAGCTGAACAATACGGAACGATGTTTCCTCATTGATTTTGTACAAAGTCGTCGGTGTCAGCTGACACCGACGAACACCCATACGGAACGATGTTTCACATTTGGTAAGTTTTGGACAAACAACCATACAATCGGCCAATCAATAATGACACTTAGCAAGAAACTATTTACAACATGGCCATGGCAACTGCCTAGCCTGCTACACAAAACACAGTCGCTTGTCTACCTAGCTCTGTTATGCAGATGCTGATGTTGATTCCTCCATGCTGACAGTGTTATGCAGATTCTGTTGTGTTTGCACGCAGTGGTTAACAAAAGCCATAGGAATTCAACGCAGCCTGGGCAGATCATGCTGATGTCATAATTTTGACATTTGAGTTTTTGCATTGGCATCCTGGCTCTCTGGCCTAGAAATACCATCTTCAGGCTGCCCGGTTGGACCTTGCAGATGCCACAGTTTTTGACTATTGACAATGGCATCCTGACATGCTTGTACAATGTCTTTACCACTGAATATCATATCAATCAGGGTCTTTGCATAATCTTCTGGATTCTCAATGGCAACTATGTTTAACTCAGCTCATCATAGAGTTTCTATCTCTCCAATAATCTTATTTGTCCAACCTTGCTTGTCATCTAAACCCGCAAAATGAATCATAAAGTCTCCATCTGAATAAACCCCTGAAAATACAATATGCTGTGAACAAACCATAGAGAGGCCATACAGGCTTACATGATAGTAGGGAAACTTCCATAAGAGGCAAAGTGGAGACTTTCTGCTGGTATAACAAACAGCCTTGGTTCAGCTCATAATTGCAATTTATTGGGTACCAATGTGTGTGGGTGGTGGTGGGGTGGGTGGGGGGGGGGGGGGGGGGGGGGCAATGTAAGGTAGCAGAGAACAGTTAATGTATACTTTTGCAGTAAATACCAATAGAAATGGAGTACACAAAGACTACAACAGTGGTATGCAGTGTATGAATGCTGGAGACATGTCACTTTTTGTTTGAGTAAAACAATGCTGGTTTAATTTAATATAATATCGTTCTTCATATTTTTGCAGTGCCATCTTGCACATGTCTATAAAGTCAATCTGCCTGAGTCCTCAGATAATATATATGAACTCCTAGGTAGTTGTCCTAAACATTCAAATGCAAACACTCATTACATATGTTCTGTAGACTAGTAGAGTGGATGAGCCGATGCGAGAACCTTTCCATGTAGTGGCCAGGTGGAAGACCAGGCGGAGGGCTGACTTCCATGTGAGGATCCATGGGTAAGAATTGAAGAGGCACTGCATTTTTGCTATTCGAACATGTGCTTGCATTTCTTCAGCTGGTAAATGTCCTATTAAATGCTTGAGTGCTGCATTATCTCCACTTTTTGTGGAACCAAACTGTATAAATGAGGACTGGTTCCACCATGTATCCAAAAACCTCTCACTCCATTTTGACCTCCTTATGAAGAAAACTCCTGCATGAGAAGTGGTTTGCCCACTTTAGGATCATGGTGAATGGTAAAAGAAATAAAAATATTGTGAAATCATGCTACCGAGAAAACAAAGCAAACAGAAATAGACATTCCTAGTGTATATTTCATTATTTCTAAACATCAGATTATTCTGGACATGCATTACTGTAGGTGAGGAACACTCAAATTAATGAACGCAGTTTCAGACTCCATTATATTGACAGTAAGATGAATTGACAATTTGGGATTATAAAGATGCCTCTTTGGGATTGGACATGCTGAAAAAGTAGTTTGTCGCAACAATTTGATCGCAAAGCAATTTTGATAAACAGAAGACAATATATTCATGTGTTAAGTCTCCCATACCAGCATTCACACCGCCAAAATCCTCTGTCAGAACAAGATCAGGTGACTCATCAAAATCATTATGTCCAATCACAGAGAACAAAATCGTCTCCTGCAATCCATGTAACGAAAGAGAAAATTATGTCAGCAAGATAATCAACCTCAGGTAAACATCCCAACGTGGGGACCCATCTCAACCAGTGCATGCTCTAGTCCATAACAATTCTTCAAAAGCAAAAACCAGTGGTTTGATTAAGATTCCAGGACAGTATATGCCAAGTTGAAAATATAAATATTTTCATCATAATTTACAAGCATCAGAGACTCACCAGCGGGATTTCTAGGTTAGTAACCAGCGTGTCCTATAACAACCAAAATAGAGCATCAATTAGGTGCAAGAGGCAAGAAACTTGATTCCTTGTATGCTGATAGTACAATCGAGATTCAACCCAGCAGTAATTAAGCGGCGACCCACCGCGTCGTTCCAGAAGAGCCAGTGGTGGTGGCGGAGGTGCGCGCGGAGCGCGAGGACCTTACTCCAGCTGGGCGGGCGGCTGGGGTCGACGGCGGACGCGGGGAGCGCGACGAGGCCGTACCCGTGCGCCGCCGCGTACGCGCGCTTGTTCCGCGCGGTGGCCGCCAGCACGCCGCGGAAGGACCGCCGCCGCCCCCGAGACCCGCTCGCGCCCTCGTCGGCGAGGGTGACGATGGCGAGGCTGAGCCGGGGTTCTCCGGCGGGATTGGGGAGGTGGAGGAGGCGGTCGGTGGCGCCGGGCAGGCACCGGCGGCCGAGTGAGTTGGCGCGGCGGAGGAGGAGCGCGGGGAGCTGCGCGACGAGGACGAGGAGGAGAGCGAGCGGGAGGAGGAGCAGCTGACGGAGCCGGAGGCGGTGCCGGTGCTCGCCGGAGCGGCGCGGACGCGACCGCTCGGCCATCGCCGGCCGTCGCCTACCTCCGCGCGGTATGCAGCGGCGGCGCAGTGCTTTTGATTTTTCGCTGATTTATTTTAAACAAAGGGAAAAGCGAGAGAGAATATTCTCCCGTGACATGTGCGCCCCGCCTCCGGTCAACAGAAAACGGCTAGAAATCCAGATTCCAGAAGACCAGAAGGTCTCCTGTGTCACTGTGTGCAGCTTGAACAAAGACTAGAGAGGAGTATTTCTTATTTCTCAGAATATATACAAAATATAATAAAAATAACAATGATAGTCAATACTTAAAAAAGTTTGAGAAGATGTCAGAAACAGTTGTTTTCACGACCGGAGGAAATATAAAAGTTTGAAAATTATCATATAAAACCTGAAACTTCGAGCACTCAAAAGATACAGCCAGCTAAGCTGATTTTGGAAATGCTCACATATTTGTGAACAATGCATTTAATCCAAAAGGAGTACAGCAGTACGCAGTTTGTACTTTGGACGATCGGCGCCATTTTTGCTTTCTATTTCAGCTTTTTACTAAAGTCTCGGAGATCAACGAGCTGGATCCTTGAGATGCCTTGTGCTTCTTCCCTCTCCTGCTGTGTGTTGTATCCCCATGTCACTGCCCACATGGCGTGCAGCAACATCAGATCAGAAGCACAAACTAGTTTTGACCAAGAGTGAACCACTGGAATTAGCGAGAAAAACATTACTTACCCAGGTAGAGGTTCCATTTATCCAGTGCTGGTTCTTTGATCACATTCTTCAAAGTCGCAAGTCGGTCCTCGATGAAACTGCAATAAAAAAAATGAAACAACAACCACTCCTTTACTGTTTTCCACGGAACTAGTTTATGCCATGCAGCATATGATACTAAAATTCAATCACGCGAACTATGGACTCACTGGAGTGTTAAGCCTTGGTGCTGTGGCATCTGCTGCAGCTGCTGGAGAACTTTTACCTTTGGACTGAAGAATGAAGTCACAGATTCAGTACTGGAAATCACAGATAGGTTAAGGAAAAGGAAATAAGCACGATACTAACCCAGTGCCAAGGCCATATATCCTTTCAGAGGGAATATCTATTCCAGCCAATTCTTTCAGTAGTGCTTTAGCAAACCTACTCTGAAAGATGACCAATAAGTGATCAGCAGAAGATTAGCATTCCACGTTATTTACAGAGTAGAACTGTGAAAACAAATATGAACTGACTAAAAGCTGGAACCAAATTTCTAAAATCTCCATTATCAAAAAGCATATATAAAAAAGGTGAAGTCTAAATATGGCTGTTAAAATCATTTGTCAAAAACAGTTCAGTTGTTCACAAACATCTAAACAGAAACTGAAACCATGAACCAGTGAAAATAGAAGATTGCGAAAAGTTAGGTCACACAGCAGAAAATTGTTGGAGAGACCTGTTTTGTTGTGACTATGTAAGCTTCAGAGCCTGAAAGCTTTAACGCATCAGCTGTCCCAGGATAAAACCTGCAGTCACATAGAACTGGCGATAAGTTGCACACTATGCTTTGTTTGATATGAGTAATGAAGTTCAGAGTCATTACATCACTTCAACCTTTTCGAGTGTATTAGCTATAAAACTTAAAAAGGAGCCGGTGGGAAAAATATCACCCTACCAAAAGTGACTAATAAAATTGTGATAATTCAAGTCAAACAAAACTTCCGCATAGAGCAATAAAATTAAGTTAACATGTAAGACCACACAAGCAAGCAATGAGCTAATAACACAAGCAAAGCACATATATATATGCATGCTCATGCAGACACACATGCACCGAAAGGGCTAGGGTGCAAACATGGAGTCAATGACCAAGAACTTGGGATTAATGATCAAATTTTCTTTCCAACTTATTTAATATCCATACCCACAAATGAATATATCACATTGAGTCATACAAATTAGAAAGTCGTTTACTACCTAGACCCAGTTAGATATGATGAGGCCTCTGCTACTATTTTATTAAACTATCTTTGCATGCTATGTATAAGGGAAGTACTATAGAAATGTATTATCTGTGTTTCATCCATGTGGCCATGCACCTTACAATATTTGTGAAAGTTTTGAAGTGTTCATTTAAAGTTTAAACTGAGGACAGAGCACTAGCATATATTGAGATGGTTGTCCCTGTGGAGTACCTCCCAAGTCCCAACTATCATTATCAATAGTAAAACAAAAGGTTATAGTTAGATCTAACTTAATTTCTCTGTATACATTTATCAGACCAGGAAGAAAATATGCATCAATTATTTCATAGATCAGTCACCTGTTAGCACCTATCCAGCCAGACAAATCATTTTCAATCCAGTCATCTCTTACACGACCAAAGAGATCTACCAGAGAGTCCCTATCTTCTTGCCACTCGTCCATGAGAGTGGGCTTCAGTTTTAACCAGTTCTCCAATATTTCTTGGATGCTAAGCCCATCTGCAACCTTGCAAATATCACCTTAATATAAAAACTCAATCAATCTACAAGCCTATAATCATTTGCCTATTCTGCTACCGCCGACAATATTTGGTCAGGAATACACTGCAGATGAAACACTGCAGGACTTACTGATGATTTCCGAACAGAGGGTATCTGGATCTCAACAAGCAACCTAACAAGCAGCAGGTTCTCATAACCTGTTTCCACCACTGGACGGAGCTGAAATAGTGGACAACACTATAAGCAATAAATTGTGAAGAGGAATGCTATGTACCCTGTCATGAAACCAATATGAGAACGTCTATTGTGCTTCATGAGGATGAGAAACCTAGTTTATTCATAGCAACATTATTCTTTAAAACTGAAAGCGTTAATTATCATCAGTGATGCACAATCCCGTATTCCGTAGTTGTAGCGGATGTATCATGTGGATTGTTCAAATGTTTAGGAAAGTGGGGAATGGGGAATTGGGGACTGGGAGTTCTTACCAATACATATGGATTATGGAATAACTTCATATAGTGAATACTGGATAGGCAAATGAAGGGGGCAAATCATTTTGTTTGCTTGGTGAAAAAATTAAGGAGGCAGGACTTTCATGAACTTTCAAACTTTCACGGGTTTTCAATAATAAGCAAAGGGGGATCAGTGGTTCAGGACAGGACGCCTAAAGACATGAGTAAACCAACCAGATGAGCCATGTGCACACTGTTCCAAGCCACTAAGCTCAATGATCCATCACCTTTTTTATTTGTACATTCTACAAGTTTCATGTTCTTTTTGTAACATTCTTGTTAACTAAAGCTGTTTCTGTAAGCTGCAAGATTAGGGACATTTTTGCTGTTGCTGTGGTAAGCCGCATTGCGACATGGATTCTACTCACTACTCAGAGGAAGATTAGTTCCCACATCTCCATAAAAGACGCTTCCAACTAATCAATACATTCAGTTTTTTAACCAAAAATCAGGCGCTCCGCAAAACAACAGCAATGCTAAATGGACCTCTGAAATGAAGGCTTACGGTGTACATCTGCTCCACTATCCACTCCTCCATGGCGGAGTCAACCTTCTCAAACACCCACGGCCACCTCACCTTCGCGGCCTGCCAAAGCACGCCAAATCGAGCACACACAGTTACTCATTTGACGCACACCAAGCACGCAACAAGCATGACGGAGGATGAGGACCTTAACGGCGGAGAGGGAGCTCTCGCCGCAGCTGTCGCAGAGGACGCCGTCAAAGTCGAGGGCAAACAGGTCGCCGCCGCCCATCGCGGCGCGCGTGGGCCTCGCCGCCCTTAATCCCCTCCTCCCCGCTCCTCCGGGCGGCGGGATGGGCCGAATGGAGTAGGGGCGGATCCTCCCTATAGGTAAGGTGGAGCGGCCACCCAAGCTACCGGCGGCCGGTGAAGCCCCCACCAGCCTCTCCAGGCGGCCAGACGTCGTGCCGAGAAAACGAACGGCGGCCATGCGTGCGTAAGGTTGAGGAAGAAGAGGCTGCCGAAATGAGGAGCGGGGCTATGGGCTTTAAGATTTCGTGGGCCAGGTAGTAATGGGCTGGGCCGTCTACCCCATAGAAACGAATATATGATTAGAGTCAACTATTATGCCGGCAACAACCATTATTCTTTTTCTTTCTGTTCTCGTTGGATTGAAGGGCTGCCATGATTGCAGTAATTATCAAGGTTGCTCGAAATCATCATTTACAATGGTTATTATGGCTATGGATGTGTAACTTCACAACTTCATAATCACACTTGGTCCACAATTCCACAACACATGTACATAGACTGAATTTTGTTGCCTAACTTTATTTTAAAGTTAGGTGGTCAATTGTTTTTTCAAAGAAATAGCAAATCTAAGCTTGGTATCCATTGAGAATGAAGGACGATGTTACTTTCAATTTGTCAACAGGAGCTTGAGTCTTTGACAAGATGCAACGCTCAATAGTGCTTTGAGTTTAAGGGCATGTTTAGTGTCTTATATGGATACTCCTAGTTTGAGGGGGAATGAAAGGGATTGGAGAAGAAATTAGTTCATTTTAAATCTAGTCCCTTTTATTTCTCTCCATTCCACATCCAACACAAGGTCTAAGAGTTGTGCCCTCAACAATAACAGCCAATTCTTCTTATCTGTTGTCCAGTTAGTCCAGTTACAGTGAGCTTGTTTTGGTTTATTCTATTTTCTTCTCTCACAGAACGCTACTGAAACATCTAAAATTAGCCACAACCAGCCAACTTATCCACCAGCGAAACATGCCGTTAATGTCTAAGCCAGATTTTCATGTTGTACTGTAGTAGTACAACTAAGGCCATGTTTAGTTCCCTCCAAACTTTCCATGAAAATGTCACATTAAGACAATTTTACATGCATGGAGTATTAAATGTAGACGAAAAAATTAACCCATTACATGAATAGGGTATATGTCGGAGACGAATCTAATTACCCTATTTAATCTATGATTTGCAGCAGAATGCTACAGTAACCATCCGCTAATTATTGACTAATTACCCTCTAATTATCCGTCATTAGATTCGTCTCGCGATTTTTTGGCTAGATCTGCAATTTGTTTTATTAGTAGTCTACGCTTATACTACTCCTAAATGATACGTTTCGTTTGATATGACATTTTCATTAAAAAGTTTTTCACCCATCTAAACAACCCCCTAATAAGGATCGTTCCGTAGGTTTGTCTCACTGAGCAGAACATCTTTTTTTATTATTATATCCTTCTACGTCTAGAGTTTGTTGTAAAAAAAACGCGACCGTAGGGGAGAGGCCCCCCACCGTTTTTCATTAAGAGGAAGCGACTTCGGCTTCTGGCCACGGAAAAACCCCCCGAACCCTGACGCACCAGAGGAGGATTTTTATTGTGCAGCACCCGAGGTTTGAGCCCTGAGTGGGTGGCACCTTAACTGGATGCTCTACCACTGAGCTACAAGCTCATCTGCAGAGTTTATTGTACAACACGGGCCAAGATAGGATTGATACTTTCATTTAGTATTTTCTTGAGTGCTGGATTGGCGATTGGTTATTATCAACTGGCAAGCTCAGGTAAAAGCTATGGCGAGGTTTGTTTCTCTCTCTGTTTTTTTTTTTTTGAAAAAAATGGAGGTGAGCTTTGCTCGCGCTGGGCCCGAATCGAGTGGCTCCAAATACACTCGGAACTGGGAAATCTGCAACAATTGTTTTGAAATCGAAATCGCAGGGTCTGGAATTTTTTTTAGAACCGCAGGGTCTGGACTCGTGGTGGTACCATGGCGGCATGTCCGAATCACGTCCCTATGAGTGGGCCCACCGTGACACCCGGATCTATGCTGCCATGTCATCAATCATTAGTTCATTAAAAATAAAAATTATTATTATTACCCGGGAATTAAAAATAAAAGCTTGAAAAAGAAGAGATTTTTTTTTTTGCCGAGTTAGAAAAGAAGAGATTAGGATACGAATTCATGCTGTAATCGCGTTGTCTCTCCCAACGCCCCCCTCTCTCCTACTCTCTACCAAACAAATAAAATTGATTGGTGAAAAAGAAAGAAAAAGAAAGGAAAGCTCCAACTGCCAATTGCAGGGCCTCCCTCCTCCGTCCGACCCCAACTCAATCACCCTGCGCCGCCGCCGCCGGCGACTCGGCGGAATCGGCTGACCTGCCCCATCACCGGAGAATCCATCCCCCAGGGTCGTCTTCACCTCAGGTACCGGCCTTGCTCCGCTCCCAACCGGCCCTTGTTCGTTGATTGCGTATCCGCTGGTTGGTGCTCGCCGCGCTTCTTGATCTGTTCTTGGGTTCCGCCACGGCGGCGAGAGAAGTGGCCCGCGCGATGCGGTTCCTCGGTCTTGGGGTCAGCTGGTTCTCGTGGGATGCCCGCCGCGTCTGGGCATATCGGTCTGCGCGGCTGCGGTAGGGGTGGGTGGTCGTGTTCTTGACTTATCCTGCTGCGGCTTGAATAAGTCGGAGAAAAATCTGTCTTCCCGTAGCTGTTAACCTGACGTCTGTAGCTGACTTGCTGACCAGCTTCCATGACGTTCTGACCTTTGAGGCGTTTTGTGTGCATAGGAGGTGTTTGATTGATGCTGCCCATACTCTAAGCGCACATCAGTTGGTTGATGAATTGCCTCTGAACTCATTGAGTTGAGTTCGTTATCTTTTCCTTCTTGTGCTCATTGTAAGCCTTTTTGTGGGCAACCATGAGAATGCTGTCACAAAAGACTGCATTGGAACTTGAACTTACCTTCCACAACCTCGGCGGCGCTTCTCAACATTTTCTGGCGATGTTTTGCAACCTAATTTGGTAAGCAGGGAAGAGCCTTGTAAGAAGGCTCTAATTAAGGACTTGTTTGTGTGTGAGGGGGAGTGTGGGAGTGCTATGAATCAGTGGGGAATCTAATGCATATAACTTATACGTGAAGTAGTGAGCATATGAACCATAATGTGCTTGGTGATGAGAATGATTGGGGATAGATGTTTGCAAATTATCATGGGTTTTTGCTCGTTTTCCCACTAGTTGTACCCGTACCTTTTTCTACAAGCTTACAAATGGGAAGCAGCAAACTATTTTTTCTTCATGACTTAAACATGAGATATATTGTAAAATGCATCAGTACAATTAATAATTCATTCGTTTTGGTATTTAAGTATGCACTGGTACAATATAACGATCTGCACTAAGATTCGTTCTTTTGAGTTTTCCCATCTAATGTTGAATTTTTGGTGTTGTGAATTGTGATAGGTTTGTATGAATGGCAGATGACAATATGGTCACCGGAGTGTCACCAGCTGATGAATGGGAGATGCCACCTCTAACTTCATCAGTATATGCCAGCTCATTATTCCGAAAAGGATTGGATCCTATTAACTTGCCTGGATATGGGGATATGAGTAATAGTCAGGAAGGCACACATACTGGATTAGTCATGTCAGATGGCTTTGTGTTCCCCCCAAGTGAGCATGAGAATTTACCAATAGAACCTGAGCATGAGATTTTGCCAGTAGAACCTGAGCATGATGAATCAAATACAGACAGTGATGATAAGGAAGGTAGTTGTGCTGGGAGTAACGATGATGAGTGGTGCCATGTATCAACTGAAGAAGTTGATGGCATGAGTAATGAGAATCTATCTGTCAACAGTGACTTGTCTGCTGCCAATGAAACGCCTTTGCCAGATTCCAACCCCACAGAAAAAAATGCTAAGCAAGATAAAGATCACAGGACCTGCAAGGCTGATCTTCCTTGTGAAGGATGGTGGAAAAGGAAATCCACTTATCTGGTTCACCATATAAAGGGAGTGACTACAGTCTGCTCAGTTGTGGCAGCTGGTGCTGTTGTGGGTTTTGTTGTAATGAGTCAGAGGTGGCAGCAGGACCATTTGCACCTTCATCAATTTCAGTTCAGCATCAACGGCGAGGTATGCCATCTATCCTTTATATCTGAAAAAGCTTATTTTCATTATTCCTTGTTTTTCTTGTATGTTCTAATTATTTGGCTAGCGACGTGAAAAATATAACCTCTTATACACTAGGAAATATATGCTTTTCCCATGTCCTGTTTGTAGTTCAATGTGCTTCCGACTTATTTAGAAAATGGATATTAACTCCGAAGTTAAATTTGTATAATGACACCCATTTTTTTCTCTTAATACAAAGATACTGTGTGTTCAGAAAAAAAATTCCGATCCATTATGGATGCCTGTTATTTTATGATGACCAGGCTAGCTTCAACCAATATGCTTGTCAGCAAGGCGTTTTTCCTTAATTCTTTTTCCTTATTGTGGAACATGCACTCGTATGCTTGTCAGCAAGGTGTTCTGTTCCTTAATTATTTTCCTTATTGTGGAGCATGCACTCGTCGTGAGCTTGTTGACTAAATTCATGGAGTTAGCACTACTTGCAAAATGATCAAACTCTCACTGAACATTTATTTTCTAGTCTTAACGTTTCAACAGTTTGCTCTCATTGCATTCAAGTTTGTAACACCTTACAGCTGTTGTCCTCTATAGAATGCTTTGTTGAACAGGCATCCTCTAGACAGTACTAGGTTTGTGGACAATGGTATTGATTGATCTGTTCTTTTTAATTGACGAGAAGGAATAGAATCATTTACATGAGATCCTGTTGGGCTAAATTCATATTTAGAAATTTCCAGTTAAATCATATTATAGTTCACCATATAATGCTATTTTTGCCAAGTAACCAGCCATTTGTCTCTATATTAAATTTTCCTTTTTTTAATTAGACAGGAATTTGTGTAACCTTTAAGCAAGTTAGTTTTTTTTCCTGGTAACCAGCAAATCATTTGGTGGACTGATATTCTCTCTGTTCTACAGAGCATGAGCCGAGTCATTGGGGCATTCAGCCGTTTGAAGGATGGTCTTCCAGGGAGTGAGCAGCTTAGGTCTCTCCTGCCAACTCGCGTACTCCCTCAACAGCCACTTAGCGCTTGACCACAACAGGTCCTGGAATTTGGTGGCAGGGACTGCTTCTAGTAGCAATTTTTGTTGCTCATATGATTTTGAGATAGTGCAATTCTTTCCTGTGCTAGTACGACCGTGGATTTTATCTTTTCTGTGTAAATTTGTGGCTGAGACTTCCATGGCATGATATTACTCTTTGTAGTCCGTAGCAACTGTAAAATACATGGTGAATCTGTATCAAACTGGGCTATCCTGTTTTCCTATGTTCAATGTCATACGCTTTTTTTTGGCTCATGCTCATAAGCATTAAAATATCTATTAGTGACGATTTACCATACATAGTTCCAATTTTCGAGTTGAAAATTCACTAAACTCCGAAGTTATTTAGTTGAAGGTCCTTAAAATTGGATCTCTTTTAATCGAGGACTTTGAATTGGAGTAGAATTTAGCGCGCATCTGGGTATTAGATTAAGCCTGTTAGATTAAGTCTGAGAGGAGAATAAGGGCATGTACAGCCCGTCTCTGTAACAGGCGTCACTGTCTTTGCAAAAACCCCCTGCATGCTCCTATCGACGACCCGCGCGTCGCCTCCGGAGGCGACGCCTCCGTCCCGTTCCCAAAGGCCGAATCGCCCCGCGCCCCTGCGCTGTAGAATCCGTCTGCTCACATCGCCGCGGCAAGCCGGATCCCGCGCGGACTCTTCCTCCACCGCGTCATGAACCACTGAAACGTGCATGTGTATGTGCAACGTGCATGGGAATGTGAAAGGTGAATGGTGCGGCACTGTTTTGTATATAAAATGGTGTTGTGCGTCTCTGTTCATTTCACCATCCATCTCTACGCTTCACCACCGCATGGAGCAAGTTGAAGAAATACTAGAAGATTTGATCGCAAATAAAGTTGAAGATGACGACGAGTTTGAGGTGTTCGCCATGGAAGACTTAATCGCAGAGGATGAAATCTTTAATGAAATAGTAGCAGAGGCTGAGTTGGAAGGAGAAGCATCAACAGTACGTTGCCGTCGTCAACACAGTGGGCCAAAGAGGTACATACCAAGGAACCGTGAAAAGGCTCTTGATGATCTTGTGACTAATTACTTTTGTGCAAATCCTATCTACACTGATGAGATGTTTCGTAGGAGATTTAGGATGAACGAACCTTTGTTCCTCCGTATTGTGCATGCACTTAGCAATTGGTCCTCTTATTTCACCGAACGAGTCGATGCAATTGGTAGAAATAGTCTTACACCAATTCAGAAGTGTACGGTGGCTATCAGGATGCTAGCTTATGCAACCTCAGCTGATCAACTTGATGAGGTCTTGAAGATAGCCGCAAGCACTTGTTCGGAGATTTTGAGAAAATTCGCTGAAGGTGTGATTGAAGTTTTTGGTGACGAATATCTACGGCCTCCAAGAGTCGATGAACTTGAACAAATCTTACAAGAAACTGAGGCTCGTGGTTTTCCTGGATGCATAGGAAGCATCGATTGCATGCATTGGGCATGGAAGAATTGTCCGAAAGGTTGGGCGGGACAATTCACAAGTGGTAAACAAGGATTTCCTACTATGATTCTTGAAGCAGTGGCATCAAAGAATCTTCGCATATGGCATGCTTTCTTTGGTACCCCGGGTCTCAGAACGACATAAATGTTCTAAACAAGTCACCACTGTTCATCCAAGCAATCAAAGGGGAATCTCTTACGGTGCACTATACTGTAAATGGAAATCAATATGACATGGGTTACTATCTTGCTGATAAAATATATCCGGAATGGGCAGTATTCGTGAAGAGAGTTAATGCCCCTCAATCGGCGGAAGACAAATTACTTTCATTGAGGCAAGAAAGTGTGAGGAAAGATGTCGAGTGTGCATTTGGTGTTCTGCAATCACGCTTTAATATTGTTAATCGACCATCACGGTTATGGAAGCAAGCGGACGTTATCAATATAATGCAAGCTTGTGTTATTCTACACAATATGATAGTGGAAGATGAGAAGGAAGCAATTAGGGGTGTCTTGGATTTGAATGAGAATCCAAGTGCGACGATAGCGATCCCACCACAAGTGCAGACAAATCAGAACCCTAATCCAAGCTTTGCCGAGGCACTCCGTAGAAATTCGGCGATCAAAGCTCGTCCAACACATAGGCAACTCAAGAAGGATCTAATAGAGCACATATGGCAACGCTATGGAAACAATAAAAATTAGACAAAAAACAGTGTAACTATATATAATATAATTATTATTTTTACGATTCCTAAAAAATATTGTAATCATGTTTTTATTATTTATGCTTGATATAATTCAATCAAATAGCCACACAATGGTATACATAATTGCATTTGTAGTTGATCATAAGCTCCATGCGAAGCATTAAACATCTTACGGACGGTCTCTCTGTCTGTGGGTTGTATGAGTTGTCTGTATATCTGTCTGTATGCTGAGTTCGAGATTCTGTAGACGGCTACCCATCTGTGGATTGTACATGCCCTAACTCATTGGGTTGATTCAATAGTATTAATGTGAGGAGAATAATCCGTACGAACATGCGACGGGAAGGGCTTGGTTGAGTAGCCGCTGCCTCCTCAAGCCGTCACCGTCTGGGCTGGCTCCCTCCCCTCCCATCTTTCCACCAAGAAAAACCTCAAGATTCACTCGCCCCGCCGGACGCCGGTCGCCAATGGTCAGATCGGCGCCGAGCTGCTGCCGTAGTACCGGCGGACACGCGATCGTCGTGATTAGCGGCACCATTGCATCCACCATTTAGCTAGCTTCCGTGCTTAACCGTAAACCGCATCACTACGGATGCCTCTGGCCGATCAAGAACCGACAGTCTGAACCTACGGATTCAGTTAGCGCTTAATGAATTGGACCACTGCAGAATGCAGAGTTGCAGACTGTATTTTTATCTGCAGTCATGTCTGCAATTGCAACAGATCAGAAGAAGCGGCATTTGTCAAGAGTTGAACATAAGACAACCTTATAACCAAAGATTAGGCCATGAGTTCTACCAAACCAGGGAGATGATATTTTGACTCGGTAATGAAGATGCTTTGTCTTTCTATTTCTACAATGCAGAGTCCTGTTCATTTGTCATTCGGGTACGTTTGATGTACATGTTATCTGAATTTAATATTTAATTATCTTGAGATGAGCAGAGCAATGCAGTGAAAGAAAATTGTGCTTCAATGATCATGCTTACAAACTTAAAAATAACATCATCAATCATCAACCTCATATTTCATCATTGTTAATTCCCCATGATTTTCACATTAGGAGGGTGCGGGCAGACCTCCCATGCATATCATCTTTTGATACCATTGCTTTCCTTCCTCTTTTTCAGGCAAAACTGATGATATATCCACTCTTTTGATTTTAATTTGTAACATTATAAATATGAAGATTTCTTATTGCAAAGTATTTTTGAAGATCACATATTCCCAAGTCTTCAGATATCGTGAATAACAGTCCATAATGAAATCCTATCTTAAAGAGCCTGCAGACCTTATTGCCAAATTATTTCAAATATAAATCAGTGCGATCACACACATCGTTGAGACATTTACCAGAGCAGCATTGCCTACGAGGTATTAAGTTTCAGCTAGCGTTTACAGTAATGGCTAGCAACAAGGTAGCAAGGTACTAAATAGCGTTTAGCGGTCTCGTAGCGGATTAGTGTCGGTGTAGCGGATTGCGGATAACGGACGCTAAGTCCAAATAGCGGAATTTAAAAATTAGTCAAAATTTTAGCATAAATTTACTTAAAATAATATAAAGTTTTTAGTTAGCCATTACATTTCATATAAAATCACAAAAAACATAAATAAATATATATAAAGAAAAGTTTGAATATATGTCAACATTAAATTTTCATATAAATAAATAAAAACATTATTTGTCATTTGATCATTTATCATTATCGTCTAAACAATCATTTTAAATATTCTTATTGGCATTTGATCTATTTTGATAGGTTACTTTAACTATAAATTTAGTGAAATAGCAGCATAATGTAACAATAGCGGTGAAATATGGGAAATAGCGGCCATAATAGCGGAGAATAGCAGCGCTAAGTCCGAACTTGCTATCTTGGGCCCGCTACCTTGTAGCGGTAGCAGTAGAGAACCGCTACCGCTATAGCGGCCGCTATTACAGGTGTTACGAACGCTATTTAGTACCTTGCAAGGTAGGCGTGGCAAAGCTGCGCCTGTATTTTTAGTCATTCTCTTATCTCATTCCTCCCTGGAAGTATATGAAAACATAACCCAAAGCTGGTGTTGCTGTCAATGTAGAAAGTTGAAAGGCAGCCTGGCCCAGCCCAGACACAATGGCGCTATGGCCCATTAGATACAACCCATTGCGAGGTCTCAGACCACGCTGACTGACCCACAGGGCCTCAACATAATTAGCCTAGCAGGCTGTCACCCTCTAAAAAAGCAGGCTGTCAAGGCCCATCTGACAGAAGAAAACACAGAAAAGGTAGAAAAAAATCAACTAGAGTTAAGATGTCTATTTTTTTCGAATTTTTTTTGGAGGGACTACTTATTGATCTTATGAAAAATAGATTTCAATCAGTTCCTCCGACCAATAGGTAGAAGGCATAGTCAACAATCGTTAAAAATTAATTGGTTGAAGTTCTCTTCTGTTTGAGCTGTTTTTGTGTGTCTGATTATTTGTTACCCTTTTTGTGTTCTTGGTAAACTTTTAATGTGTTATTTTTTTGAACCAACTGACACAAGACATTGCCAATTTTATTGAATAAAATAGGATAGTGTTACAGCTCCTAGAGACAAAAAAAAAAAGAATCAGAAACTTACAGACTATGCAATGGTATAAAGCAGCTGCAAGCGTTTCACCCCTGCGAGAGCCTAACGTCTAGCCTCTTCATTCATTTTTGCAAAAGGAGTAGTCAATAGTCACAGATATATAATCACATGTTGGAAAACTGTTCGGGTTGTCTCCTTCTACATCTCCCAAAGTCACTACCTAACAAGTTAATCATGGGTTGCAAATTGAGAAAGTAAACTCCCTTTCAAAAAAAAAGTACATGTGATATTTTCGTTGCCCTTGAGAGATTCAGGCTCAAGCTATCTCCCAATTCAACCAATTATTAGATTTTTTTAATAACCATACATGTGAATACGTTCTTTTTAGCCTAAATCTAAGCCTCACCCAAAGCTCTGTCTTATAATGGCCGTGTTTAGATGGGAGCTGGAAATTTTTTAGGATGTCACATCAAAAGAAATTTACCATTCAAGAGTAGTAAACGTAAACTATTGGTAAAACTAATTACAGATCTAACCAGCAAATCGCGAGACAAATCTAATGACGGGCAATTAGAGGGTAATTAATTAAGAATTAGCGGACGGTTACTGTAGCATTAATGTTGCAAATCGTGGATTAAGTAGGCTCGTTAGACTCGTCTCGCGACATACACTCCATCCATGTAATGGATTATTTTTTCGTCTATATTTAGTACTTCATGCATGTAAGATTCTCTTTGATGTAATGGGTGGAAAAAATTTACAGGGCCAACTAAACACGAAGCTTGCTCCAGAAGGCACAGCTTGTACGTCGAAGCATGCTTCATAGTAGTCATGTTTCACCAAAAGCAGGTCAATTACATAACAAGTCGAGCTTGCTTGCTTACATTGATGGTGAGTGGCCTTACATTGATGGTGAGTGGCAGAGCTCAAATCTTCCCCGTGGCATGCTGGCTGATTCGTCTCAACAGCAATTCTGTAATGAATTGGCTCAGATTGTGTTTGATGTTGGCATTGAAGTGTGGAATTAGGAATTGGAATTGGTAGCCACCAACGCCAGCGTTTGGATGTCAACGGAATTGAGCGTCAGAATTGGAGACGAATACCACGAGGTATTGGTTTCACCTGGGCGCTTCTCCTCCCGATTCGGAGCCCGCCCCCTCCGTATTGCGCGGCATTGGCTCCGCATCTCTTTCGTCCGCCCTGCTCGATGAAAAAACAACTTCCTCCCGTCGCCCCTCGATACGGCGCACGACCGGGCGGAGGAACGCCCGACGGCGGTGGCCCAAGCGCGGCCAGGCGGAGGGACGACCGGCGTCCGGCGGAGGGACGATCGGCGTCCGGCGGTGGCGACCCAGGTGCAACCGCGCGGAGGGACAACCGGCGGCGGCGACTGGGCATAGGAACAACAGTCGGCGGCGCCCAGGCGCGGCCGGGCGGAGGGACTGTGGCGCCCCCTTCTTCCTCACGGCGACAAGTACGGGTGGTGGAGGCGGGACACATAGGAGGCCGGCGCTCCCTTCTTCTCCGACGAGGCAGGTACGCGCGCTCCCTTTTCTGCTCTCTCCGACGCGCCGCAGTGCGCCGCCCCACCCATCTCTGGCGAGCCTCACCCTTCACGCCCTTGCCTTCCCTCTCCGGCGAGCCGCGTCGCGCCGCTCTGCGCCGCCTCCCCTGCTGCTCCTTCTCTCCTCCTATGGTTGGACTCGAGCTCCATAGACTTAGAGGACGACGCCTCCCCTGCTGCTCCTTCTCTCCTCCTATGTCTAGTCTGATTTGGTATTGAACTTGATTCAATGCCAATGTCTTCAATATCTGCATTCAAACGGAGCCTCACACTTTTCAACTCACTCATCTAAAATTCTTGATGTATCCCATCCCCATTATTGAGCTCTTCGAGAGTTGCCACTGGATTTTGGGTACCACACTATTCATCATACTCGTCAACCTTTCCAGCAATTCCATACTAAAAAGTTCTAAAATATTTGTTTTTTTGAATGTTGCCAGCGCCCGGAGGTGGGTGATCTGTTTAGTCCCTCTCCCTCGAAGGGTGCGATTTATAGGATGCATGTAAATTCAGATTTACTACATTCTCACCAGTTCACCTACCGGGCAGCTAGTGCCTATATATATACACATTGACAGAATGAGAGCACATGTAACAATCCGCCAAGTTTGTAAAAAGGCCATGTGTTAGATGCACCTGTAAATTTTTTCCACCCATCACATCAAAGAGAATCTTACATGCATGAAGTACTAAATGTAGACGAAAAAAACAATCCATTACATGGATGGAGTGTATGTCGCGAGACGAGTCTAACGAGCCTACTTAATCCACGATTTGCAACAGTAATGCTACAGTAACTGTCCGCTAATTCTTAATTAATTACCCTCTAATTACCCGTCATTAGATTTGTCTCGCGATTTGCTGGCTAGATCTGTAATTAGTTTTACCAATAGTTTACGTTTACTACTCCTGAATGGTAAATTTCCTTTGATGTGACATCCCAAAATATTTTCACAATCCATCTAAACACGACCAAAGTGTAAAAAGTTTTTCACCTAAAGAACCGTGTCACCCAATGCAAAAAAAAATTACCGCTTTTCATCCTTTCACCGGATTTAAACAGACCCTAGGTACATTATATTAAAAGATGGCATATTCATAATGCTCGCACCTTTGAATGATACAAAGAGGGACAAATGCATGTGAAATGGTAAGGGATAGTGTTGCTGGCTTCCATGTTTGAGTGATTTGGTCAATTAGGTGACACTGGATAGGGCCGGCCCATATTATATACTGTCAGGGCTGGGCTGGCCCAAAAGCATAGTGAAGTGTCAAGGCCCATCTACCTCATTTAGCTTGTTACGCCAAACAAAAGAGAGGTCGTAAAAAATCCTTTTGAAAAAGGACAAAAATGAAATAAAAAGTCAGAAAAAAACTGAGAAATAATTTAAAGGTGAAATGTCTATTTTTTTTAAAAAAATTGCATGACTAGTAGCCGTGAAAGGAACATGTCCAACCGTTAAGAATTGGCTAAAATTTTGTTTCATTTAAGTCACGCCTAACCATTTATTAGTTTTTTAGTATTTTTTTAATGTGTGATAGAACCCCAAGTAGCAGATGGCCGGCAGCGGGTGGCATGAGCTTATTCAGGAGTCATGACCATCTAACAGCTTAATTTTTTTGACGAAATTTAAATTTTTTTTTACGAACATCTATCAGCTTGATCATGGAATGTAAATTGAGAAGGTAAAACTGTGATATTTTCATGGTTCTTAGGATTTTGGTAGGTGCAATCTGTTTCGTAGTTTACAGGATTATAAGATTTTGTTCTAACAAAGATACATGCACTGGGTTGTGCTTTTTCCACAGTTTTCATAGACTTTGCTTGCTTGTGGCCTTGTGGGTGGTGGCCACCGTGCGGCTCTAAGCTGAGTCTTGTTCTAAATTTCTTAGGTATTCCATCCCTATTAGCTATTACAAAGCTCTCTTCATGAATCGTCATTAGATTTCTAGTTGCATCGAACGCCCACCTTTCGGGCCACAGTGGGGTAGAAGGTGGTCAGTGCAAGTGGACATAAGTTTCGAGTCTCCACGCGCAGGCAGATGTTCTGTTTTGCTTTATTTTCTTTTTTGGGACCCCTTCTGAACGAAGCAAGCGCTGAAACTGTATTGTTCAATTTATATTGTTATACTATATAGGAGTATAATAACTATTGGAAGGGGAGAAATAATTTTCGCACCGGTTTACGAGTTATAATTATTGCACCAAATTAACGTTGTGTGAGCGACCCACCCATCTACAGTAATTTCTGACAGCACTATTAGAACAGAGGGCTGGTCGGAGTTCCGTGTACTCTTCTCCGACTTGGCGGCTTCCACTTCCTCCCCGACCGAGCCCGGCAAACCCCGCGCGCACGGCACGCATCCATCCAACACGAAGGCTGATGAATCGGAATCGAACTTGAGTTCCCTATAAATTCATTTGATCACCGCCACTCCCCCCAGCCTCTCCGCGTTTTTCCTCAGTTCCAAGAATCCACCTGCCCACCACCGCCTCGCGGCGCCAAGAATCCGACAGGCCTTTTCTTCCCCCCCATGGTCATGGCGGCGGCGGCGACGCGCAAGCGACCTGCGCCCGGCGCCGGCACGACGGCCGGCGGGAGCGGCAAGCGCGCGCGGATCACGCTCGGGAGCATCCACGACTACGAGACGCTGGAGGTGCTCGGTGAGGGCAGCTTCGGCGTGGTGGTGAAGGCGCGGCACCGCGGCACGGGCGAGTCCGTGGCCGTGAAGCGCGCCAGGGATCGGGGCGCCTCCGCCGGCCTCCGCGCCGTGCTCCGCGAGGCCGGCTGCCTCGCCGCCTGCCGCGGCCACCCGTCCGTCGTCGGCCTCCGCGACGTCGTCCAGGACCCCGCCACCGGCGGCGCCTTCCTCGTCATGGAGTTCGTCGGCGCCTCCCTCCGCCGCCTCCTGCGGGGGACGCCGGCGCCAGCGACGTTCACGGAGGAGGGTGCCCGCGCGGCAATGCGGCAGCTCCTCCGCGGCGCGGAGCGGATGCACGGCGCCGGGATCATCCACCGCGACATCAAGCCAGACAACATCCTCGTGTCCCCCGGCGGCGCCGCCGTCAAGATCTGCGACCTGGGGCTCGCCACGCCGGCGAGGGCGGCGTACCCGTACCCGGAGCGCCGCGTGGGGACGCTGCTGTACCGCTCGCCGGAGCAGCTGGCGGGGCGGCGGGACTACGGCGCCGGCGTCGACGTGTGGGCGCTCGGGTGCGTCATGGCCGAGCTCCTCACCGGCGAGCACATGTTCGACGCGGCCACGGAGGAGGACATGCTCGCCAGGGTCACGGACCTCGGCCGCGCGCTCGCCGAGAAGGGGCTCAGGGCGTTCGACGAGTGGCCGGCGTTCCGGGGATTGCCGGAGCTGTCGACCGGCGCGCGGGAGGTCCTCGCCGGTCTGCTCGCCGTCGATCCCCGGGATAGGCTCACCGCCACGGCGGCGCTCCGGCACCCATGGTTCGCGGAGGGTAAAGAGGAGAATCCTGTTTCCACTTGCGGCAGCGCAGTCAGAGCAGCTCGGAGTTGCAGTGCTAGTGTAGTGACCGTCGTGTTCTGAGAGCCTTTGAGGTTGAGGATTGAATTGATTGTTGTAATCTTACTCATTCGTTTGTTCATTATTTGTGATCTTGCATGGTTATTACCACCAATTGGGTATGATGCACCCGGACGAAGATGATGCAATGCATTTCCAACAATTTTGTTTAGAGCACCTTGTATTAAAGAAATCCAAGATGTAACCATTAGTGTTATCTGTCATCAGTAATCATGGTATCCTCTTTTGGAGTACCACTAATCTGTATTCTAGGTTGCAAATTCTGTTGGAATGCCATTTGTGCAAAAAGAGCAGAGGCTGCAACTAATTGAACAGAGGCGACATTAGGCAAGCAGCTTTTACAGAGTTCATGCTTTCTGCTGTTGACAAGGGATCGTTACATATATTTTCTATAGTAATCTTACGTAAGCTGGCTGGTTGATCTGGGACATCACAGTTTCATGCTTTCTGCTGTTGAAAAGGGACCGTTACGACGTTACATATATGTCTACAGTGATCTTGCGTAAGTTGGCTGGTTGATCTGGGACATCACAGGTTCATGCTTTCTGTTGTTGACAAGGGATCGTTCTGAGAATCCTGTTTTCGTCCAGACTCCTTCGAGCATTTGGTACTGTCGAACATTTGTACATTACAACACAAACACTTGCACATGTCTAGACACCGCGGTTGGAGCCCTACCTGCAGTCACCGTTTTCTGGATATAAAGTCATCATACAAATCCTTAAAAAAAAAAGAAACATCATACAAATCTTGATGTGCAGGGTGGTTAAGCCAGCTGAAGTAATTAATAAATAAAATTACGTTCTCATTGTCTTCATTCAATGACGCTTTGGCCGAGTGGTTAAGGCGTGTGCCTGCTAAGTACATGGGGTTTCCCCGCGAGAGTTCGAATCTCTCAGGCGTCGTTATTTTTACCGCACTTTTATTTCTTTTCGCTACTGGATTTCTTTTTTTTGTGGGGTCGGCGACCGTGGCTTCGTGTCGATGTGGAGCGCTGTCATCGGCCTCGGTCCACATAGCAAAGTGCTCGGACAAGAGGATATCTTGGGCCACACATTTGTGCAGCTGCGGTTTTAGAGGCCGCTTTGTTTGATCTCATTGCGTCCTATTTTTGGCCTGTTTGTGCTGCATATGTTGGGCTCCCTGCCCGACCTGTTTTGGGCTGATGGTGATCGCTGTCCATTTTTTTCTTCTTCTTAAAGAGTTGCACGCTGCTTTTAGTTATAGTCCATTTGTTATGTGGTGATGTATACTGTGCTATTTCTCTCAAATTCTTTAGCAAAGACCTTGCTCAAAATTTCTTTTGATTGGGGTTTTCAATCTCTATGAACGGTCTCCCTTGCATATATAGATGATCGATCTCCTTATTCCATCTGCACTCGCGGTCCCAGAATTTTGAGTTTGGCTATTCAAAATTTCTAAAGGGTGGGGATTTTTTTTGAAAACCTAAATTACACGTAGATGTAGTCGTATAGATGTACTCAATGATTAACATGGCAAGGGACAATATCTCAAATATATAGAGGGTACAATCATAAACTAAAACATCAAAAGAAATGGATTAAAACTTATTACAGACAACTTTTCCGACCTTCATGCTCTGAAAATAGTTGATGATGTCCCCATCATTAGTTTTCCAGAACAACTCCTTCCAATGAATGTAACCAAGCAACCATTCAAATATTTCTGCTCCATCTTGCTTTTTCGCTTGTTTTTGATCAAGTTCATTGTAGAAAAGACCCTTTCTTTTTTCGCGACCGTGTCTTAGCACGTTTTTCATTAAGAGGAGAAAAAAGGTACAACGCTACAAGCTCAGGTCATCGGAATTGATGACCCGTGCGAACCCCGGACCCGCTGTTGCTATATTACATTAAACCCATTTACGCGACCTAAACCACTAGCTAACCATAGCAACGGTCTGAAACCAGCTTGTGAACACGCAACTACATCCTCTACGATCTTATCTGACACGGTTTTCGCTGTCTGAAAGCGTCCATTGAACACCCTTGCATTCCTTTCCAACCATATGTGCCAAGCTCATATTATAGCCAAGGAGTCAAAGCACTTCCTCTCTTCCTTGCGGATCCTCTTCCTATTTCGTCCCCACCAATCTGCAAGACAGATCTCCTGAGCATTCAGGGTTAGGTGCTGCCAGTTCCATCGTGTAAGCAGGCCATGCCATATCTCTCCACTGAACGAGCACGTGGTTAGTAAGTGTGTGATTGTTTCAGATTCTTGGGAGCATAATGCACAATCATCTTGGTCCTGCAGGTTGTGTTTTTTCCTCCTCGCCTCCGTCCAACACCGTTCATGGAGTGCTAACCAAATGAAGAACTTGCATTTATCCGGTGCCTTTGTCTTTTTGAGCAGCTTTGCCCCTGGAGTCTCATACTGTCCCATGAAGAACGCGTGGCATGCCGAGGCCATAGTGAATCGCCCATCCGGGGTCCATCTCCAAATCATCTTGTCTTCGTCGCCATCAACAAGTTGCACTTGTCTAACCCTTTCCCATAAGTCCAGATACTCGAGAATGACTTGTACCGTGAGAGCACCAGATATATCCTTTGCCCATCTATTGCCCGACATACCCTCCTTGACTGTTCTTTTCTTCTGAATGCGCGGACCGACTGCTCTGATTAGTCAAGGTGCAATTTCTGGGCATGACGTACTAGTTGCTGCATGTGCGGTGGGCTGCGAATCCCCGCACTCGGCCCGAGGCGCGCCGCCAGCTGCCCGTGGGCTGCCACGTTTCTCTCGAGACGCGGACCCCACAAAAACAAATACAAAAACAATTCATATCTCATGAACCGAGTGTCCAAAAAAAGTTCTGATTGCACCGTTGTATTCCTTTCGACGAAATCTTCAAAACTAGACCACACTGCATATATTTAGATAAAAAAATAAGGAACATTTTTTTGCAAAAGAAGGAACAATTCATCAGATTTTAACAACAAGAACAAATCACGTGACCGTGCGGAACAACAAAATCGTACAAGAGGAACATAAATTTTAACATGTAGAACAAATCATCTAAACTAATGAAACAGAAGTACCAAAATATTATACAGGAGGAACAAAAATATCATATAGATGGAACATAAATATTAACACGTGAAACAAGACTGATGAAATAGAAGTAACAAAATATTGTACAGGAGGAACAAAAATATCATATAGATGGAACATAAATACTAACATGTGAAACAAATCATCTAAACTGATGAAATAAAAGTAACAAAATGTCATACAGGACAAAAAATTTCATATATATGAAACATAAATATTAACACGTAAATAAACAAAAGAAAAAGTTACACAATAGAAAAAAATAAATTAAAAAACAGAACCACAACCCTGCATGCATTCGCGAGGGGCCAAACTAATTGTATGTGCCGACAGCCTTGAATGCATGTGCTGCGTGTGCTGCTGCTGCCGTGCTGCTGGACCAGCTGACACAGTCCACTGACGCGCGCGACTTTAATGCTACAGCCTGCAGTGATGAGTCCGCGGTCGGCTCCTGTACACCGCATGTGCGGAGTACAACGATTTCGGCAATTTCTCCCACTGATCGACCATTGATCCATCAATGTTAGTCCAAAAGAGGGTTTTAGCGCCGTCCCCCATGACGATGTGAGTTGACTGGTAGAATAGTGCATCCACGATCGGCTCGGTTGCGTCTGGTAGCGATGTCCAGGGGCGTTCAGTCTCTGTTCGCTTTAGCCACAACCACCTCATACGTAAGGCATAACCGAGGATTTTGAAATCAACAAATCCAAGCCCACCTAGCTCCGGTGGACGACATACACGTGGCCATGCCAACATACATTGCCCTCCCGACACGGTTTCCGTGCCTTGCCATAGGAATGCTCTTGTCCTCTTGTCAATGCAAGAGATAGCCCACGGTGAAATGGAGAAAAGACCCTTTCAACACCAGCTGTTGCAATAGGAAGAACTACACCAATACCAAGAAAACAATGATTGTGTTTAACTAACATCATGGACTAGCATCACAAATTCACTCAAGATACAATTACTAATATGAGTAATAGGAATATCAGATTGGGAATTTGAGAAATTAAACTTACCACTTGTCCAATTTGAAATGAGCAGGGAGACAACCGCTAGATTGGGGGCACTTCTGTTTCGATGTCTCCTGTGGCTTCTGCGCTGGTGCGCCCTTGTGCTATGCTAGTGCGCCGCTGGTGGATAAGTTTGCTGACTGTGACTGATTTTGTTTGTTTCAATAGTATTCTGTGATGGAAAAGAAAATAGAATAAGCCTGAACAAGTTCGCTGTGACTGGTGAAAGGATTTCTGAGTAGCATCCAGCAGACCCAGGGTTCGACTCCTTGTGGGAGCGAATTAACTGAGTCTGGAATAAAAAAATACGCAAAAAAAAGTTAGGCTTTCTTTACTGACTTCGGTTAAAAAAAGCTCGCTGTGACTAGAAAATAGATAAGCAGAACTGACCGTTCGTCTTGTTTGCGTGTTGAAAACTAGACATACTCAATATTAAAGAAAATGTACATCATGTTGTATAATTTAAAACCTAATAAACATGTGATAAAGAGGAAATATGGAAATCGAATCACGATAACGAGCAATAAAATATACTATTCAAACCCAACATCTGTGACTCGGAAATGGAGAGAGAAAATTAAAGAGAGCAATTGTTACTTCGTTAAGTAACACTTTATTCCGCTAATTTTCTTCTTTGAGAAGACAAGAGAAAGTGTTACAAATTAATAAAGGAGTGGACCAAATGGCAGGAGAAGTATGGAGATCGATTAAGAAACTAGTTTTCTTTTTTACATAAAACTGGCAATAACCCAGAGAACTAAATTGAGATGGAGCACTGAGGATCCAGTGTTTCTATGTCCCGCTTTACTTCATTTTCCTGATGTCACTCATCCCATAAGCGTGCATCTATATTTCCTCATCAGAAGTCAAGTCAAAAAGTCATCATCAAGAATTGTGAACACGTACTATATTAGCAGTTTGAGTGATGCAAAGGATTTAGAGCAACCACTACTGCAGAAACCGCTTAGAATGTGCCCATCGTACGAAGCGGTGCAATTAATGAGTCGGCTCGGATATGTAAGCAACGTGACAAGTAGTGGTTTATTAGTCAAGTCAAGAAGTCACTGTAAGCAGCGTGACCAGTGCCGCTTAGAATATGCCCATCATACGAAGCAGTGCAATTAATGAGCCGGCTCGGATATGTAAACGAAGCGGTGCATAATAAAACCTGTTAGAATGATTTCTCATCCTAAACGGTGCTTTATATGCCGGCTAGAATGTTCGTTTACCGAAGCGGTTTCCTTTTGACCCGATTGCTTTCGAAATTTAAAACTGTTAGTTAGCGGACGTGCGCGTACGTGTGAAACCGAGAGGATCTTCTTCATCTTGCGATACGAGTTGAAACCAATCAATTATCTTTTTCATCTTATGAAGCAAGTTGCAACGCAATCTTTCTCTTGTCCTTCGATTATAAAACAAAACCCACATGGGTCTCCTGTGTTCCTCACACTACCCAGCCATGGCGCAAAGAATAGATCTCGTAGGTAGAAAGCTCCTGCTTCTTGACTCTATAGCCACACCTTCCTTTTCTGATCACTAAGAAAATTCTCGTGATAAGGTTGGGTTTCTACCTCATTTTTAGTTTGCTTCTTGAATATCCTGGTGAAACCATCGCTAGGAGAATCCTCATGATGAACTTCACCGTGCTCTCCCGGGAGGCAACTGATGAAGAGGAGGTTAATAGGATGCCCTTTGCCCGTTGACCAAGATGGAGGAGTTGAAGCGCATCGCAAGTCCGACGCGCACCAAGGAAAGCTCTGACGGATTTTTTGTCTTCTCGATTGCCATCTTCCTCCCCCGGGCCCCTCCCACCTTAGGGGGATTTATTAGATCCGACAACGATGAATAAAATCATTGTTTGATCGGCAATGATGAATAAAAGCAGCCTTGTACCTTTTCTTTTACAACTTTGTAACAATCCTTATGTAATGAGTCGTCTTTGATCAATAAAGTGTTAGATATATTATGTTTTTCCTTTTTCTTTTTACAATTTTATGGACTCATTCTAAGCGGCGTGATATCAGCCGCTTTGAATAATCACACCAGGCACACGTGTCCTCCAACCGCTTCATCTTGCACAACGTGTCCTCCAACCGCTTCATCTTGCAGAGAAGCTGATAGGTCTGGCTCTATTTATTTGTACTCTGCTTCTTCGTTCATCCGCTTTCTCTGTTCCCCTTCTTTTTTTGTCTATTTTATTTGCAAGGAACACACAAGAGGGCCATGGAGCGCGCGAATACGGAGGCGCTTCCCTGGTTTGTGGCCATGGCCACCTTCAATTCGCCGTGAGCTGGTCTCGCAACGGGTGATGGATCAGCTTTGGGTCATCCCCGAAAATCAGATTCGCACCCTCGCCGCCTACGTTTCGCCTCGTCTGGGACAATATCATCGCCACCGACAAGCCAATCCATTCATCACCACTAGCTTCATCGTCAACTATGTCCTCGGCCATTACCGCCCCAGGATAGTAGTGGCGGACGACTTCTTTGACCACACCTTCTACGTGCGGCTTCCTGAAGCAGGAGACGTGGAGAGGTTCCATGGCCGAAGCTAGAAATGGAGGGGGCACAAGGTGTCCTTCACTAGGGTCTTGGCGCTCCAGCTCAATAATGAGGGGCTTGATCGAATAGATCCCCCTGAACTGCAGCCGCCTCCCTCATTTCCCATGATAGATGCGTAGATCTGTAGATCCGTAGCTGGCATGGAGGACAATGAACAATATAACAGCTCTATTTTCTAGTTTCGTCTTCTGTTTTATTTTTTTAACTGGATATTTCTTATTCTAAGCGGCGTAAAATAGACCGCTTAGAATGAGGCCATCATTCTAAGCGGCCCAATACACACCGATTAGAATGAGGCGCGGGTATAAATAAGCCGCACCGTATCGACAGGGACCAAACCCTATCCCTATCATATCCACTCCTCCCGCCGTTTCCACAGTAGCAGCCCCGCCGCCGCGTGCACTGCTGTATTCTAGCTTCGCTGCGTCCTCCTCCTCCTCCGCTTGGCGTCCACCGTGAATGCAAGGGCCAAGGCCCGCTGCAGCTCAGGCGACTGCAGTAAGCCGCGTCGCCGACTTCGTCGCTCGCGCCGCGGTGGCCTAGGCGACGCGGGAGGCCTTCCTCCGCTCCTTCGCCGCCGCTGCCACTGGATCCGTGCCAGCCATGACCGGATCCGTGGCGGAGTCGCTGAAAGCGGTGGCCTCCGCCGCCCTCGCCATCGCAGATCGGATCTCCTTCGTTGTGCAGCGGCAAGCCGCACTGGAGGCACGGTCTAGATCCGCAGCCGCGGATCTGGTCCGCGACTTATCCACAACGTGACGCTGCCTTCCCTTCGACCACGAGCTCCGCCGGGATGGTAACGGCAACGGTGCCACCGGGATGAGCTCCACCACTGCAATAGCTGTGTAATCTGGCGATATAAGCGCCGTGGGATTACATTCTTTTGTCGTTATGAACGAATTGCCCGTTTCGTTTAGCTAGTCACTGTTGTTCTCCTTAACGATATATGCTACTACCGCTAGCTAGTCTTTAAGTCATTGTCTTTGTTATGTGCGATGAACTGCTGTACATATGTGTTATATATGTGAGATGAACTATGTGTCAGATGCTACCACTAGCTAGTTCAATACGTTCCTCAATGATGCTCCTAGTGTGCAGTGATATTCTGTGTGTTCATTGTGAAAGTCTAGCACATACACGTTCACATTCAGTTGAATGTGAATCTGTTGTGTGTGCAATTCGTTCATACCAAATTCATAACTAGCCACTATTCATTCATAATGTGAATCTGAAATGAACACGTTTTTTTAAACGTGCGTGCCATCATCCTAACCGGCGTTAGCTAAACCGGTAGAAATAGGTTAAGAAAACTACGCAACGCTAAACAAACCGATTAGTATACATAGTCAAAGGCTCCGGCGCTTAGAAAACTGATTCGAATAAGAAGTCATTCTAAGCGGTGCGTAGCACGCCGGCACGTTTAATAAGTCATTGAAAGCGGTTAAATAACCGCTTAGGATGACCTCCTTATTGGCATCGACAAAAGGGAAGCGACGTCGGTGTCGACGCGTATGAAGTTTTTGCGCTGTTTAGATTAGTGGTTTCTGCAGTAATGAACTCCTAAAACTAGTGTTGTGCATGCATCTACAACAAATCTTCTTATAACTGTAGTATGGTAGGCACATATACTAAACAATCAGATGAAGGATTGGGAGTTAGCTGAAGGTCTTATAACACACGTGAAGACAAAATGATTTGGTGGATGAAATAACTCAGCTTTATTATGGATGGGATGGTAAGGGTTACACATCCATGCGCCATAATGTCGCGTTGATTGATGCATTTGATTACTTTGGCTGTTCATAGAGGTTTCGAAAAAAAAAACTAAGATCAATCCCTATCACACATCACCCTCAGTCACACCTTAATTATGAGTTTGTGAGCCTTTGCATGCTTTAAAATATATAGGTTCATCAAAAGAGACGACATAAGTCTGACAATAGTTCAATGCTACTAACTCCTAATTTAAATGTACCAGAGGAAATTATTGCCATGGTCCTTTAACAATAATATACCATGGTAATTAAGCAGGCATTGCTAGTCACTATATACAACTAACCATGCATCATGCAAATATACTCAATCAACCATCATAATTCAATGGAATCAAGGAAAAATATGACATGGTATGATATGATTATCCGAGAAAAAGGTCCTAGGCCGTCTCATTGTCATCCTGCCGCGGCCACCACTGTGCGTGGCGCGTGGATGTGGAGCGGCATCATCCGCTTAACCAATCGCGGGGGCGGCACACGTACAGCCTTCATCCACATGCATGCTGTCGAGCAGCAGCGGGTGACATGCAGTCATGTCCTATGCCAGATCGGCGTCGCACAGAGAGAGGGTGAAAACATTGTTGCTAAGGAAGCGTGCACAGAGATAGAAATGAATTGACACGGTTTTTCAAGATGGATAACTTTCCGTGAAAAGAGAGTAACTAAACACGGCTACTCGTCTTCGCTCATGTTCTTCCCTTCCCGGCGGTACCTCGTAATCTGATCCGCGTTAGTGTGTTACCACGCCGTCCTGCGCTATGTAGCACAAGTGCCCGCACCTTCAATGGAACCGCACTAATCGTGTGTCCCTATCTCCTCCTTTTCTTTTCTTTGGGCGTTGCCCGGACGTCCGATGAGACTTTTTTCATCGAACGGCCGCTGCAACATCGTAAATACACATTTGCAACATCGAAAATACATGTTTGCAATACCAGAAAGCACGTATTGAAATACAACGAAACATTTGGACGCTGGGGTAAAAATTCCCGCCGCAACATCGAAGCTCTGTCGCATGCGACATCGTTCAATTTTGTGCAACATCGAAACAAAGTTATTACAACATCACTGCCATATAGCTGCAATATTGAAAAAAATCCTACTACATAGTAAAACGTCTAGATACGATGGAGTAAAAATTCACGCCGCAACATTGAGTGATGTTTCATGAAGCATTTTTAGAACAGAACGTTGCAACATGAAAAATCAACCGGGTGAAACATTAAAAATTATTTGTTGCAACATCCCACGATATTTTTACCGTTGGACGTGAGCGTTACCGTTTTCTTCTTCTTTCTCGCGTGTGTGTGTTTGGTGAAAAACCAGGTTGCGTGACGACCTTCCTGCCTCTTCGTAGTTGGGCTGGCAAGCACGGAAAAGTGGATTTCCTAGGCCACATCATGTGTGCAACTTTTTTAGAGAGGCCTGCATATGCATATAATTGGGTTCCTTGCTTCATCTGCTTTGGCTTGATGGTTCTCGCTGCCTTTTTCATAGTTTTTGTGAAAGGTTCTGCCTTTTTTTTTTTACTTTAGGCATTTCTAGACTGTCCAAAACCATGACTTTTTGGCAGTGCCTGAAACAACACGTCACAACATGGCACGATATACTTTGGGCGGCGGCGGTTGAGTGGGCCCGACAATGCCATGGCCCACATGTTGGTGACAAAGTCACTATACACCATTTTTATGAGGTAGTACGAATAAAATAGAGTACAATTTGACTCTGTTTTCTGTCAGTGCCATGCGGTTTGTATCACCTTGAATTTGAGGAAATACAATGTTTTATGTAACCGTTTAGTAGAGTCTTTTATTTTGTATACCCATAGGCTATTATCCAATAAATTTGCAATTACCAGGTACTATCAATTTGTTGCAATATGCCATATGCTTGTTAAGCATTTCATGTGCTTATCTTATTAATTTGTCACAGTAATTTGATTAGAGATTAATTATCAAGCGGTCCGTTTGATTTACTGTTTCTCTTTTCCTTAATTAACTGTCCTTTTGTGCAACAAGCAATGGTTCATATATTTTTAATTATGTGCCTTGACACAATTAAGATGCTAATTTATACTTCCAAAAATTGGTGGTGGTAACCTGCAACTGCAATGACTTAAAATTAAACCTATGTCATTAACATGATATTTCTTGTTCCTGCACTTTATATACACCGTACCCCTGATTGCATATGTATGACTGATGTCCTGGTTCCAAGTGTATTTTGTTGATGCTTTTGGTACAGATCCGGTATGTGATTCTCAGTGTGCCACTACTACAGAAAACGTTTGTAGGGGCGGGTTAACGGGTGTTTCTAGGGGCGGCTCCAAAATCCGCCCCTGCTTTTGGCTGCTACAAATAGCTATTTGCAGGGGCGGGTTAGTAGCCCGCCCCTAGAAAAGTTTTCCAGGGGCGGGCGGTGGCATGATCCGCCCCTGCAAACACCTTTTCCAGGGGCGGACCATGCCATTGCCTGCCCCTGGAAAAGGTGTTTGCAGGGGCGGGCGACGGCGAGAACCGCCCCTGGAGTTCTATTTTCAGTTTTTGTTTTTTGATTTTCTAATATTGTTTTTTAATATTATTCGATTTTCTAATACTATTCGTCCGGCAACTAATATAGGGGTAGTCACAAACTGCTCATGGCTTCAGCGTCTAGGCTAATTTCTTGTAACAGGTCCACAACGTCAGTATCCTTCTCACCATGGTATGTCTATAATGTGTAATCCTTCACGAAACCATTCACCATCACATGTGATCGGATTGTAACCAAGTCGTTGAAAACACGATGGTTCTGACAGATTTTGCACGGGCAACGTATATCGTTTGTCCTCTCATCCCTTGCATTATTCTCTGCGACTTTAAGAAACTTGTCAAGCTCTACACGAAAAGAAGTACCGTGCCTCGATATATTGTACATCCATGACCGATCCATCTTCTAACCTTAAAAAATAATTAAACATGTAGATCCATCAAAAATAAAAATTAGACACATCCATGACAAAAAATATTAGACATTAGATGATGTTAAAGTTAAAAATGCAAGAAACAAATGCACGCTTGTTGTTAAAAACACAAATATCTCCTCCATGACTTTAGCAATTTTCTCATACATGAATGATGCTTCAAAGTCAAAATTGAAGCAAATAAATGGAAGAATCATCTTCCCCTACTTTACTAACCTTGTTACATACTCAAGGTTGAGCCAAATTGGGGTCCAAATTGGCCATGTACTACCATGAAGATCTAGATCTAGGTAGAGGTAACACAAACCCTAATTGAGTCTAATCAATGCAATAAGCTCAAAAATAGTCATAGGATAAGTATCAACTCACCTCCTAATGAGGGGATTGTTCCCCACCTTTTTTTAGAAAATTTGGGCAGCACCTCCCTCTCTTTTTGGGGTTTTGAGTGCACCTGGTCGGCTTGGAGAAGAAAGGATCAGTTTTGTACAATAGAGGAGTTTTAGGGGCGGGTCATAGGGCGACCCGCCCCTGCTATTGTATTTTCAGGGGCGGGGCATGGGGTGACCCGCCCCTGGAAAGTCTACCATCTTTAGGGGCGGGTGATCCCACGGTCCGCCCCTGCTAATGTCCATTTTCAGGGGCGGACGATGCGGTCACCCGCCCTTGAAAATGATAGCCGTTTCCAAGGGCGGTTGACCCCATGCCCCGCCCCTGGAAACCGTTCTCTAGGGGCGGCCCTTAGCTACAGTACCGCGCGCCCTTTTGTAGGGGCGCGTCGCCTTTTAGTCCGCCCCTAAAAAAACACCTGGCTCTTACAAATGTTTTCTGTAGTAGTGTGCGCAGCAATGATTAACAATTGTTGCCTTGTTTCCAACAAGTTAAAGTGATTTATCTTTTAGTACCAAGTAGGAAGCTGTTTATCAATGAAGCTAAGGCAAGCAGGATTCCTTACACGGACCTACCTCACTTTGCATGTGGCTATCTTGAGCGCTAAGGGTTCAAATGTAAGAGATACCAGAACTACTACTGGTTTTATCTAGTTTTCACGGTTAGTTGAAAACTAGACATATACCCAATATTAAATAAAAACTAGCACAATTCAAACCTTACTAAACATGTGACAATTGACAAGTGGAAATATGGGAATTGAATCACGTTAAATGCAATGCCTCAGTCTGCCCCAAAAATGCGATGTCTTGGGATATTTGAAGAACTAGAGTGCATTGATATTCTTTTGGATAAAACGATTGAGATCGTCTTGGACTCTAAGATGCTTAAAAGTAGTCTTTTGATCTCCTAGTTCAATTTCTTTTCCTGGTGCCACTCATACCGAATAAGTGATGTGCATCTATGTTACCTACTCGAAAGTGAAGAAGTCATCATCAAAAATTGGGAAGGCAAATAACTTAATTGTCTATATGAGTGTAAATATTTTAGGGCAATTCCTAAAACTAGTGTTATGCATGTATCTATTAAATCATTCTTATTTGCATACACATATATATGCAGTATGGTGGACATATATATACTAAATAATCAAATGATGAATTTGGAGTTACTAGCTCGAAGAGTCGAAGGTCATATATATAACATGTGAATGAAGGTGGAGTGAGTAGGTTGATGAACTAACTCAGCTTTGTAATGGATGTGATGGTACGGGGTTGTACATCCGCAAGCACCATAACGACGTTTTGATTGATGCATTTAGTTACTTCGCCTGTTTCATGGAGGTTGTAATTAAAAAGGCTAAGATCATCCTAGGTTTTACACACCCTCATTCATACCTTGTGAGTTTGTGAGTCTTCACACGCTTTAAAATAGCTAAACAAAATAGATCTGACAATAGTTCAATAATGCTACTAATACCTGCTTTCAATGCACCATAGGTTCAAATTATTACCATGGTCCTTTGACAATACACCTTGGTAAGAGAAAGTACTATGGGATGACATAGGCAGGCTAAATAAAGTGCCACTTCAGATTTGTGATGAGGTGGAGGGGAGAGAAGAGGAGAGAGAGGAGAAGCGGGCTCTACGCTCTCAGCCGGCTGTAACACGGATTCCAAAAAAATAGTGAGAGAATGAGAGAGGAGAGACTAATCAAACATTAATGTTGCAACACATACATAAAGCCAACTTATTGTATGGGTGGGCTTAGAATGACATGGCAAGATCATTTAGCCAAGAGTTGGCTAAATTATAAGCCTTGCTCTAAGAGGACATTACTAGTCAGTACTACGAATACGAACAACCATGCTAATATATTCAACCAACCATTGTAACTCAATGAAATCAAGGACATTTATGGGACAATGCCATTCTAATCTCACCTCCATAGATCATTTGGAAATTGGAACACTCTGCATTATTCCACACATGGTTTAATTTGTGTTGTGGTCATGCATCAAAAACTGTGGGTGGGTTTGTGGCAATCCCAACACTACCAGCTGGGAATTGAGCTGCACAATTAGGACATCACAACTGGTTCACCATGAACTGGATGCATGTGATGGATGCACCACTCCCAGTTACATAGAGACACAACCAGAATGGATTGTGAAGATCCACTTGACAAAACTGGTTGGTGTCAAAAACCGAGAACGAATGTTCATGAAGCCCAAACACAAAAATGCACCTTGCCATAAGGACCATACATGTGCACCTATAATATGTGTATCATATATACTGCTGCAAGGAAAAATGAAGTAAAGTCGAGAACAAGACAAAGGAGTCTGATGAACCTATGCCATGTTTCTTCACCGCCTTTGAGCTTTTTTATTTTCGAATGTTACTCCATTTCTTCATCAGAGTATTCATAATTGATATTATCTCTATGAACGTTTTTGCAACCATTTGTTTTTACTTTATTAGATTCTGTTTTATGCAACCTATTAATACAACCATATAGGCGTAGGGGCCAGGAGAGCACCCGCAAGATTTACAACCAAGCCGCCGCCGCCGCGCGTGTGCCTGGCCGCCGCGTCTGGCCCCGTACCCGCCCGCGTGTGGCCGCTGCGGCCTGGCCCCCGTCACCGGCCCACGCTCCCTTGCCTGCTAGAGAGAGGTGAAGAGAAATAAGACAGAAAATGAGAAGATATAAGGTTGAAGAAGAAAGAGAGAAGGAAAAGAAAATGAGAAGGAGAAACACTCACCGGTTGGCTGCCTCCTCGTCTCGATGCGCTCACCGTATCTGCACCGGGTGGTGGCAAAATCTGGTGCTAAAAGGTACCCATTAGCACCAGGTGCAGCAACCAACTGGTGCTAATGTGCCCGAGCGCATTTAGCACTGGTTGGTGGTTGTAGCCGGTGCTAATGGGTACCTTTTAGCACCAGATTTACCACCACCCGGTGCTAAAACCTTCCCACCTTTCCTTCCAGGCTCATATCTTTTGGACCCGGTGTTCCACATTAGCGCCAGGTCTAAAAATGACCGAGGCATATGAGGGGGTCGGATAGCTCCTTCTCTAGTAGTGCCATGCCTCCGGAAAATACTCTGGCCCGTTTGTTTGGTCAGAATTTGGAGGAATTGAAATTTATACGATCATATTATCTTCCACCCTATGAATAAGCCTATCTTTTTATCTTCTACCCTATGAATATAATAGAGTGATCCTTTCTTTTTATCTCCCACCCGATGAATAAGCCTATCTTTTTATCTCCCACCCTATGGAATTCATTTCCATCTCTCACTCTATGAATTTAGAATAGGTTTATTTGTGAGCTTAGATAAGTTGTGGAATGTCAAATTGCAAGCCACGTAGTATAATTTAATTACTAGATTCTAACTCCTTCAAATTCCGACCAAACAAAGGACCAAATTCTGGAGAGCAGGAAATTGTGATGGAATTGTGACTTCCGTGATGTTCAGCCATAGCCACATGGAGGAAGTTAAGCTTTGTTACCCTGGAATAGCCAGCCCTGTAAGCAAAAATTATAGTCCCTCCGAAGTTGAGTTACGTTTGTAATTTGTAGGCTGGACAAATCGAAGCTCTCTAACTGCGACCCGCTGATGACTAAACCAAGCAGTCTTCAGAACTTGTTCTTCAGTTCATATTCCTGGTGCAACTCATTCCGAAAAGTGTCCATCTACACTGATGCCTCATCTAAAATCACAAACTCCACGATTCCATATGAGAGTAGGATTAGTTCAGACGAAGAAGGGAATACCTCAATGGTAACACCCTCAAAATTAAGTGAAATTAATTTAGAGTTTATTTAGATAAACACTATATTTATGAGAGTAATTATATATTTAAAAAGAAATAACATGGTTAATAAACTATGAATAACAATAGGAAAATATAAAAGAGATGTTCTGTAACTCGAGTGCTCTACTAGGACTAAAATGAGTCTCTAGAACCCTAGAATAGAATTAGGAAAGATTCGATTTAAGTTTGAATTCAAACTCCCTCCAAAAACTCCTTCAAATAAATAGAAAAACTCTTTTAAACGCTAATGGGCCGGAACCCTGATTTCAGCCCAACCTTCCTTTCAAACCCGTCACCGAAGTCCATCCTTGCCCCTGAGCTTTTCCTTTCGCCCGCTATCTCCCCTTTCTCTCGCCGGCCCGCGGCCTACCATGGTCCGGCTCGTTCCTCTCCTCCCGCCGGCCCAACACTCCGTAGCCCAGCTCGCCTCCCGCACGGCCCACGCCCCGCCGGGGTGACGTCAGTTGACGTCACCGTCCCCTTTCTCCCTCCTTCGCTCTTCCTCCCGCGATGCCGCAATAGACCGTCGCCGCCCGATCTAAGCCCCACGGCCACGATGCCGTCTTGGGGTGCGCGCGTGCCGCGTGTCGCCACCACCGGCTTCCACCGCACCCGAACGACGGCGCCGACCAGCCTCCGAACGCCCAGGGCCGAGCTCGCCGTCGCCATGACGCCATCCTCGGCCGCCACACGCCTTCACCTCCGTGGCCGCCTTCACCCGCCCGGCGCGACGTGTCAAGCTTCGCCAGCCCCTCGCCGCCTATAAATAGGAGGGTCACCCCTCCTCCTCTCTTCACATCACCGGAGCTGAGCTCGAGCTCGAGCCTCCCTCCACCGCGGCTAGGCCATTTCACCTTTCCCCGCTTCCCTTGTTTCCCACCGGCAAGGCTCCGGTGGACTTCACCTCCGGGCATCCTCCGCCCTAGCCTCGACGCCTCCCAACACCACCGTCGCCGCGCAGAGCCGCCACCCTGCGCCACCACGCGCCGCCTGCGCCGTCACACGCTACTACCAAGCCAAGCCGCCGTCGGCACTGCTGCCGCGCCCGGCCGCTCCACTGCCGCACCGGCAACCCCGCACCGTCCCTCCCCGCGCCGCGGCCTCCCTGGCACTGCGGCGCTGCACCACGCCGGGCCGCCGCTGCCTTGCGTCGCGCCGCGCCACACCTCGCCATGCCGCGCGCTCTGTGCCATGCCGCGCCGCGCCTTGCCATGCCACGCGCCCCGCGCCGCCACCAGCGCTGCACGCCGCAGCGTGCTGCCGACCGCTCCCAGCCGTCCGTCGGCCGCCCTCCGCTCCCTTTCCCCTGCTCTGCCGGCGAGGGGGAAAGAAGGAAAGCAAGCGTCGGCCGGACGCCGTCTTCTTCCCCGCCTCCACTCACTGACAGGTGGGCCCGCCCTTTCCCCACCGTGCGTAAGCCCGGCTCACGTGGACCAAAGGCCCATGGCATTCCTCGGTCCACGGCCGGCCCACCGTACCTTTTCCCCCGCCTTGGCCTGGACACGGTCCACTGGACTGTTGGCCCGGAGGCGCCCGGTCCACCGCGTCCACAACGCCAGCCCACGGAACAGTGCCGAGGCGAACCCCGCCCCCGCCGCGTCAGCCGTAGCTAATCGCTAGGTACACCCTGGTAAGTGTACACACAAGTGTATTTAGAGCCCTTCCTCACTTCCAAAAATCTTCCAAAAATACCAAAAAATAGTAAGAATATTTCTAAGACTATTAGTGCCATCCAATCCATTTTAGCATGTCATTAGAGCCTAAACCAAATCATGCTAGTTTCTAACCAATAAGAGGCCTCCATTAGTGTACCCAGAAAATCCCCCTTTCCATATCCTAGCCCGATAAATCCCCAGAAAATTCCCATAAATACTAGGGATTATTCTCCATATGCTTACTTCCCTAATATTTATATCCTAAGCCAGCCTCGCCATTATATCATCCAAACCCCACCGCTACGCCGCCCGTATAAACCCTAACCCCGTCAAAACCCCCGTCGTCATATCGTCCGTCCGTAAACCTCTAGGTACCAATCCCGGCCATCATATCAATTATTTGGGATTTATTCCTTAGAAATCCATATAATTCCCGAAATAGTGATAATCCCCGTTCCAGCCATCTCCCAGGGAATTATTTAATAATTCTCTTCAAAATCCCCATCCTTTAATCCATTAATTATTTTATATATAATTAATGGGTTATTAATCCAATCCCTAGCCTTCATTCAATTAACCCTTAAGGAAATCTTTCGAATCCCTGCCTTCCTTTTCATTCTCTTTTTCCTTTTAGGAATTGACTGGTGTACTGTTATACTGATTGTTATTTCCTGTGTTTTATTGATAGCATGACCGGGTCTCGACGAGACGCCGAAGCTCCAGAAGGCCCAAAGCCCAGCCCGGTCAACATACGGTATACGCCCGCGTAAGGAACGTCTAAGGACCGACAATGAAGGCAAGTCTCACCAATAATATCACTCACTAAACTTTACCATCTTTGCAGCATAAGATATATGGGGGCATGATCTGAGGATATGCCCAGCATCGCTGTAGATGTAGGTTGTTATCTTGCTTTAAAATTGGGAGTGGAAGGATGATCCCAAGGAGGGGATTCTATCCTAAGAGCTACTCTGATCCAGCTAAGGACCGGTTCATGGGAGAGTCCTTTTGATGCCCCGTACAACCACGCATGCCAAAAAGGTATGGCCTTTGGGAATACCTACTTATGTGAGGCCTTGGCTCACACCCCACTAGCTAGCACTAGTAAACTATCCCAAGGGGCCACAGCGGGCAACGAGTATGCTGGAGAGAGCCCCAGACAGAGGGCTGGGACTGGTCGGCACGGGTCGCATGTGACCGGGCCGGTAGGGCCCGTTGGCAGGATTGCCAACTTATTATTTGCATGCATTACCCCGGGAAGGTCCTTTTGTGGACGGATATGCGATCCCTGCTTAGGACCCAGCAGTACCCGTGGACAGAGCTAGTGATTGGCTGTCTAGAGATAGACGCCAGTGGGCACGAGTCTTGTAGGTCAGTACTTGCCTTGACGAAGGTGGGGGCTGACCGAATGCGTGGTATATAAGTACAACCTCTGCAGAGTGAAGAATCTATCTGGATAGCCGCGACTCTCGGCATAGAGTCCATATAGTCAAAGCCCCCATTGATTAGATTTCCTTTATTGCATGGAGAACCCGGACGACAGGAGTGCCGATGGCTGGGTTCTGGATTTAATATCGGGATTGGCAGGGAGAAAATGCCCCTCCAGGCCCAACCTTTACATTCATTTAATTTATATGTTTATATTATTGAATTTGTGGGATTTGCTGGGTATTCAATTCTGAATACTCACTCTTGCTTTCATTGTCATACAGGTTTAGGACTCCAGGGTGACGAGGGGCTGCAACACTCCGATGGAGAAATGAGTGCCCGCCGCTCTCCGCTAGTTAAATCGGTGAATAATTATTTAGTTTATACGTTATTTATTGCTTTTGACACTAATCTGTGTTGAGATCCGTATCAGCGTACTGATCCAAGGACTGATATGGGTGATCAAGGGACTTCTTGATAAGGGGTCCCACATGAATAGTGTCTATACGGTATATATTGGAGAGTAAGAAAGCTTCTTTGGAAAATAGTAGTAGTGTCAAAGCTACTTTCAATGGAGGGGGGGGGGGGGGGTATCATTTTCATTGAAAGGACGGTTAACCCTATGGTTGACAAAACCGAGGAAAAAGCCAAAATCATTTCTCTGACGGTTAACCGACAGGGCAAACTTGACAAGGAAATTAAAATTTGCCTGACGGCTGTCGGTTTTTTAATTTTCCCGAACGGTTTACCACCCACAGGATAATGTCGTTCGTCAGGTTTTGTAATCTTTTCCCTGTTGAAGATAGCCCGACAGGGAAAAACTTAAGTACCGTTAGAAAATAATTTCCCTGTCAAGTTAAATTTTTTCCCTGTTGTTTTTCTTTACCGACAGAGAAATACATTAACCCTCGTCAATGTCATTCCGACAGGGCAATTATTCATGTGACGACAGGGTAATTTTTTCATGCAACATACTTAAATTAAATCTGAATCATTCATAGAGTAGTACAACTATGACACCTCAAACTTGATGCTCTCATACAAATAGATAAACACATCAAACCTTGACAGCTTGACCATTACATATATAGAGATGATGTCCAAATGTTTGGCATCAACACAATTGTCGCATGCCTTCCTAAAAGAAAGGGCATGTCCTACCAATATACTAAGTGTGTGTGAAGGCACTGTTCAAAAGATGAACCTACCTACTGTCATTCTATTTCGCAAGCAACCGGCACCTTCACGCAGATGCATGTCTTCCAATGTGGCCATGTACTGCAACATCATCGCTAGTCAATTCCAAGCCAACATGAGATGATTAGCCTGCATGCCATCACAACAAAATGTAATTAACTGCATATTGCTAGCTTAAGGCTTATCACATATGTACCACTAACTGGGAGCTTCTGAGTGTATGCAAAAGGCAGAAAAACTTCAAAGATGAGCTGTGTTGACAGTAGGTAATATGTACTCACAATCCAGCCCTCAATATGCCGAAACTGGCCACTGTCAGGTCATTGCCGAAGCCGCCGCCTTGGTTCGCGCCATCTGCTGCTGTTGCTTCCAAACCTGGGGGAAGAAAGAGGAAGATCTCGCCGCTGCCTTCCTTGCAGGCGGCGGGCTTTCTCTGGCCTGCTCTACCGGTGGCGAGGGTGAGAGAGGGCACAAGAGAGGGGCGGCGGAAGTGCCGCCCGAGTCGCCTCCTAGAGCGACGCGGGAGATCTGAACTACGCCACATTCACACATATCAGGGTCCTCCAGCTGCATGCCATCCCGTGCGGATCGAGTGTTGGACGTGGTGACCGTGAGACCGATCTCCGATACAGTAGAACATGAAAAAGACAAAAGAAGCCCCGTGTGCAGCTGCTGGCCTACGCGAACCACGGAAAAGGACAATGCTGCCGTACCTACCGGATGTGGCTGGCTGGCTGCGCCGTCCTTTGCGCCACTCCGCTCGGCTTACTGGTGGGACCCGTCGTTGATCGCATTCGCCGCCGGGGATCGGAGGAAGCTGAGCAACCAGAATTTGTGCTGTAGCTGCTAGTTCATCAAACAGACGAGGTGCCATGCAAGGAGTGAACCAGTGAAAATGGGAACTGGCAGGTAGTCAGTACGATCGACGTTGAGCAGAAAACGCATGGGCCGACCGGCACAAGTAATAAATAGGGACCAGTACACATTGGTTTTGTTAACAGACTATTAGTGCATGAAATTAAAGGATAGTACGACAACACTCCATGCCTCGGGAATAATGCTCTCATCAAGTAAATTGTGATGGAATTGTGACTTCCGCGATGTTCTTCAGTGCTGGCCGCATGGACGAAGTTAAGCGCTTTGTCACCCTGAAATAGCTTGCCCTGTATGAAGCAAACATATATATATAGTGCCTTTGAAGCTGAGTTGCGTTTGCAATTTTTGGGCCGGAAAAATCGAATGAAGCGCGCTCTCTATAGCTACGACCCGATGATGACTAAAGCATGCAAGTTTTCGAAATTATGCTTCAATTCATATTCCTGGTGCAACTCATTTCGAAAGTGTCCATCTACACTATTACCTTCATCTAAAATCACAAAGCTCCACAATTCCATGAGCGATTATACGAAGAAGGGAGCACCCTCAGTAGTGTCTATACGAGTATGGTATATATTTGAGAGTAAGGACGCTTCACTGTCGTGAATATATCAGCGAATATATAGTTGTGGTATGCTATATACATAAATAATAATCAGACAAGCTTGTGCACACCATGGACCAAGGTGGTAATTTCTTAATCTAGCCCATTTGGAAAACAGCTTTTGTAAATGGACTCCAGATGAAACTTTTTTATAAAAATGGAACATTTTCTCAGCGTGCAACTTTCAATGGAGGGGTATCATTTTCATTAACTAGCATGCCACATAACATTTTCTGATGACATGATATCAAATTTAAGAAGAGAGAGGGGAACCAATTTTATATCTAGATAAAACTACTTGTACACGCGTATACCACCGACTCTTGTCAAGTTATGAAATTAAATATATATTTGGTGCCTATATATTGACCTAAGGTTTTCCGGTAATCAGAATTAGAAGAAGGTGTACTTGGTGGAGGCTCACTACTCATCGGTGGTTGTAGTGGCTGGTTGTGGGCACACAGTTACATGGTTTTCTTTCAAATGCATATTTTTACACGAGACACATCTTTTAATTTGCTGCACGAATCTTAAAGGAGCCCAGCATTTAATTAATTATTTTTCGTTTCATTCCTAATGGGCCGGGCACTACTTGTGCCTGGCGCAGTCACATTCCAATCATGTGTCGTGTGAGGAGCTCCACCGAGCGGAGGTTGACAGTGCTCGAAGCCTCGAACATGGAGATGGCTGCTGGGTGTTAGGAACGGTATTGAAGAAGGTCGATCAGGGATGAAGTGTTCTTTAATACTCATCCAAAGTTGCATCACAGGTGAAGGGTTCTTAAGGTCAACAACAGCCCCATGCACACTGAATTTCTAAGTTATATTTACAAAGAGATAGCCACTGATTTGCATTGGGCAATCGCATTGGATAGATGCTACAAATCGCACTTGCATTCTGATTCACCATATGAAACTGTAGTAGTAATATATAGTTTTCCGTACTCTACTTATATATCTTATCGGATTTTAATTACGTTATGCGCTACTTCCTTTTATGATGTTCACTAGCAAATATGCCTGTATGTTGCTACAGGCAAAAGACATATGCATTATTAATTATTATCATACTGTAATGCTAAACATATTTCTAAAACCGTGATATATTGTGTTACGTGGAGAAATAAATATATGAGATTTAAAATGTAAGAGTGGTCTCAACATAAATTAAAACTAAGTTGTCTAAGAATAGAATCAAGTTGTCTAAGAATATTATAAGAACCGCGCCCTGGCCTCCTGCTGCCCGCGGCCGCCGCCACGCCCCTCCAGGCCCGCAGTGCATCACACTCCAGCAGTAGCAGGCTCTAGGCGATCGAGGTGCGGTGCCTCACCGCATCAGCGAAGCGGGCGTCGTCGTCGACCGCCGCCCAGTTGATCGGTGACACGTACCACCAATGGATGCCGGTGCTCTCCCACTGTAGAGGGAAGTAGCAGGTGGACTGCTCCAATGCTCCATCGCCAAATCACAGGAGATCTAGCGGTGTTTCCCTGCTGCTGGTGTGGACGAAGAGGGAAGTAGAGGAGGTGAGCTCTTCTTTCTCAGATCCGGCGAGGTTGCTGCCCCCAACGATGAACCATGAAACCAATCACGCCCGTAGCTTTTTGGTTGCCCGCATGTGAGTCCGGCCAGGCTCCATGGATGCAGGAAGGTGTTAACATCAACAAGGGGGAAGGTTCAGAGAAACAACAGGGAAGGGATCAGAGAAAGGAATTTGGATGCAGGAGCAGCAGGAATTTGGGGAACAAGAGAGAAGATCTTTCCTTAAGGAGGAAGAAGAACAATATTGTTACATGAACGATTGATCCTCCCCTAAAGCCTTGATGGCTCAGTACATATAGACACCAGACACCGATACATAGGCTTAGCCCAAAAACCAGGCACACAGGCCGGACTACTATCTGTTATTGTTACAGACCCAATGAGGCCTAAGTCCTATCATTCTCCCCTCCTTAAGCCACAGCTTGCCCTCAAGCTATGTAAGCTTCAATTACCATATAAGCATCACCATATGCATCTTCTTCAGTCTTGATGACGGCCACACATCAATCTGATCTCTTGTAAGTGGTGGTGAAGGAAATATATTAAGCCTAAGAACAAGCATGTCCTGTTGGGTGCATTGAGCCAAGGTCTGCACTTCGTAAATAAGATCAATCAATTTTGCAAGGAGTATTCCACGAGTGACCTCATGTCAATCAGTACCTTGTCAAAGCCAGCATGTTGAAGTACTGTTAGCTGAAATACCACCACTGACATATATCCAGGGAGTAGCATAGACCACTGATTCTGAACACAAGATAGCACGATTGCTCGCGCTCATCAATCCTACTCCAGAAGCAGCTCAATCGATGCATGAAATCACGAACTGCTCAAGCTCGCGGAACCAAATCTTAAGGGAAAAATCCTAGGGATTCAACGACTCTGATACCAATTGTTAACAACAGCAAGGGGGAAAGATCAGAGAAACAACAGGGAAGGGATCAGAGGAAGGAATTTGGAGGAACAGAGAACGATGTCTTTCCTTGAGGAGGAAGAAGAACACTATTGTTACATGAATGATTGATCCTCCCCTAAGGCCTTGATGGCTCAGTACATATAGACACCAGACACTGATACATGGGCTTAGCCCAACAACCAGGCACGCAGACCAGACTACTATCTGTTATTGTTACAGACCCAATGAGGCCTAAGTCCCAACAGAAAGCTCCACTTACATTATTTAATTCTGCTCTAGCTTCTGCAGAGATGCTGACCAACATGAGTGCAAGGAGGAGTGCATGTAGGCCCAAAACAGTGCTTGCGCCTATGTTTCCTCGGCGTTCTGTGAAACACCCGTTCTCATCTCTGTCCTCCTTTCTCTCTCTTTCCCATTGGATTGCGCCGAGTGATCTATTGTTGTTAGAGCAAGTACTATGGTGGGCGTTTCGTCTGCCTCGTCAGCTTCTGGGCTGAGATGGAGGAGAGAGGAAGCCAAAGATTCTCTTGGTAGGCGCCTCGCGGAACGCCCGCACTACGCCGAAGCAGAGACTGTGTGGCTGGTTTTTTTAGCTCCGATTGGTTGAGGTGCTAGCTGAAATCACGCGAAGCAATAAATGCTAGTAGGCCCCGCCACTACAGGTCAGCAGGTCGGGTGAGCTGGAAGGCCGAGACGCCCGCTCGCGGGAGCATCCATTGCCCCTGCTCTTATACTTGCTCTGAGTGAAAGTGCATCCGTTGATAGCTCGACGCAGAGTTAACCAATCAAACTCTGCACTGGGTCTGGCTGCCTAGGTGCATGCAAGCAAACAAAAGCAGATTGCATCTCGGCCCTGTTTAGATGAAACGCGAAATTTTTTTCGAGTATGTCGGGCACACATTTGAAGTATTAAATATAGACTAATTACAAAACTAATTACAGATTCTGTCAGTAAATCGCAAGACGAACCTAATGAGTCTAATTAATCCGTCATTAGCACATGTTTACTGTAGCAATTTATTGTCTAATCACGACCTAACTAGGCTCATTAGATTCGTCTCGCGAAGTACACTCTATCCATATAATAGGTTATTTTTTTCGACTACATTTAATATGCCATGCATGTGAGGGAACATACTCGAAATCTTTTTTGCGAAACAGCTAAAAAAGAGCCCTCGCAAGCCTGGCCAGCACGGGCCTGCATGCGTGGTGCGAGCCAGGCTACGGTGATACACAAACCAATCAGGCCGTAGGAAATCGAGGAGGGGGGGCCGACTGCCCAGCAACAGGGGACGACGTGCACGCGAACGGATTGGAAAATGCGAGTGCGCAACAAAGTCAACGATGGTGGGCCCATGACGTACCAAGAAAAGGGCTTGGCCCTGTTTAGATGTTTCGTGAAATTTTTTTCGAGTATGTCGGGCACACATTTGAAGTATTAAATATAGACTAATTACAAAACTAATTACAGATTCTGTCAGTAAATCGCAAGACGAACCTAATGAGTCTAATTAATCCGTCATTAGCACATGTTTACTGTAGCAATTTATTGTCTAATCACGACCTAACTAGGCTCATTAGATTCGTCTCGCGAAGTACACTCCATCCATATAATAGGTTATTTTTTTCGACTACATTTAATATGCCATGCATGTGAGGGAACATACTCGAAAAAAATTTCGCGAAACATCTAAACAGGGCCTTGCCGTTCATTGCTTTACTATTAAGGTAAAGAAAAGATATTATCAACTTAGAGATACTTCAGGCCTTCCTCATGAAGTGTTCGTAGTGTTGGGTGCTGGGTTGATGAAAGGCATGCACTACTTGGGAATGAGGTGCATCAATCAAGAAGAGTAAAGCATGGAACCACACTGCATATAGATGTTGTTTTCTGCATTTTTGTCCATACATCCGTCAAAATGGCACTGTCCCTCCTTGGATATATGGCTTGCTACTGGGTTTCTCCGAGTAGCTAGCGGGTTCGTCCTGATATTCGAGTTCATGCCAGAAACCTTGTTCATCAAGCCGTAGATGAGCAGCGAATGCAAAGCTTTACACTATTCTTGTTTCTTTTTTATTATATGCGAGCAAAGCTAACACAGCCAGCTGGCTGGTGGGTGTTTGTGATTATTAACATCCCACGGACAGCTTTTGTGCATGGCCACAACACAAACCATGTGCCGGACAATGCAAGGCTCCAACTTCGAAACTATGCAGGGACGAGACTAAAGGTTTGTTTAGTTCACGAAAAGATTTTGACAATTTTTTTTAGAAAAATAATCTTACCTATTTAGGAATTTAGGAGTAGTAAACGTAAACTAATAATAAAACTAATAACATATCTCCCTTGAAAATCTCGAGATGAATCTAATGATGATAATTAGAAGGTAATCAATCCATAATTAGCGGATAATTATTGTAGCATTATTGTTGCAAATCATGGATTAAGTATTAAGTATGCTCATTAGATTCGTCTCGCGATTTACAGCCTATCCATGTAACTTTTCACCTTTTTGGTCTACATTTAATACTCTATGCATCTAAGATTCTCCTTTGATGTGATGAGTGAAATTTTTTTATTTTGGAACTTAAACAAGGCCTAAGGTAGATTTTTTTCAGGATAGCCACATGCTACTATACGTACTAGTTCTGCATTTAATTGAACCACAATGGTGAGTTTATTCTCGAGGAACACATGCATGGTGTATACTATTGTGGAAGGACTAAGGATGGAGATGGATGTTTGGACATCCGAAACATCCGTCGTATCCGATAAAAACGTAAATATGGTTATCCGTATTCATATTCGATTTTAATATGGATGTCAAATGGATGTATCCGAATTCGATTTCCAACAATTTTCTCTATCCGATTTCACATTCGTATTCGAGAAAAATTCGAAACATTCGACATTCGTATTCGAGAAAAATCCGAAACATTCGACATAAATTAACTTCTCTATTTAACTAACTGTTAATTATAAATGATATAAACTATTAATGCATCAATCAAAACGACGTTATGGCACATAGATATGTAACTATCCTATGATCCATGACAAAGCTGAGTTGTGTAATCCACTAACTCATTCCACTTCATATATATGTCATATGACCTTCAAGTAACTCTCGATCCATCATGTGACTTTTAGTCTCGCATACCACAAATATAAGGCGAAGAGTAGGTGTTGTAGATCTTTGCAAAACGCTAGTTTTTTAGGAGTTTTTCTGTTCCTCTATAACCTTTCTCTCTCATATAGACAGCTAATATAGTACATAGTCTTCACGATTCTTAATGACGAAACTTTGACTTTCAATGAGAGGAAATATAGATGCACACTGCACACATATCCGGGATGAGTGGCATCATGAAAATGGACTGAAGCTGAAGTACAACTGAATGCTTGTTTTAGGCATCTGAGGTTCCTGAAGACTAGCGAACCACTTGTCGGGTGAAATATTAGTGCACGGAGATCTTTCTTGGTAGGACGAAATAGACAAGTTCCATTCTGCAAATACTACATCAACTGCCGTAATAGATGCAACCCTTCAGGATCCTCGATCTGATGCCTAAAACAAGAATTCAAGATGGAAATATTAATGCACAGATTATATTATTGGATCCTTCCATATTGGTAGGAAATAGACAAGTTCTGGACAAGTCCTTCTTGGACGGTACAAGTTCAACCCTTCACACTTCTTACATCTGAATTGATGTGTATCCTCTTAAATTGGATTATTTTGGATTCTTCCATGTATTTGGTTGCATATGTTGTATCAATTCATTCAAGATGGAAGGATTCAATAATCCAATTTAAGAGAATACACATTTTAGATGTTGAACTTGTACCGTCCATTCGGCGAAATCAGCCAAACCACACCGTCCTGGACCGCTTGCAACAACAGCAATGCACCCTGCAACCTGCATGCTTTCACTAGGTTTCATCCTTTCTGACCAAACAAATTTACTAACAGCATGAACCATACCCTATGGTAAACCAATCACAAAAAAGTTATCATTGTGTTCCATTTCATCATCCCATTCAAGTGAACCATGTCATTCATATATTCCACTCATTACAAGCAAGCAACCAATAATAAATCTAGCAGTGTCAAGCCATAGCTGCTTGCCCAATGAAGTTTTAAACTGAGTGTGAAAACTGTTCTGGTATCTTATATTTGAACTATGTAGATGACCACATGGTTGTATTAATAGGTTGAGCTCATGAAAAATAATCCAATGAAGTCGAAACAAGTTACTGCAAAGGTGTTCATAGATCATTGAACGTGTAATAATAGATGCAACGCCCACGGAGGGTGTCCATACGATGCAGCCATCGTGGTGCCCTTTGCCGATCATCAACATGGGAAGCAGCCAGCACCTACCATTGAATCCATCACTAAATGCATACTTCTCCTCCGTAGAGCAAGTAATATGGAAGGTGAGTAGCTGGCTAAATCCTACGTGGGGGAGTGAGAAGAGAGAAGAAGAGAGAATGAAGCGAGCGGTTTGCAGAACGCCGGCTTCAAGCGGGTGAGTACTGATCCTGCTACTCCTATTTGTCCACAGCATTGCTGAGCATTAAATGGTGCAGGTGCCGATGAATCTATTACTCTTGCTCTTGGTAAGGCCGTCTCCAAAATCGCCTCTGAGGAGGTAGGGTAAATAAAAGCAAAAAAGAAGCGGTGTTAGTCTATTGAAATACGTGCTGTGAGAAAGTGGAGCCTGCAATTGTATCGGCATGCAGTTGAGAAAGACAATTCACTTCTTGCTAGCATCATGTTTTTTCTCCCCTCTCACCTCCACGTTGGCTAAAATGCGATGCCAGCTGTCGATTTCGCTCGCCCGTTAGAGACAGACTAAATAAAGGCTTAAATTGCTAAATTGGAGAGAGTCAAGGTGAGAGTAACCATCCATTGCCTTTATTAGGCCTCCTCCAATGGTAAAAGATAGTACCTAGCTCTAAACACTCTAATAAGAGATAACTCTTCCAATGATCCAGCTCTTAGCATACAGCTTATAATATGAATGACTCCACATGTCATCCCCCACGTAGTCTCGAAGTGCGTGTATGAGACTATCTCTTGAACAAGAGATAACCCTTCTCTCTCTTCTATTAAAATATGAAAAAATATTCTATGAGCTAGCTAAGAGCCAACCATTGGAGAAGGCCTCAAAGGCAAATAACCCCTAGGAGTTTGTTCCCTGGTTGCTTGAATTAATATACTGGAGTTACCCTCCGCTACGAAGGGCTAAGGGCACGTACAACGCATGGTTGTCAGCCGTAGACATGCAGCAATATTTTACAGAAACCCCCTCCACGATCTGCCATTACTGCCCAGCCGTCGACTCGTTCGTCTATGGCTCGTTCTCCTTCTCCCTGGCGAAGTGACGAGGACACCGGCCATTGTACGGCGCGTTGCGAGGAGGAGGCGGCGGCGGCATAAGATCCGCTATGGCCAGGAGGGAATTCGTTTGCCGCTAGTCCTCACGCGTGCGCTTCCTAGGTTGGCTCGCTCATAGGGGTGGGTGTGTGATCTGTAAGCTTGCTGCCGCCGGTGATGGATACGCAGCAGTTGGACTTGATCTTGCGTCACCAGAGCATGGCCGGCGTCTGCGAGAGCGAGGTAGGTGCTTCTCGTCCCTCTCTGCTGCCCACACGTCCCAATTTTCTGCTGCCTCCTTCCGATTGGTTGGTTAATTTTGTTGCAGGACGCGCTGGGTTCCTCGGATTTGGAGCCCGCGAGGCCGACGCGCCCGCGCAGCAAGAGGAGCCGCGCCGCCGAGGTGCACAACCTCTCGGAGAAGGTAGGTGCGTGGCCCTTGTCGCTCTCTTGCTCTTGCCCCTAGCCACCTGGTTGGTTGGGTACTGATTTTGTTATGAGATCCCTCCTGACGCCCGCCGATGAAATTGGTGCAGAGGAGGTGCAGGATCAACGAGAAGATGAAGGCGCTGCAGACCCTCATTCTCAACTCGAGCAAGGTCGACCACCTCTCTCCGTTTTTGTGTGACCCATTCTTGATTCCTTGCTGTTTTGGGTTGTTGGAATTTGGGAGCTAATTTCACTTCTCTCAAGCGGAGACGGACAAGGCCTCCATGCTTGATGATGCCATTGAGTATTTCAAGCAGCTCAGCTACAAGTGCAGATGAGCAAGCTGATGTTGTGCCTACAACTGCAGGTGAGCAGGCTGATGCTGCGCTGCTAGTTAAAGTTTGGTACTACTGCTGATTACCAGCATTTGGGATATGCTGCTGGACGACCCAGTAGTAGCTGAATGCTCTGCAAAACTGTGAAAGCATGAAGTGAACTGCATGAATAAATTATCAAAGACCATTGCTTATGCATATGCAACTCAAGAATGATTTAGTTGAGCACGTATGGCAGCGTTATGGGCCAAGACACAATTAGATCCACATGTACGATGAAATAGTGACTTTATTAATATATCATATCATGTATTTCTTAGACCGATTCATATGAATATATATATTATACATGCTTATTTTAAGTGTCATACGAATTATTTCAATGTATTTCTCTCAAGTATGCAACAAAATGGCTACAAGGATCAAGTATACACTAGATCACCATGATTTTTGGGTCAAATGATGAATTAAACACCTTACAACAGACAGCCGAACAAACAACTCATTGTACAAGCTGTTTGTTTGCGCCAAAGAGACGGCAGCTGTCTGCACTGTTGTACTTGGTTGGAGTGCCTGATTGAACAGCAGTGGTCAACTCGAATAGATTATTATTTACAATAAATTCTTATATAATGCAGTCAAAAAGTTAGATTTTAATGCAACTGACACTAGTTCAATGTGACTAACTACTTGTACATTTTAATGCACCAACGGTCCAATTTACTGCTATGGTCCTTCCACAATACACCATGGTAAGCAAAAACATTGCTAGTCAATATAACCAAATATGAAAAGATATACAATAATTCACCATCGTGGTTCAATATCATGTTGTTATCCCTTTAAAAAGCTGTCTTAATATCTCATCCCCTCGTGTAGTTTTGAAATGGGAACACCTGGCATTGTTTTGTAATGTGGTTGTGCACAAAGGTGTGGTTGCGCATATATATAGCTGGTACTGGTAGTGGTAGTAACTCGAAGCAACCGCCGACCCAGGCATGGTTGACTTACACGCACACAGTGAAACAGCCACAATAGAAGAACGGTTCAAGACTTTGCGTTTGCTTCTCGTCAAGCTTGCCCATAAACCAAGTCAGAATGAAGAACGATATTGCTGGCATGAACTTGAAGATCAGGTCCCTGATAATGGGAGAAACCCAGCAACAAGCTGTGTTTGGAGTTGCTAGGGCATCCCAACTTAACGGGTCGTCGACTTCGCTAGCTGAGTCAGCTCTCTGTCTCGGTGCCTATTCACATGCAGTTAACTAGTGACTTTTTTATTTGCACCCCATGCCATATCAGCTGGCAAAGTCGCCGGTCTGATGGAGACACCCTTATATAGGCTTATATATATTGGCTAGGTGGTTTGGGTAAATACCTATTGTTTTTATTAAAGGCAAATAATCACTAGGAGTTGTTCCTTGGTTGCTTGGATGAGAACACCAATAATTGTCTAGTGAGCCGAATAAACTGGATTTATCTTTAGGTCCTAAAGAGCCCCTGGAGTTGCCCTTTAAGGCTAAAGAGCCCTGGAGTGTCTGATTGAATGCAGTATTGCAATTGAAAGCTTGAAGTTTTCTCAAATCCCAATGGCAGTTCCTAAAATCTGAACTTGAAGCCCAACTGCCCAATACTGAACATAAGTGGCACAAGAACAAACACTTCGGTAAATTGAAACAACTGACACTCAAATTGAAAGGTAACATGATACTCAAAATCAAGTTCAACACATCTCTGTGAAGCCTTTCACCAATGCATGTGCACTAACCAGCAGCAGACTGGTCCAGATCCTGCGCGCCACTCTCTTGTCGTTAGTCCCAACTTCAGACAATGGATGATAACAAACTAAAATTTGAGTTCATCTCAGGGTTTCCTACAGTGTGCCGCCTACGTATATGGTGCCAACTGTTGGCTTTCACAACGATCTAACACACGCAGACACAAGAACACAAAGATTTCCGAGGCCACGACAGCTTAGCCTTTCTTCTTTTTTTCTTTTCCTCACGTTGCACAAAACATATTACATGTCCTTTCTTATATAGTCCTGATGAGTACCTAACCGGCCAGACCTACAAGTTGTCCTTCTTGTATACAATCTGGACTCCACGCACAAGCATGCATACTCAAACTAGGACACCACGACCTGATTAGCTGCCGGTTTCCGCAAACTCGTAGACTTCCCATCTATACAAGTTTGTATACGGCTACAGGCCAACCAAAGCTACCACGTAAGCACATGCAAACAGTAGACTCAAACTCCTAAACGACCAAGACTTGCCTATATATTCTAACACTAGTACCTTTCCATATATATTAGACTTTGCTGAAAAACAAGATTAAACTCAACATTCACCCCCTTAATCTTACAATCTTCAAAGTAGTGCCGGGTGATCTTCATCTGAAGCCATGAAGAATGCCTTCTCCTCCTTCTTCGACTCATCACACTCCCATTGAAAGTGCCCATAATTACTGCACTTATAGCACCTTACTTTTGCCTTGTCAAATTTCCGATTCTTGTTGCCGTTCTTTTGTTCCCTAGCCCTCCATTGAGCTCGGGTTAGCAACAGATACTCATCATCATCTTTTTCTTCCATTGCCTTCCACTGGACTTTGGTGAGTAACACTTGCTCAGCACTATCATCATTATCACTGCAACGCAGCCTTTCCTCGTACGCTCGGAGTCTCCCAAAAACTTCTTCAACAGTCATTGTCGTCAAGTCACCAAATTGCTCGATAGAGGCAACAATCTGCAAGAACTTGTTTGTAGAAGCTCTAAGAATTTTCTTTACCAAATATGAGTCCTCAATTTTGTCACCCAATCCACGAATCGTGCTGGCGATCGAGTTTACTTTCATCGCAAAGTCATCCACTGAATCGGTGCTTTTCATCCGCAATCCATCCAGCTCTTCCCTAAGAGTTTGAACACGAGCATCCTTTACACGCTGAGCACCTTGGTACATTGTATTGATGCACTCCCATACCTCTTTTGATGTTTTCTTCTCTGACACCGCGAGCAAAGTCTCCTCTGGGATACCTTGATAGATGGCAGCGAGTGCTGTCTGATCCTTCTTAGTGTCAAGCTCCTCTTTCTTGCCAGCATACTCGACAACATCCCAGACACCTTGTGCACGCATGAACACCTTCATCTTGATCGCCCAAGTTGTGTAGTTGCTCCTCGTGAGCATCGGATAGTGCAACGACACCAGCGAACTCTCCTTCCCTGATGTTCCTGACATTGTCGCAACAATGTTGATTTGGTGCCTATGCTACCCAACCAGGCTCTGATACCAATTGTTGGCTTTCACAACGATCTAACACACGCAGACACAAGAACACAAAGATTTCCGAGGCCACGACAGCTTAGCCTTTCTTCTTTTTTTCTTTTCCTCACGTTGCACAAAACATATTACATGTCCTTTCTTATATAGTCCTGATGAGTACCTAACCGGCCAGACCTACAAGTTGTCCTTCTTGTATACAATCTGGACTCCACGCACAAGCATGCATACTCAAACTAGGACACCACGACCTGATTAGCTGCCGGTTTCCGCAAACTCGTAGACTTCCCATCTATACAAGTTTGTATACGGCTACAGGCCAACCAAAGCTACCACGTAAGCACATGTAAACAGTAGACTCAAACTCCTAAACGACCAAGACTTGCCTATATATTCTAACACTAGTACCTTTCCATATATATTAGACTTTGCTGAAAAACAAGATTAAACTCAACACCAACAGCGCCAGCAGAGAAGTACTGCGCATGATGTACTTCCGTACAGGGTACAGCTATATACTCGCTCCATGGTTTGCTAAACCGTCAGTGCACACACTTGATTTTCCTGACAAAGCATTTCTCGATGCCACTCATTTCGAAGCCGTGAACGCATAACTTATGAAATGCTTCATCAATGTTCTGTGTGCCTACATGAATGAGAATGTGTGCGTTTGCATGCAGATATCTTGCTATAGTAGTGTGTGTTAGTTAAGCATGGAATGAACAAGCAGAGGGGCATAGTGGATGCTGAGGGGTGAGGCAAGATCGATGTAGTCCCTTTGGGTGCCTCTCCATTCCAAGTTTTATACTTGTGTGCATATGTTTATATGGATCTCATAAGCGCCTCAAGCACAGTGAGACATTGCAAAGGTTTGCTCCAGACTTCCAGAGGTATTCATCATATTGCTCGATGGGATTAGGGTCATTTGGATACCAGTTGATAGAATCATTGCGATGTCCTTCAGTGCACAGTCTAAAATGTTTGCAACACATTACGAAATTAATAGGCAATCTGTATCCTTATGTATATCAAATGAACATAAATCCCGTTGATCCATCGTATTCGATCATGCTCCATCTTCATGCCAAAAAAATGCACGGACAGTATAAGAAATTATTTGAAAATTTCCTCCATTCGGATATACTCAAAATAATCTCACATCATCTTCCCCAGAATTAGGCATTTTGCATTTTTGTGCGTATGGCTAAACAGATAAATGAACTACGGATAAAACAGATAAATGAACTATACATACCAAATGACACGTGACTTCCATGATTCTCAGCAACAATCGAAGTGAGAAAGGACTATATATAGCCCGGAAACTGAACTCTTGGGTACTGTGTTTCTGATGGAGAGTTACATTTGTAATTTCTTTGTAGGCTGGAAAACTAGACACTCTGTAGCTACGACCAGCTGAAAAGAAAATCAAGCAGCTTGCGCAACTGGATATCTTCAACTTATATTCCTGGTGCAACTCATTCCAAAAGTGCCCATCATCTACATTTTTGCCTCAACTAAAATCACAAATTCTACAATTCCATATGAGTGGGTAGTGGGATTTTAGATGAAGAAGGGAGCACCTCAGTAGTGTGTCTATATATTTGAGAGTAAGAAAAGTTTCGTTGGGAATTAGTGTCATGAATATATCAGCACATTTATAGTTGTGATATCTGTGTGCATCTTGGGGTGGTAATGGACCATGTGGACTTTATGCCCTCTTTACAATTCAAATGAGCCCTAATTGTTTATATGCTAAATATGCATAGAATTTTGATCCGATCTATTTAGTGTTCGATCCTTAAAGTTATTAGGCTAACATGTTGGCCCTTTATCACATCTACTGCATCTCTTTGATTGCATCACTTGGAGGTTGGATCACGCGACTCCACTGCCTCATATTCTGATAGGTCTTACTGTGATGCCAACTCCAAACGCCGATGGTCCTCGTTATCGCGGTTGCCTCGCCACGGTGGTGGCTGACTGCCTGGTCCGTGTGTGGTGACCATAGCTCAACACCAAGATTAGACACCTAGAAGTGCGGCACCACCACTGTGGATGATCGACCGATCATGTTTGGCATAACAAGTCAGAGAACCATATGTGAGAGGCACGGACCTAGGAGTAGGAGGTTTCTGATTGATGTATACAAGATAGCCATATAAGCAACAATGAAAATAAAATGGTGTTTGAAATGCTACAAGATTTATAATCTTTCTTGATAGTTTTTATTGAGTGGCCAACAGTTGCAGTGCTTCCTACTATTTTTTCTCGGATGGCCAACAATTTATCTAGTGTTATTTGCATTTATACAACAGCTTTATCAAGTCACCAACGATGAATTCTTGACAACCTCATTTCCAACAGTTATGCTAATTAGATATCCAAACGTGTTGGAAACTGTTGACCACTTGTAATTAAAAAACGGTGGTAAAATGGTCGTTAGTCTTGTGTAGTGCTACGTCACGTTTATGTTGTTGAGGCTGTCCCGCGGACACTACATCGACCCCGCATATATATATATATAGGGAATCATTTCTCTATAGCCGGCTAAAAAAACAGCATATTTTGTGTCCGAGTCCGAAGTAGCGAACGGGTCGACCACAGTCCCGTCCAGATCGCTCACGCACGCGTGCGCAGAGGCAGAGCGCCCCCTCCTACCCCGGCTCGGCTCGCAGCCACTTGGCTCGGCTCCAGGTGACACGCCGACGCCACAGATTGCGCCCGGTCCCCGTTGACCTTTACGAACCCAAGCTCCACTGCGAGCTTCATTCTCCAGTCGCCGGCAACGATCCCGGCCCTGCTAATCCGCACCCACATAGAGGGCACAATGGAGAAATCCCATCCTCGCATCCATTGCTCTTCCTCGCCGTCATCGCCCCTGCTTCTTCTGCGGCGACGCAGCGTGCTGGTCCGACAACCTCCGCCACTTCTCCCCACCATCCAGCCTAGCTTCCACAGCTTCACCGGATTCGCCGCCGAGGCGATTCCGCCCCTGCTACATCCTCCGCCATCCGACAGCCTGCCGCCGCTGCTTTCTTGATGGAGCCATCTGGAATATTCGCAATGGTTCTCCATCGTGGTGCACGCGCACATACACGGGGAAATTGCTGCAGGTATTGACCCGCCCACCAATCCCATCTGCCCAACAGATAAATCCACTTGGTGTAATCGATCTTGTTTTTTATCCTATTTCATTGCGTAGAAGGGAGTGCAGATAGATTAGCAAGTGGATCCCTCTCCTTGTCCCATTGATTTCCTCTTATTGGTCACCCCGTACATGGATGATGGATCTGGTAATTTCCTCTCTGTTTCCTGCTGTCTCATGTTTCTTTCACGAGAGTTGGTGTCTTAGATGTTGATGCATTCACTGTGTTTGCGTAAATGCCCAAGCTAATTACTGTAGATCACTAGATCATAGTGTTTAGTAGGCATAAACAATATCAATCAGTCTCTGGTCATCTTCTGGGTCAGAGCTCTTCTCCGATTTGGTTGCTTAGTAGGAATTGAACCTGAAAAGTCCTAGCGGATTAACTTGTTCGATTGGATCGATTTCATCATCATTAATTTTATTTTTTTCTTTGCGGCTTGTTAGATGCGAAGTAGATTTGGGGTCTGTGTGCCCTTATTTTTGTCTTTGGCTCACCCTCACTGCAGATTGAAATTAGATTTTGTAAGCAGATTATTTGGGTAAACAAATTAATGTAAAGAGGTATATTGCAGTAAGCTTGTCACTGGGATCTGTCCAATTTCTTCTTTTTTGGGGTATATTGTAACTATGCGATGGTCTGTTAACATTGCCAATCCACTTCTGTAATATCTTCATTCATTGGCTGTCTCACTGAAATTTTGCACATATGACAAGCAGAGACAAGGATTCTGAGATGAGCTGTGGCGAAAATCCACCATAATAGTTCAATATCAATCTGATTCCCTTGTATTAGTAGCAGATTCTCTCAAGATTAGCAATCGAATGCACTTGGATTAGATTTATTCCATCAGTGTACATCCTTTGGGACAGCAGACAATTCCCTCTAGATTACTAGTGGATTCCCTCCCCTTAAATGAGATTATCTAACACTGTACGTCCATTTTTAGCCACCAGGTAGTTTTTGTTGTATCTATATCATTTGACTCGGCACCAGGTTGCGTATTCTTGTTTCTTTAGTTAGACAATTATCGTAAGTCTTTTGTGTTACTAAATTTGTGAAATGTGGGAACTTGATCAATGTTATAGTAAATTGGTAGGTTTACTTATCAGGAAGTGTGTTTCTCGTAAATCATTGTCAGTAATTTACGTTCACTTTTGTTGTGTTACTACGCATGTGGTCCAATTTTACCCTGAACACATCACCTTCTGATGACCATAAATAATTTTTTCAGTGAGATTCCATGGTCATCGGGTACTCTTTAACTATTGTAACTACATTGTACCATTTGCTAATATTCACACATTCTTGTAATTTAATCATACATAGTTTTTGTAATTTTACCATATGGTCATTGACCCTTCTCATTGGTAAATATATGATATAATTACTACTATTTCCGAAGTACCATGATTTTTGAATGATGGGTTTACTACTAAATACGTTGGAGGTGCGGTTGATTTACTACTATATTTGTGAAATATGGGAACTTGGTCACTGTTATAGTAAATTCGCAGGCCCTACGGACCCTACGAGTTGCAGCAGCGGAGCTAATCCAGTTGCAACTACGACACTTAACAAATTGCAACTTGACGGAACTAATTGCAACAGATCTGGTATAGTTGCAACCAGACACGAACTTTGTACCAGTTGCAATTACGACACTTGACAAATTGCAACTTGGCGGAACTAAATGCAACAGATCCGGTCCATGTTTTTAGAAAGCATATCTGTTCCAGTTGCAACTAAACGCAAACAAGCTATGAATTGCAACCAGATGACTAGACCAATTGCAGCTACGACACTTCACCATTTGCAACTTGACGAAAATAAATTGCAACAGATCTCGGTTAGTTGCAACTGGACATGACCCAGTTGCAACCTAACGCGTTGCGCACTAAGTAGTTGCAATTGGATGCAGTACAGTTGCAGTTATGCGATTAGACAGTTGCAACCAGGGTGGGTGCATTCTCTACAGTAAATGCAACAAGGTGCATTATAAAATTTCTGTATATATATATAGAGAGAGAGAAAACACCTACCCTGCGTTGCAACTGGTTTAGTCGCGTAGTTGCAACAGAACCCCACCCAATTGCAACAAGTTCGTGCGCAGCGTGTAGGATTGCAACTAGGTCGTGTCCAGTTGCAATTGGTTCATGTCTAGTTGCAACGGTACCAAATCAGTTGCAATTGATCAAGTGTCAGAGTTGCAATTGGTTAAGTGTCGGAGTTGTAATTGGTCCAGACCAGGGCGTTCCCAGATTGATCTGATCGCAAAAAAAAGACCAAATCTGTTGCAATTAGTTCTGTCAAGTTGTAATTGCTTCAGTGCTATAGTTGCAGTTGGTTTAGTCTCGTGGTTGCAACTGGTACTCTGGTGGGTCAGATTGATCTGAATGAAAAAAATGGACCAAATCTGTTGCAATTAGTTCCGTCAAGTTGCAATTGGTCAAACGTCGTAGTTGCAACCGATCTAGTCCCGTAGTTGCAACTGGTAATTTGGTAGGGTCTATGAATTTTGTATACCGATCACACCCTGTTGTGTTTTAGCCTCGCCAAATTCATGAATTCACGAATTTAGGTAAAAATTTTTGTCAACCCTATTGAAAAAATGTTGATTTAAATTGTTAAAAATGCTATTATTTTACCTATCAAGTTAGTATTAACAAAGAGCAGCTGAGTGCAGTAATTTTCTTTGATTGTCTAGAACTAAATGTGCGGGTGCAGGAGGTGGACCTACCTGTCATTGAGGGAAAATGCACAAAATTAAAGTAGATAGTAAGAATCGAACCCAAAACCATGTGTAGCACAAGATGGAGCCTCCACCATGCAATGTTGGTTAGCTAGTGTTGTTTCTAGCTTAAGAATGATATTTTATATTTTAATGTTTCGAATTTTTTGAACGGAAATTGCATTTTTCGGTCACGAGCCAAAAATCCGAAATTCGCAAAATTTCATCGAAACTTTTAACCCTGTCTGGAATTAGCTCGCCCCTAACCTGATGTGGCTCGGCCCGATCCTACATATGCCCGATGGCTTTTCGAGCTGGGCTAGATTGGGTCTCGTTCCGACCTGTCGGCCCAAGCTCGACACGACGGCCTTTTTTTCGGGCTAGGCCAGTACGACGTCCCGACTGGCCCATTAGGCTATTGTAGCCCATCGTGCCAAGCTTAGGCCGTCGTCGTTGAGTAGGAGGCTGCCAGGATGGTGCCATGACCCCCGTAGAGGACGCGCAAGCCGGCGTGCCCGGGGCAAAGGGACACCGCAGCGGCGCGGGAGGCTGGCTAAAAATAGCGTGAAGGGAGGAGGTGGCCGAAGCAGATCCGCCGAGATGGCTGGGGGCGACGTGGCTCCACGGCCTACCCCCAGCGGCGGTGGCGACCGACACGGCTGCCGGTCGGGCCTCGCAGTGACAGGGGTCGGCGCCTGAGGTGAAGGATAGAGCGGCAGCGGCCGGTGCCTGAGAGGAAGAGGAGAGCGGCGAGCCAGGAAAGGGGGGGGGGGGGGAGGGGGGGGGGGCTGGCCGAGCGGACGGCGTGAGGGAGCACTGGGTGGTGGGAGTAGTGGGAGGCGGCTGCCGTGGTGAGGAAGATAGGAGGGTAAAAAATAGGGTTTCATGAGTTTGTATATGGAATGGTAACATGCCTCATTTGGCCGGCATCAGGCCGACCATCTTCAATTCGTGTCGTGCTTCAGGCCGGCACTATGAGCCGGGGTGGTGGCCTAGGCAGTAATGAGCTATCGGGCCGCTCCAACCCTAAACACTATCGATCGGGCTTAGGGCAGGCTAGGCTGTGCCTCGGGCTGCCCATCGTGCCTAGAGGTTCTTAACCTTGCGGTGCCGGTTATCAAACTAGTACTACACAAACGGCACGCAGCTAGTAGGGATTTAGACAAATATAAATGCTGTACGTTGGTGTTCACCAACTAACACATGGATCCTGCAAACTGCCGCCGTGTGCACCAATATTTTTCGTCGGCTAAACATATACTCCCTTTATTATAGAAAATAGAAATCGTTTAAGACAAAAGTTACAATACCGAAGAGAGATTAAATAATGAGGAGTTTTTCCTATATATCTACCCTTATATTAAGGGCGTGTTTGGGAGAGCTCCACTCCAACTCTAGCAACTCTGCTCCACAAAGTTCCTGCCAAACGGGGCAGTAGGATTTGGTCGACGGCGAGACTCTGCTCGATTGAGAAGGTTGGTTGGCCTGTAGGATCAAGCATGTACTCGTCCATGGCGCGCCTCCACCATGGGCTACCACGCACGAGGCTGCCCATCATGAGCCTCGCTATGCCGCTCTCCGTTGGCTTGCCGGGCCATTCCACTGTCGTCGGTGCTCCTCCTTACCCTGTCGTGCGCCCGCAAAGGAGAGAGAAGGGGAGGAAACAGGGAGACAGACACATGGGGCCCATTAACAAGGGCAAAATAGACTTTTCACAATTAGATCTCATGTTTTTAGAGCTGGAGCATCGTAATCAGCCAAACACGTACAACAACTCCATATTTTTCTATAGTTTGTGGAGTGGAGTTGAGAAAACATGGAGTTAGTGAAGCGGAGCTATTTTTTCTGGAGCGGAGCTCTCCCAAACACGCCCTAAATAAGGGTTGCGGCATCTTCCTTTGTGCTTCGCTTCCACGCCAAAACCACTTCTATTTCCCCTACATGGAGGAAGTATGCACAACCAACTCCTTCGGGCTCGCCCTCTCTCTCCTCTCTCCGCCGGACCATGTCTTCATCTTCTGATCTAGTGGCAGCACTGGGCGACACGTGGCACCACGCCTGCAAGGTGTTCCGCTTCACCTGGGCGGGAGGTGACCGGCATGTTTCTAATTCACATCGGCGGATACTCCACCATCTAATCCAACGTTCACGTTTCTTTCAAGTAATATGCGAAGGGCGGTGCGAGCACTACACCATAGTTACTTGTGATATTTGTATTTCAAAACGATCTCTGATGTTGGCCTTACGTTTTCGTCTAAGGTCATTTGGAATCTGAGAACTTATACAAAAATATTTGGGTATCTAAACAATTTTAAATAAAAGTATCTATAATTTTGATATATTGTTTGTATTCACCCGATTTCATATAAAGGTTATGATTTTCTTTCAGTGATAAAAATAAGTGTAAAAATTTATGAATGGCCACTATACTTATTAGCTTGTGTCAAATTGCCATCATATTTAGAAGAGTGTAAATCGTGGCCATTAAAATTGCTCGACTGAGTCGATAGTCATTAACTTTCTAGAAATACATATTCCGATGATGTGGTCTATATATTTAAAATTGCCCCCTCTAGTTTTATTTATTTAATAAGCGTAGATCAAATTAGAAAAGGTCTGCGGCGAGACTATTGCTTCAACGTTGGTGAGCCTCAGCAGAGGAGCGAGTTGAAAGTGAAGTAGGTTATAGTCGGTCATGATATAATTGCTCGGATAAACTTGGCTAGAACTGTTTCATTAATCAGCAGAGGTTTGAATAGCAGGTTTGAAGTATACTCTCAAAATTGATTCTGCTAGTCGTCTCGTATCCAAGATCTTCCGTAATGTCTTCGACCACTAGAGGAGACCATTTGTCCATCTGACAAAAATCATACCAGACATCCTTTGCATCGACATAATCCCGAGATGCTACCACTGATATAATGAAAACCCCACCATGAAATAGTTTCACACCGAATGAGTCTCTACAGTTAATCTCCTAGGAATCAAGTGACAGATCTGTTTTTAAAGCAAACTGAATGTGCAAAGGAGGCAACAAACTAAATGAAAAATCAAAATTTCCTATCCGCAATGGAATTACATGTATACATGTGCTACATCATGGATAGATTGGGTGCTCAAATAAAAGACTCATCATCTTTTGTCGCTAAATAAAAAGCATTCAAATTCTTGTTCATGTACTGTAAGTAGGAGGTTCCGCATTCTCTGGCCAGCGGCACTACTACAAAAAACATTTTAGGAGACACTGCCAAAACATTTTTCGAGACATTTGCGAAATGGTTGCGTCTCTGTTAATGCCTATCATTTTCGGAGGCGGTGGCGTTTGATTAACGGAGGCGGAGCCAAGTGACCGTCTCCGTTAATACATTAACGGAGGCGGTTTTTGTAACGGAACCGTCTCCGTTAATGATCCATTAACGGAGACGGTTCCGTTACAAAAACCGCCTCCGTTAATCTATTAACGGAGACGGCTTTTGTAACACAACCGTCTCCGTTAATGCTCCTTATATATACAGCACCTTCCCCTTCTTCCACCCCGCGGCTCCTCCTCCATTTTCTTGTGTTTTGAGCTTAAAACACAAGAATTGCCTTCTTTTGAGGGGGGAAGGTTTTGCCCTTGGATTTGGTAAAGGGGGAGAACACAGGAGGTTGATTTCTACTCTCCCAACTCTCATCTTCTCTCTTTTGCTTGTTTCTTCTAAATGGAGGAGAGAGAAAATTGTATTTTGTGTGATTTTTATATGTCGATATGCTTTTGGATGCAAGGTTGCCGTCATGGACAGGAAAGAGTGGATGTACAATTTACCGAGGGTCGGCAATGATCTGTCTTTCCTAAATCATGTGAGAACAAAATTTATTGCTGCAGCGAAAAAGCATCGTCTCAGTCTGGGTCGGGATCGCATCATTTGTCCGTGCAAAATCTGCAAAAACACACTTCTCCATGAAGATGGCGTGGTGCAATCTCACTTGATCATGCATGGTTTCGTTAAGGATTACACGGTCTGGAAGTATCACGGCGAGGTGGATCCGTGTGTCAGTGGTGGATCCGAAGGAAACTCGTCGAATGTGCATGAAGGACAACAACCTTCATCATCAACAACGACAATGGATGGTGGTACTGCGAATCGTGATTACATCTGCATTGAGGATCTTCTGGAAGACATGGTGGACGATGGCGGTGGGGATGGTGAGGAGGCTGATGTGTTGGGGCCCGAAGATGTGGAGATGTTTGAAAATCTTGCAAACCGCATGGACCAAGATGACGTTCTGTTTGAGAATCCGAAGTGGCTGGAGAATTTCAAAGAGATGAAGCAGGCGGCAATTGACCCACTGTATAAGGACTGCCCGAAGCATTGGACGGCGTTGCGTTTTAACCTCCAAATGTTGATGCTGAAGTCTCGCCATGGGTGGTCTGACACTAGCTTCAATGATCTGTTGCAAATGCTTGCTGACACATATCCAAAAGATAACAAGGTGCCCGTCAATACCTATCGAGCGAAGAAAATGATCCGGCCAGTGGCGATGAAGCTTAAAAAGTTTCATGCTTGCCCTCACCACTGTATCCTGTATCGAGGCGATTATGAGAAGTTGCAGAGTTGTCCGCACTGCGGTGCCAGTCGATACAAGAAGAATGCCGGTTGTCGCGCGGATGCGGATGACGAGGCTCCCAAGAAGAGAGGGCAGAAGAAGAAGAAGACCGCCAAGAATCAGATGCCGATCCCTGAGGATGAGGAAGAAGAGGGTTACATGCAGAGGAAAAGTCCTGCGCTGGCAGTGTGGTATCTGCCAGTGATCGATCGCCTGCGTGCATTATTCGGGAACCCAGAGGATGCCAAGCTGATGTCCTGGCATGCATCACCAGAACGTATGAAGGACGATGGCAAGTTGCGACACCCCTCTGATGGCAAGCAGTGGAAGGATTTCAACGCTAAGTTCCCAGAGTTTGGTGACGAGGCAAGAAACGTCAGGTTCGGGTTGAGTACAGATGGTATGAATCCGTTTGGTGACCTTAGCAGCTCCCATAGCACTTGGCCAGTCATCCTCACCATATACAACCTACCTCCTTATCTATGTCAAAAGCGTAGGTATCTTTTACTAACCATGATTATTTCTGGACCAAAAGAGCCAAGCAACGATATAGATGTGTTCCTTGAGCCGCTCATGGAAGACATGAAGACACTGTGGGAAGGCGGGGTCGAGTTGAAGGATGCGTACCTAAAGAAGTCGTTCACTCTAAAAGCCATCATCTTTGTCACCATCACCGATTATAATGGCCTTTTTTCACTGTCAGGCCAGATCAAAGGCAAGTCAGGTTGTGCAGTTTGCATTGACGGTACCTGCTACACTTATCTTAGTGCATCGAAGAAATTGGTGTACATGAGGCATAGGCGATTCCTCCCCAAAAAGCACAGGTACCGGCATCCTTCGATGAATCAGTTCTTTGACAACAAACCCAAGCCTCAAACTGACGAGCCAGAAAACATGAGTTATGGGCAAAAAGTGTTTGACATGGTTAAGGGCATAAACATCGAGTTCGGGAAGAAGAAGAAAGCTGAGGGAAATGGGACCACAAGGAAGAAGAGGAAGCGGGATCAGATGGAGGAACCTGTCACCCCAGTTCCTTTCAAGAAGCAATCATGTTTCTTCAAGTACCTGTCATACTGGAAGGAGGTGCATACGCCCCATGCCATCGACAGCATGCATCTTACGAAGAATGTCTTCGAAAGCACAATCGGGCTCCTGCTAGACATCAAGACTAAGACCAAAGATGGTTTGAAGTCACGTATGGATCTTGTGAACCAGAACATCAGGACTGAAATTCATCCAATTCCCGCGGCGCAGAATGGGAAAGTGGACCTTCCGGGCGCGAGCTACAACCTCACGACAGATGAGAAGAGGGCCATGTGCCAGTGGCTTAGGGCTGTGAAGGTGCCGACCGGTTTCTCTTCCAACATCAAGAGTCTAGTCTCGATGAAGGACCTCACACTAACTAGCTTCAATGCACACGACTGTCACGTCATGCTCACGGTGTTCCTCCCAATTGTGATCAGGGCTATCGGTCCAGAGTACGTGAAGATGGTCATCACCCGCCTCGGTTACTTCTTTAACTTCATCACACAAAAGGTCATCGATAAAGCTGAGTTGCCAGACATGAAAAAATACATCGCAGAGACTATTTTGCCAGCTTGAGATGTGTTTCCCGCCGTCTTTCTTCACTATTACGCCACACCTGATGATGCACATGGTTGATCAAATACAGGAACTTGGGCCTGTTTACCTGCACAATATGTGGACATATGAGAGGTTCATGTCGACCCTGAACAGATACGTCCATAATCGTGCTTATCCGGAGGGCTCTATGATCGAGGCATACACAACTGAGGAGTCCATTAACTGCTGCTCCAAGTACATAAAGGACGGAAATGCGATTGGCTTGCCCGTCCATCAGCACGAAGGCAAAACCTTAGGGATGGGCTGCTCAGGGAAGAAAGAACGCACCGATGTAGATGACGAAATTGTGCAAGAAGCTCATCACAACGTCCTTAATCAGCTTGTGCTCATGGAGATGTGGGTTGAGAAGCACTTGGAGGAGATCCAAAATCGTGGTCGTAACGGACGCACGGAGGCATGGGTACAGAGACAACACAGGATCAATTTCACGATGTGGATCAAACAACAGGGCATACCTCTGAATGGTGAATCCAATGAATCGAGGCTTGCATTCGGTCCATCCAGGCAAATCACCTCATGGCAAGGGTATGACATCAATGGATACAGGTTCCATACGAAAGAGAAAGACAAGAAGAGCGCGTCACAGAACAGCGGTGTTCGATATGAGGGTATCGACGAGGAGACTGGGGAGACCAAAACATACTACGGGCAGATTGAAGAGATATGGGAACTTTACTATGGAGGTGGCCTACAGATACCCATCTTCCGGTGCCAGTGGGTCAAGCCAAAGGCGGTTGTCATAGACGAGTATGGGCTAACCACCGTGGAGCTCGAAAGTGTCGCATACAAAGATGATCAGTGGGTGCTAGCAAACCGAGTCGCTCAGGTAGCCTACTTCGCAAAGCCCCGAGAACCCAAGAAGCATGTGGTTGTGTCAGGGAAGCAAAGGATCGTGGGAGCTGATGGAGTGCAGAGTCCAGAAGAATACAACCACTATGCGGAATTCTCGCTCTTTACCGATCATCCACGCAAGATCAAGCAAGTCGAGAGCCGGTTCAACAAGACCAAGATGAAGCCTTGGTTCCGCTCTGATGGTGAGAAGAGGACAGTTGTAGGGTCGGTACCAAAATGATATGTATTCCACGTCAATATGTAATAGTTAATGGAATGAGTTATTCAACTTAAGCTTCATGCACATGGATTTTGTAACTTATTTAATATATAATGGAACCAAATTTATATGCTTTATTTCCATTTTTTACACTTAATGAAGACATAAATTTGTAATGAAGTCAAATTTAAATTTGTAAGGAAACAATTTTTCATGAGAATTTTGAATTCGTCCTATTTTGATGCATAGTCCGGGACTCTGGGGATCCTGTGTTCCTAATTTGAAAATAAAAATCCTTGCCATGGATCGTGTTCCAGCTGGGAAAATTGATTCCCAGTTTGCCGCAGAACTTTCATGCCATTAATCTGGCCTTCGTTTTGTTCCAATTTAATTTTTTTCCCTTTCCCTGTAGTCTTGCAATCTCTTGTTGACTTATGATTGAACTGTTGTCCTTTTCTCTTTGTTGTTATTTTCTTGCTTTCTCAGTCCTGTTTGACCTGTTATCTGATTCTCTATTTTTTTCCCCTACTAATTGTTTGCACAAACAGCCTTTAATTCTTTTCCCCTTGTTCTGCAGGCTGCAGTGGCAGAAGCTCTTGAACCAATAAGTAGGAACTCGAAAGGAGGACCTGTATGATCCTTACCCTATTTGTCTCTGAGTGCTTAACATTTTTCTGCTTCTTTGTTATTTATTCCAAAATATACTAGTGAATCACATTCATAGTGACTACTGACTATGCCCTTTTTGGTAGAACTCCAGTTCCCTGCTCCATGTCACTTTTGTGGAGTTTGTAGACTAAACAAAGTGATATTAATGAGTGCTAGGAATTCATGGAGCTGGAGCTGGGCCAAGAAACAAACCCTAATCCTCTATATGCACCAGTTATCTGATTCAAATGGTTTTCCCTGTGTTTGTGTGTGTCTGTAAACTTCAGGAAGACCTGTTGCCAATATAAGGATGCTGAGATATCTTTTCCCGCCTGTGTAATGTCTATATAACTCTCTTCTTCATATATAGCTTCCAATGGCAACCGAGCCTAATGAAGAATGGCGCCAGCCGACTCCGGTTGCGACTGATGAGGAAAACTCATCATCGGACTCCGAGAGCACCGAGTACGAGTCGGAGGAGCTTACACCGAGGCCGGCTAAGAAAGTTCGTACGGAAGAGGAAGATGATCCGACCTATGCTCCGACGCCGGAGCCTTCAACACGAGGTTCTAGGACACCAGCAAGGGGCCCAGCAGATGATGTGAATCGGGTTAGTAAATCACTAACATAACATTTTCCTATGTGTTTGAGAATCCAAACAAGTAAATTAATAATGCGACTTCTTGTCATCGACAGATGCCGACGGTGCCTTTGTCTTTGGATTTCCCTGACGAGGGAGCACTCGAGGGATATGGATCCGGTCCCACACCGAGCACTTCAACCAAAGGAGCCAGTTCCAAGAGTAGTGGTAGAAAGAAGGGCCAACACGGGAGGCATCAGACAGGGTCGCTCAAAACTGTGCGTGCCATACACAAGATAGGGCTAGAAGGAGAGCCCTTGGAGCCAACCACTGTCATCAGCGTCTTCAGCAACCAGTGCTCTTGTATAGCCAGGGAGCTTGTGCCGATCACATATGTTGATTGGAGGCGAGTCCCGAAGCACCTCAAGGATGTTGTGTGGGGAGAAGTGAAGTTGCGGTTCACTTATCCAGAGGACCAATATGATTAAGAATTGTGCAAGGGCTATGCTTTGGCTGTTGCTTGCAAAGCCCTTCGTCAGTTCAGGTTTAATCTCAAGTCAAAATATTGGAAGAAAGGGAAGACACCTTTCAACGACTACAACTTCATCAAGGAGCCCCAGTGGGAAGAATTTATTAAATTGGTGAGCACTGAAGAAGCAAAAATCAAGGGCGAGGATAACTCTTTACTCGCAAAGAGAAACAAGCTCCACCACCACTTGGGCCCGACAGGGTATGACGCCAAGCGGCCCAAGTGGCGTGAAGAGGAAAGGCAGGCAGCTGAGGCCGGGGTGCCCGATCCGTTGGAAGGCGTCGACTTGAGGGCACGTGACTTCATGAAGGCTCGTAAGCCGAAGAAGCTGAAGGAGGGCAGGACCAAGTACAACGAGCCACAGATCGAAGAGCTGGAGAATGCTTTGATCAGCCTCAAAAAGGCCAAGGAATCCGGGGATTTCACACCACACAAGCAGCACGACATGCTGACCGAGGTGCTGGGAAACCCTGAGCACTACGGCCGTGTTCGGGGCATATCCTCTAGGCATAGCTGGAAAAATGTGGAGTCATGGCAATCCGACGCCGCCTCTTACCACACAAGGCAGAGATACAAGGAAGAGCTCGTGCAGAAAGGCAGAGCTGAGGTAATGAAGGACATGATCAACGAGACGATAAAAGAGGCTTTCACGAGTACTGACCCCGAGATGGTGGAGCTAAGGAAGCAAATGTTTGTCCAGGCAGGCGTGATGCCACAACAGGATGAAGCCATCGTACAAGAACAGATGGGGCCGGGTACATCAGAACTCCGAAGGTACCCGGTCGATGAGATCACTGAGCCAATTCTTTGCGTGCTTCATGTGCCCTGGGGCAGGACGGGAAGGAAGAAGATCAAAGTGGCAGAGGGAATAGTAAAACCTCCCAACCCTGAAGCCAGGTACGGTGGCATGCCCATCCCAACAGACTATGCCTGGGTGGACGTAGCTTGGACGGCCGATGAGTTCGAGGGTCAAGAACTTGACTATCCAACTGAATGGGAAGGAATTACGACCATCGGCTCTGCTATCATAGGCATGACCGTCCTGTGGAACAAGGCAGATATTGACTTGAAACCAAAGGAGCGGACGCCACCTCCCCCGCAACCGCCGTCGTCTCCCCCGGGTGGCCCAAGCGATGACGATGACGGCAACGGTGGCGACGACAGCGCCCCATGCAGCAGTGGCGAGGACAACGCCCCACCTCCCGACACGAGCAACCCACAAGGAAGCAACGAAACACCGCCTCCAAGTGCTCCAAAGGACAAAGGGCAATGTCCTCCTGCGCCGAAGAAGGCTACATCAGAAGATGAGGGCATACCTCCCTACATGACAAAGGAGGACTGGGCGGCGTTCAAAATTGCTGAAGTGCACAAGTATTCAACAGAGTTTGATAGGTATGTATATGCTAATGGCAACTCAACAGTCAACATATTCTGTGTGCCTAGATGATGCTACCACAATTTTGCACTCCTTGTGTCAATTTCAGGCCGCAAACACCGCTAGGGTCAATTTTGGGCCTTACTCCTGATTGCCCCAAAAACTTCGAGAATGGCAAGCCCATGCTACCCTTGAGCCAGCTCCTTGATGAGCCATGGGAGGTTCGCAGGTTCCATAAATGGTATATGCATGCTTCGAAGTTAGGCATGAGGGATTTCATTGTGCGTGTCCCCGCTGAGTACTTCCACTTGGAAGAAGACTGTCAGTTCGTCGTTGACTTCCATGACATGCATAGGCTGATGCGGCGCAAGGACCTCGACGTTGCCCAAGTCACCCTTTTTGCCATGTAAGCCTTTTTTTGAACCTCTACATCGCTTAGTGCACTATGTTCCATTCGATCAAACTAACATTGCCATGACAACGACTTTTTCTTTCAGGTTGCAATCATATTTGTGCAAGGAACTAGGTGGTGAAGAAATAGTTATCTATCTATCTCCTATGCATATCACACAGAGGGCCATCATTAGGCATGATATACCGGACACACATCCCCAGTTGGTGAATTTGGACAGGCTTGAACGAGTGCTAGTCCGGACTAAGCTGCAAAATGAACTGAAGTATAGAAAAGGACAATACATCTTACAAGCAATGAAGAAGATTCGGGGAAATGGGTGTATCCTTGCCGCCCACCAGTTCGGGTGAGTACAAACGTTATTTGCTATAGCTATTGGGTTCATCACTTTTCATGTTTCAAGATCTGAGATCCGATCCATATTATTTCAATGGTGCAGCTTGGGCGTCATGGGCCACTGGGTTGTGTTCATGATCTATCCTCAGGATGGAATTGCGGTTATACTAGACTCAATGGAGACAATGAAGAAACAAGGTTACAAAGATTTCGAGGATTGTTTGCGATAGTAAGTGACGACACATTCTTGTATGCACTTAAATTTACGTCAGAAATTGGTTGTTAACACTAGTGGTCGATATGTGTGTACAGCGCTTACAAGAGGTACGTCCAAAACCCCGAGTCCTATGATCGGAGGTCTGAGAAGAAGAAGAAGAAACAGGGCTCAAGACTGTCCGTGAGGCGAAATTTCCCGGTACGTACACTGTCTCTGATAACCGTCTCTGATAATGCTTATTAACAGAGACGGAGTTGTTACAAAAACCCCGAGTAATATGTGCCGGCGCATTAGGACCACCTCCCCTCGCCTTGTCGGCTTGACGGCCGAGAGGGGGTCCAAGGCTTGACGATGGCTCCGCCTAATGGCGGAAGCCTCAAACGAAGGCAGCTGAGGAGGCGCATCTACAAGGACAGGGTCAACTCAACGGCGACGAAGCGGCTTGTCAGCGAGGAGATGCGTCGGAATGTCGTTCGTAACATTATTGATAAAGGCCTCCAAAGCTATGGAATGGCTGACCTCCCGCGCCACAACCGTGATGGTTGTCTCTGCAGAAGCCGACTCCGCAATCGTACTGGGCGAGGTGGCTATTGGTGTAGGAGCCTCCATGTTGGTTGCTTCAAAGCCCAACTCGAATCCCGGGGGAAGCTCCGGCCCATCATCTGGTGAGCTAAACTTAAGGCCCGGTGCCTGCTCTGCCTCATCATCTGGTGGTGGCGCTTGGGTGGACATGAACGCCTCTGTGCTGTTGTCCACCGGCTGCAAGGTGGGCACCAGCTTGTCCAGCAGGTCCCGCCTGGCCGCAAGTAATCCCTTCTCTGTATTCCTCCGCTGCTGATCCATTGGAGAAGCACAACGGGTCAAGGAATGCGCTACCTGTGCCTCCATAAACATTGGATCCCAACTCATGGTGGCCACTACCGGACTGCCCCTCTTTGCCGTGTGCCAGTTACACACGGCAAAGGCCGTAATACACACGGCAAAGCTTTGCCGTAATACACACGGCAAAGGCTTTGCCGTGTGTAACGTGTACCTAAAGACGGGCACACGGCAAAGCCTTTGCCGTGAGCCCAGCCTTTGTCGTGTGTCCGCTGGCACTAACGGCCGTCCCGTTACACGGCCTTTGCCGTGTGCCACGCGTACAGGCACACGGCAAAGCCTGGGCCTTTGCCGTGTGCCACGCGTCCAGGCACACGGCAAAGGCCCACGTGGCCAGGCACACGTGGCCATTCTTTGCCGTGTGCTATTGCATTTGCACACGGCAAAGAGCCAGTCTTTGCTGTGTGTTCGTCCATTGCCGTGCGCTCTTGGCCTGGGCACACGGCAAAGGGTGGGCGGGCCGTGTGCCGTCCCTTTGCCGTGTGCCCATGGTCCGACACACGGCAAAGGGCCAAGCACACGGCAATGGTCGGTTTTCCGGTAGTGTGGAGTAGTCCACCAGCATGGGCCGCTGCAGCTGCAGTTCAAAAGGAACCAATTCCACCACCACGTCTGGTACTCCCAGCACCGCCTTGTCGCCGCTTCCTTCCAAACCCATGGTCGCTGCTGAGTGCTGAAAGCAAAGTAGCTTTGCCTGAAGCTACTTTGCTTTTTTGGCCGGTAGCCGCGTTTGAATGCTCTTGTCCTTCGTTGCCGCATCTTTTGGACGGAAGTGGTGGCGGCTGTGGCGACCATCCTTTAGATGTCCCTTAATCACCTGTATCAGTCCCTGGATCAGTGCGCTGATACAGGTTTTACACAGGATTAGTACTGGAATCAATAAAAGCGCAGTAAATAGAGAGTTACTACCTTCGCCTTAGCGGAGAGTGGCATTGTGGCCCATTCAAGAGGGGGATGGGCCGGAGTGCCCTATACGCCCATGTACCTGTAACATTTGAAAGCAAGGCTGAGTACACCTATGATTGGTACTCGGCAAATCCTGTGTGAAATTATGATGTATGCAAGGGAGTGAGGTTATCCTTCGGTGGAAATATAAATATAAAGTGAAGTATTATATATTTGCAAACAGGGGTGAGAAAGAAGGATTAATAAGTTGTTTGGTCCTGGAGGGGCATCTCATCCCTACCAGTCCCCATGTTTTAGTTTTCTCTTTCCCAGAGGCCATCAGGGTCCTTCTGGGCCGGCTTATACCTCGCTCATCTGGGCCTCCGCCCGTCTCGTCATTTCATACTTTATTACTACTGGTGATTGCTAATCAACGGGGGCTTTGACCAAATGGGCTCATGACCGAGAGCCACGGCTATCGACAGATTGGTTACTCTGCAGAGGTTGCACCCTATGCCATACGGTCGGTCAGTCCATATCCCCGCGGAGGGCGGTACCGACCTACGAGACCCGTACCCGCCGGTGTCTGTCTCCAGACTGCATTTCCTAGGTCCAGCCACAGGTAATACTGGGGGCTAAACAGGGGCTACTAATCATCATCCGCTTCGCGGATGTCGACCCAGGTCCTCTGAGCTCATGTAATAGGGCCCTGGGCCCTCAGGGTCTCCCTACCCTGTACTCTAGTCAACCCGTGCCGCCCAGTCCCAGCCCTCTGTCTGGGCTGTCTCCAGTACACCCGTTCCCGACTTGGTGTGTGCCCGACTCGGCACCAGGCGCTACCTGGTTCGCCGGTCGGCACTCTGCACCAATCCTGCGGCTCCTTGGGATGGATTGTCTAGGATCTACTGGCGGGGTGTGGGTCAAGGCCTCACATTACAGGTCATTCCCGAAGGCCATGTCCTTTTTGGCCCGTATGGCGGTACTGGCACTGGAAAGACTCTCCCGTGAACCGGTCCTTATGCGACCAGAGCAAGCCTTTGAGACAGGATCCTCTGCCGAAGCTGTCTCACTCACTCGCAAGTCCGTCCTTAGGGGTTCTATTATTAGTTGGTTTCTTTTATATTAAATCCAACATTCACTCTCATCTCCCGGAATCTCTTTCCTCACAAATCATAAATGTGTTGAATTCCTAAGAAATCTACCTCTAAATAACGCTCGGTCAGTGACAGGGCGTGACCGGGGTTATTAATAGGTTATTGGGCTAGAATTGGCTCTAACTCAAGGGGGAGGTGGAATATAGAGGGTTCTCCTTATGTTTTAACAAAGTATGCATTCCATGTTATTAACTTGGTTGATTTTATTATGCAGGAACTGGGACTGGCATGACCAAGGAGTTGGTTGTCAGGACTTGCCTTCATGAATGGTACTTGGACGTCCGTTAATGCGTACGTATGCTCGATGCTGACCAGGTGTGGCTTCTGGATCTTCTGGAGCTTCGGCATCTTGGTCAGGACCTGGTCATGCCATCGACCTATCGATCAATAAAATATAGAAGATAACATTCAGTAAAACAATACATCAAACAATTCCTATAGAATAGAAATAAAGTATAAAAAGAGAAATTAAGAGATAATCCATTAATTATGGTAAATAATTAATGGATTCAAGGAATGGAATTTCCCAGGAAATTAATAAGTAATTTCCTCGGAGATGATCGAACGGTCGGGGAGTTATATGGATTTTCAGGAGATAACTCCCGGGTGATGGCTTTTAGGAAAGGTTTGGATAGTATAACGGTTAGGGTCTTATCAAAACCTTGGGTTTTGATCGGGTGGCGAAACGACACCCGTGGAGGCTTAGACGGGGTTTCGGCGGAATTTTGGGATAAGGCGATTGAGATTTGGGGTTAGGATATAAATCCTAGGGCAACAAGCATACGAAAATGTTTAGAATAATCCCTAGTATTTATAGGAATTTCTTAGGAATTTATGGGGTTTTAGAATAGGATTGGTAATAATTGGGGTGCACTAACGGGGCTTTTCTATTGGATGAGAGTGGTTCTTTTGGGATTTGGGATCAAGAAATATCTTAAAAAGGTTTAGATGGCTCTAATAGGCTTAGAAATATTCCTATTATTTTTGGAGAATTTTGTGGAATTTTTGGGTAGAGGAAAGGCTTGAAATAAAGATTCGTGTTCAAGGATTGGGGTGTACCTAGCAATTTCTGAAGGGGCTGGCATCAGCAGAGGGGCCCGGCCGCGCACTGTGCGGTGCACCGCGTTCACGGGCTGGTGGGCCGCGCGTGCCGCGGCCTGCGGTCCAGTGGACCGTGTCCACGGGCCGGGGCACGGGACGGCCGTTAGGCGGAACGGTGACGGCCGTCGCGTGGGGCCCACAGGCAGCCACTGGGCGAGGGAGACGGCGGCAGTGCGGGCGAAAGGCGTCAGCCCGGCCCCGCATGGCAGTGGGTGAAGGCGGGGACGGCGTCGGACGGTCGTCCTCTTCCTCTTTCCCCTCACTCTGCTTCTTCTCGCCGGCAGAGGAAAGGGGAGGGAGAGGGGAGAGGCTGGCCGGATTCCGCCGGCGGCGGCAGTTGGCCGGCGGGGAGGTTCGGTTCGGGAGGAGAGGGAGTGGAGGAGGCGCCGGGCTCCTGAAGGGCAAGCGAGGAGGGGGGCGGTAGGGGGGAGCGGCGTGGCGTGGCCGCGGCGGAGAAGGAAGGAAGAGCTTGGGCTCTGCTCTGGTGAGATGCGGGGGAGGGGAGGGTGATCCCTTTATTTATAGCCTGTGCAGAGCTCGCTGGGCTCGCCACGTCGCGGCGGAGGGTGAGGTCGGCGGTGAGCTCGCTGGGAGGTTTGGCGCCGCATTCCGTTCACGGCGGCGGCCGGTGAGGCCGACACGCGGCGACCCTGAGCTCCAGGGCGCGATCTGGGCCGCGTGGTAGACATCGGAGGGCGGAGGGGCGCGGGTATGGGGCAAATCCTAGGGGGTCGTAGGGGGCGTCGCGAGGGATGGCGGTACGGGCTCTCTGCGACGCCTGCGGGGCGCCATTAATGGTGCTTCACGTGGCTCCGGCCCTTCGTGGCAGCAGGGGAGAGGAGGAGAAGGGAGAGGGGCACGTGGAGCTCGGTCGCGGGATGTGGCTGGCGCCCGCGCAAGGCAGGGGATTAGGCGCCGGCGGCACGGTGGTGCCGGTGGCGGCTCGGCGCTGGGGAAGCTGCGGCATAGGGGCAAGACGGTGCGGAGAGCCGTGGGCGCGTGCGGTTCGCCGATGCGGCGACGGCGCGCTCGAGTACGGCGGTAGCACTGGCGGCGGTCAGCGGAGGCGGAGTTCGCCGGCGTAGACCGACGGCGACCAATGGCGGCAGCGGCGCTAGCGGTCACGGCGCGGCAGCAGCACCAGCGGCAGTAGTGCTTGGCGGCAGAGCGTGCGCATGGCGGCGGCATTGGTCGGCGCGGCGATGCGGTGGCGGTGGGCGTGGTGGCCGGCGTCTCACGGCGGCGGCCGGGCGCAGAAGGCAGTGCCGGCGGCGACGCGCGGCCGTGGGGCCGACGGTGGTGGAGTTGGTGGCGATGTAAGGCGGACGCGCGGTGGAGTTGTGCCGGCGCAGAGTGTCTGCGGTGACGAGCACGCCGGCGGACGGCGGCGCCGGGGGAATTGCTCCCCGGCGGCGGCGTGGCACGTGCGCAGCGCGTGTGCGGAAGAGAAGGGCGTGCGGGCCGGCAGGCTGCGCGTGTGGGCTGGGCCAGGCGGAGCGGCTGGAACAAGTGGGCCGCAGGCCGGCTGAAGGGGGAAGGGTGAACGAGGCCGGGAAATGGGAGGACGCAAGACGGACTTCGACGATGGGCTGAAAGAGAAAGCTTGGCCGCGGACGGGTTTCGACCCATTTATCAAATAAAAGGCTTTTCTATTTATTCGAATAAGGGTTTAAGCTCAAATTTGAATACGGATTCAAATTTGAGAAAGGTTTCGAGGTAAAGCTTGAAATGGATACTATTTTGGGATATTTTGGAAGGGTTTTGATATTGAAGATGAATATTCGAATTATATTTGAATAAGGAATCTAAAGGATAAGCGAGAGAAGGATTTGAGCAGATTTCTATTATTTGGGATCGAGAAGAAATGGGAGAGTTCTCTAAGCATTCGAATGCAACACACATGTTTGATTCAATGCACGATTTAATTTAGAAAATATATTTTGAGTATTGTTAGGTGAGATAATTAGGTTTAGTTAAAGAAAAATTTTGATAAACCTGTATTTCTAAATGCCTTAAAAAGCAGGGTGTTACAGCGGCGGCGCCGACGAGCCGCAAAACGAAGCTCCGCGTGGGCTGCGGACGAAGCGGCGTGGCGACGTGTCCCCTCCAGGCGGCCTGCGTGGCCGCTTGCAATCCTTCGCGAGATGGCGGAAGCCACGGAAGCGTAGGCACCGCCGTGGTAGCCGGCAAGACGCCACCCGGTGCTCGAACAACAGGCAATTCAAGCACCTCCCCTCCAGCTCCGGCAGGATGCGCTTGTGGGGGCGATAGTCGTCGACGGGCATCGGCGGTGATGAAGTCCGCCTCAGCCTACGCTGGGTGGCCTTGGAGACCACTTCCTATAATCCATCTGCATCCACCCGCGGAGCAGCAGCCGTCACCAGAGGCGGCCGCGGTGCACACCGGCGTCACTCCGGTGGGGTTCGCGATGGGCCGCGCAGCCGAGGCGGAGCCATGCCAGGGGCCACGCGGGGGCCAAGGCGAGCACGAAGCTGGTCGGAGACCCCCGCCGACCGGGGTGGCCGGCCGAGGCGGTTAGGTAGCCCAATCACTAGCTCCGTTGGCGGGCGACGACGGAGGCGGCGAGAGCGTCTGGCAGGCCGACGCCTAGCGGGGGGAGCATCCCGCGCAGCCCGTAGATCTCCCTAGGGGCGTACCTGTGGTGGGGATGAGGCGCTCGATGGAGGTACCGTGGTAGGCGACGGCTGAGCCGCCAGGCCAGCGACAACATCTCGGTAGGAGGCGGGTTGGCGCGGGGAAACTGGCCGGCCGGTCAGCACCGGCAGGTCGTCGTCTTCGTCGGGTCCCGCTAGCCAGCGAAGCGCCTTCGGGCGGCCGCCAGAGCCCAGGTAGAAAGGCCGCGCGAGAGGAGAAAAGAGTGGAGGTTGGGGCCAGGGTGGCCGTCGCAGCTTGCCGGGTAGTCGCCGGGGCCGGAGTTGCCGGCAGCGAGCAGGCGCGCAGCGAGGAGCGGGGAGACGAGGGGCTGGCTCCTCCCGTCTTCCCTAGGCTTCCAGATCTTGGGGGAGAAAACGAGGTGGGGAAAGTAACAGGAGTTTGGTCGACGCCGCCGGAGTGACCAGCGCCGAGCTGCAAGGAGGGGTGGAGGCTGCGAGTGTGCGGAGGCGACGGGGGTGGGGGCAGCGGCGGGTTGCTGTCGCCGCGGGGGCGCTCCCCCGGCGGGTCGCTCATCGATCAACTTTAAGGGCCATGATTTACACTTTTCTAATTGGGTTGGCCAAATTGAAGCAAACCTATATATTGACCGATCATTCATTTTACTATAAAAGTAAAATCCGTTTTCACCGCCGCCAGTTCATGGTTAGAAGCTGTGGTGCTGATTACATTTGCACCACCGAGCCGTTTCTACTATACATCTATCTTGTCACAAAACCAGCGGTAATGACCCGCTGGTGATAACACATTTTGTATCAAAATATTAAATTTGATCGAATAAAATTAGGCATACAAAGTCCATCTTCCAGAATCCATGTCAGAATAGATGGATTTGAACTCTATTAAGTCTTTCTTTTTTTGAAACTGGACTCTAGCTAGTATTTCGTCTTGGACGGAACATGCATGCTCGTATAGTCGTATATATAAATCCGTCCCCAGATCCCCGGAACAAAACAATTGTTTCCAATCAGCTCACGTCCTTGATCCCGTCTCCAACAAAGCTAGAGGATCGTCGGCTCGTCATCGCCGATGGCGAAGCTCTTGCCGCAGTTGTTCCGCCACGGCAGCCGCCACCTCCTCCGCGGCACGGGCACGGCGACGACAGCGCGGCGAGCCATTGGCTCGCACGTGCACAAGATCGAGGGCTACTCGCAAGTGGAGATGTCCGTCGCCGCCGGCGACTCCGTGAGGTCGAGCCCGTTCCTGGTCGGCGGCCGGTGGTGGCAGCTCCTCGTCTACCCCAACGGCGTCGACGCCGGCCACCGCGGCTTCGTCTCCGCCGACCTCGCGCTCGCCACCGACGACAACGACGTCCGTGCCACGGCGTCGTACCGGGTGAGCATCCTCGACGGCGCCGGGAACCCGGCGCACGCCGCCGCCGTGGGCCCGCGCCGCTTCTGGGGCCGCTACGACTACCACCCGTCGATGCGGACCACGACGACGCTGTGGGGCGAGCCGCGGGTCGAGGAGGCGGAGGAGGAGCTCCTGGGGAAGACCGCCGTTGAGCGGCTGGTGGCGGCGGAGGAGCTCCGGAAGTCGGCGCCGTGGCTCGCCAGGGACGACTTCCTCCGCGTCCAGTGCGACGTTGCCGTGACGGAGATTGACACCAAGCCTCTCGACGAACGGTTCATGCGAGTCGCTAGTGCTGGGTTCACGAGTTAGTTTTGGTTTCGCAGCTGCAGTCAAGCTGTACTATATTTTAGCCTAATAAATTAGTACATGTTTCTTTTTACGAAAAGACTTATCAACCCAGCCCAACGGATTATTCTTCTCTCAGACTTTCTAGCCCTGCACAGCAAAACGAACAGGGTCGAGAGAGAAATATGTGAAGTCGCGCTCATCATATATATCTTTGGACTATAGACGTGCTCGTGCACAGGAGATTAATCTCCACTGGTAACACATTTGTCGTCCTCAAAAAGTATTCGGTCCTTATCCAATCTAATCACGTGGGCTAACGCGTAGGCTAACAATTCTCTTCCGTCGTGCTGTACCCGTATTCTAGCATCGACGTCCTCGGCACCTCAAGTACTCTGGAGTTAAATTCCGCATCAATTATTCCGTGTTACATGTATCTAATAATTCCACATTGAGTAGAACAATAAGCGTAGTAAATGAATAATGTTGAAAGCAACACGTCATCAAAAATTAAATAGGCGATCTTTACGTATATCAAATGAACCAAAATCTCGTTGATCCATTGTGTTCGACCGTGCGAATACTCAAAACTACCTAGAACATCTGAACCTACACGAAGAACACCACCACCGAGGCCGCCGACTAGGACTACCAAACAACATGAGGGTGGCCAAGCATCCATCAAAGATGACCAACAAGCAACGCACCACGACGGCAAAGTATCCGCCAGCACCACGACCACGACGACAAAACATCCGTCAAGGCAAAGAGATGGTGGTAAAGTATCCACCAATGAAGCCGCGGGTCCAGCTAACCACGGTGATGATGTAGCCAAGAAGCACAAGTAGGCATCATAGATGACAACATGTCATAGCAAAATGAAGCTTCAAGAAGTAGAGGCATGGACTGGGGGTGAGGGCGGCGACGCGGCTTCGATGGAGGCTGATGCGGATCCAGGCGTGGGTGACGGCCGGTGAGCAGGGCTGCGGCGATGACTAGAGGGCAGGGCAGTGGCGGCGTCTGGGTAGGACAAGGCGGTGGTGGAAGGGCAGGGCGGTGGCAGCGTCTGGGTAGGGCAGGGCAGTGGCGGAAGGGCAGGGCAGCGTTTGAAGCAATGTCTAGAGGAGGAGCATCGGGTGTTAGAATAGAAAAGAAGAACAAACCATTTTCTTGTGTAACCGATAGTGGTGGGTAATTACCTCCAAACTCCACGACTAATGGATCCTGTTAAAGGGTGAAGGCGGAGGTAAGTTACGTTCGTCCCTGCCCCTGCCACCGAGTCGCCTCTGCCTGGCTGGAGGAGGACCAGTGATGACCCTCGTCGGAGGTGGAGGGGCAGCGACGCCGGCAAGCCTCGCCGGAGGAAGGGCACTAGTCGGTGGGCCTCACTGGAGGACTAGCGGCAGCGGCCAGCGAAGGGAGGGAGGGGCGCCGATGTGAGGGAGGGACCTGCGCTCGCGATGACAGTGGGGGCGGTGACGGCAAGGGGTGGTGCTGGATGGCGGGGGCGGCTTGAGACAACGGTGGAAGCGCGAGGGAACCGACCGTGGGACCTGCGCGGGAGGCGGGAGCGTGGAAGAGGGAGATGGGGAGCGGGACAGGCCTAGTTTATTTGCCTAGTGAGGGGGAGAAAATACCGAGTAGGATAGTGGCTAGGTGAGTAAAATATAAATTCTCTTGGATCCGTTTTTTGTGAGATTTTTCTTTTTTAGCTAAGTCATTAAGGATACAGAGTATGTGAGCAACTCCAACTGTCTAGCTAAAAATGAATGGCTAAAATCTTGATTTAGCTATTATCTATACTATAAAGGACGACAGAATTTTCGCTCTGTCCGTCGTCATCTATATCCTACACCGTCGGGTTTTATGATGATCGAACGCTCTAGATTAATCTAAAGAGTCCATGTTGACTACATCTCACCTTTAAGCCTACCCCGTCAGATTTTATGATGATCGAACGCTCTAGATTAATCTAAAGAGTCTATTTAGACTATATCTCTAAATTAGTAATTTTTTTTAAAACACGTGCCTGCGCGGCACGTGCCTTTCTGCTAGTGTAAAACAAAAAAGCTACTAAAAAAGTGATCAAATCCAACAGCCTCATATGAATACATAGTGAGGTAGGCTATGTAAATATAGAGAGCGAATGAGGTGGGATGAAGAGCCACTAAATTTGAAGAGTGATATAGAGAGTCTGTTGGAAACATATTTTTTTTAATAATGGCTAAATTTAACTTTACAAAATGATTTGGCTAGTCTGTGGGAGATGCTCGCCTAATTGCTGATTTGGGGGCCTTCTACGGCCCTGCGGCCAACGAGGCAAAAACCGTATTAAATCTGATCGAAGAAAATTAGGCATGGAAAGTCGAGTCCAGGTCCCAGAATCCTTGTCGAGTATTGAACTCTATGGGTAATAAATGCACCTTTGACCAATAATTAGGGATATTAATTAAAGGCAGTTTACAAAACTATCTCCACAACCCTAGGTAAATTCTCGAGACGAATCTAATGAGGTCTTTGACCACATGATTAGAGGATGGTTACTGTAGAGTTACTGTACCAAATCATAGATTAATTATGCTCATTAAATTCGTCACGCAAAGTTGCACCCATCTGTAAAAAGGTTTTACAAATAAACTTTTTTTTGACCGAAAGTTTTACAAATAAACTTCAATTAGTGCTTCATGCATATAAGATTCTTTGCATTTAATGCCTCTAAAATTTTTTTCGGAGGCATCTAAACACGGCCGTAGTCTTCTGTTTTCGAAAGTGGACTCTAGTGTTTGTTTCGTACAGGACCGAGCATGCATGCAAGGCCATATACTAATATATATCCGTGCCCCGAACCCCCGGCAGAAAACAATCTCAACCCCGTCGCCAACAAATTAAAGATCCCAATGTCAATGCCGACGGCCACCAAGCTCTTGCCGCCGTTGTTCCGCGGCGGCGGCGGCCGTCGTCTCATGAGCGGCGTCGCGGCTACCACGGCGCGGCAAGTGACCGGCACGCACCTGCACCGGTTCGAGGGCTACTCGTTCCTCCAGGAGTCCGTCCTCGCCGGCGACTCCGTGAGCTCCAACCCGTTCCTCGTCGGCGACCGGTGGTGGCAGCTCAAGTACTACCCCAACGGCATCGACCCCGCCCACCGCGGCTTCGTCTCCGTCGACCTCGCGCTCGCGGAGCGCGAGTATGGCGGGGCCACGGCGTCCTACCGGGTGACCATCCTCGACCACGCCGGCAACCCGGCCCACAGCGCCGCCGTGGGCCCCCGCCGCTTCGGGGACCGTGAGGTCTTCGAAGCGTTGAAGTTGGGGCTGCAGAAGACGGCGGCGGAGGAGGAGTTGCTGAGGCAGACGGCCATTGAGCGGCTCGTGGCGAAGGAGGAGCTGTGGAGGTCGGCGCCATGGCTCGTCGGAGAGGACTACCTCCACGTCAAGTGTGACGTCGCCATGACGGAGCTCAAGACGACAGAGACAGAGCCAGAGCCTTCTTTCGGTACAAGGTTCATGCGAAGACTTCGTGGTGGTGCTGGGCGTAGTGTTTATTAATTAGCGCATATAACTTGCACGGGTTAATTTTAAGTTTCGTAATGGCATGCAATCAGCACCTGCATTGTCGTTTCGAATTTGTGATGCGTCATGCGTCTTGCATGGGAGATCAAAATTTTGGTTTGCCTCCTTTTCGTTTCGTGAGAAAGGGCCGCGGTTAGTTAAGTTGTACGGATCGGAGTATATTTCTTCCCTTTGAAGTCTTAGTAACTTTTAGTACATGTTTCTTTCTATGAAAAATTCTTGTGTGATGCAATCAGATCAGCGGAGAGAGACATGTGATACGTTCACACCCACGCTCGACGTACGCTCATCTGCGCGGAAAGAGATATGCGTGAAAAATTCTTTTGCACAAGAAATTAATCTCCGTTGATATGTTAAGTTGGCGTCCATCCGCACCATGGCAACGCCGATGCGGCTGCACGTACTCTTTCAGCTTGTCATGAGCAGATGACAAGCACACAAGCACCCGGACTCAGGGTGGGTCATACCAACTGTTTCATGATATTTTGCCGCACCATTGTCCAGACCAAGAAATCAGTGACCATATCGATGCAAGCTAGCTACTCAATCATCTCAAGGGATATGCAAAGCTAATATATGAAGAAATATGCAGGGGCAGGAGCCCAATAAGCCACAGGATCTAGTTCCAACAATTTTTGTTTAATTTTACCACCGGAGCATACGAAACACGACAGGGAGCTCAATTGGTAGACTACATACAACATCTGCCACAACACCAGCCAACCAAGGAGTTCTACCCTTTTTAACTACAGACCACCGGTATCCGGACACCAAGTCAATACATAGGATACAATCATACAATAGACAGACAGACGCACCGCGCTAAAAGTTTAGCGGTTCAACATAACCAAAGACGCCAGAATCCTTGAGCTTCTCATCATGATATTAGCTGCAGATGGAATGATCAATATCTAATTTTGAATGATCACTAACTGCAAGTTCATCAGCATAGTTTTGCATCCCCCACAGTAGTATCTTTGAAAATAATCAGGTACTGAAGCAGTGGCTAGAGAGGCAGAAGTTGGTTCCCCTCATCCTGTAAGATGGCTTTTTTTCAACTCCTCTGTGATCCCAGCAGCCTTCTCATTCCCCACACCTGGCTCCACATTAGTATCATCCATGCTTTTGAAGTTAGACACCTCCTTGGCCAGTCGAAGGGACAGGGACCGCCTTACTTTCTCAGGCAAGTCACGGTATATTTCATCGGCATATTGCCCAGCCCTTGTATAGTTAGACCCTCTCTTGTGATCGCCACTGCTGGGTGGGGCCAAACGAAAAGATGCTGGGACAGAATACCCAACACCAGCAGTTTTCTTCTCTAGGCAGCGTGTCACATCTTCTACAGTCAACCCAAATGATACCTGATTACCCTTAACATGACCATTATGTTGAAGGCGGGCAGAGAAATCTGGAACTGGTACAGCTTCTGTAATGTGGCCCTCCAAAAGGGAACAACCATCATGCATATTGTGAGGTTTCAACTCCTGCGCTCCAATGCCCTCTCCATCCAATATCTTTGGCGGCTCATGAACTGGGAATGAGGGGAATGCGCAATATGAGGAGGCCGGAATCTCAGGGTCAGGTAATGGGGAGGAAGTGCCAGAATAACCTGAGCATGGAGATATCAGGTGCACTATTGGGCTGCCTGGGTAATTTGGATAAAACTCAAGATCATCTGTTGCATATGGGACCTCCGGAGAGGAAGGGGTTGTCAAATGTACAGACTCCGCGGGAGGAGTGAAAGAAGCAGTTGATGGTTCAGTTGTGAAGGCTGAGAACACTGGAGGTGAGACTACCTCTGTCTCATGTGCATATGGCCCAACAGCATAGATGGATGGTGGACCAGTTGGGGTTGGTGAATTTAGCAAAAATGGTGGAGCCTCAACGCTTGGCGATTGTTCAACAGATGTGGGTTCTGATTGGATGAAAGAAGCTGGAGAGGATGGAGGTGCCACAAATGGGAACACAGGAGGAGGTGGCTGGTTTAGAATTTCTTCTATAGGTGCATCTGTCCTAAGAGGTGTGGGTTCTGGGACAAGTACAGAATGGTTGATGCGCCGCCTATTCTTTTGAGATCCAAAGCAGAAGTAAACGATCAACCGATCAGCCCATTTCCTTCGCTGTAAACAAAGAAAGCAAATGATTTGGTGAATAAACTTTGTTTCATTCATCGTATTTTTAATAGAGGCGTTCATACTTAAATTTCTCACAAATTCGAGAACAATGGGAGAAAAAATAATTAATAGGTCAACTAAGTGAATAAGAAAGCACACAATTTTCCATCATAGACATTAAAGGTAGACATACAAATGAATACATCAACATCATATAGCTGCATCTATATAAATATGAACACAAATATTACACAATAATATAACAAACCATGCCTAGCATTCATTGGCATTCTAGGAAGAATCCTGAGATAAGAAGAACATCCATTCAGTTGTAAAACAAAATGCAAGCCAAGTTTTGTCAACATTTGTTCCCCATATTAACAATAAATTTCTTTGGAAAACTTAGTTATGGAAAAGGCACCAATTACTCGACTCAGAGATATAAGGATGTCATTTCAGACATAGACATGAAACACAACTTTCCACAAATACCTATAGTACTTTATGTATATAATAATATGGAAGCATTTTTGTCGACAATCTGTACACCAACTTTTTATAAGCTCACTCCAAATATTATTTGACAAACTATTGTTAGCCAAATTTAGAAAACCTGACCACAGACATCATAGAATGATATTGTTCTGTTACTAACTGCTATACAATCAAAAGTCTACCACAATCATTCCGTGACACATGTTGCATGAGATGACACAAAAGTCAATGAAGAGAAGGTACCAAGAAAAACAATTGTAAAAGAAATGTATAAACATTATTCTAGAGCAGCATCTATCTCGCCAAGGGCAAAACAAGAACACTAATGCATACTACATAATAGCAAACTGCAGCAGTATTCATTTGCTTTCTAGGAAGAATCCAGCGATCAACATTCTTTGGGGCAGCATCTATCTTGCCAAAGGTAAGACATGAGCACAGATGCTAAATAAATGCAAAGTGTAGTACTATTTGTTCTCTTTCTAGGAAGAATCCTGAGATCACATTCTGGAGCAGCATCTATCTTGCACAAAGGTAAAACACAAACACACATACTAAACAATAGCAAACTGTGGTACTATTGTTCAATCACTCTCTAGGAAGAATACTGAGATCGAGTAGCATCTACCTTGCATAAATAAAACACGAAGACACGTCACACGTGCAACATAATAGCTAGCTATTTTACTCTTCATTCGCTTTTTAAGAAGAATGCTGAGTTAGAATAATGTCGATTTTGATGATGAACTAAATCTGAGCAGATTGTTTCACACATATAATTTCTATGGACTAACTAGTTACACAAAAGGCAACAATTACTCAGTCGGGTGACATGAGAACGCCGTTTTAGAATTAACAAGATTCCCAAAACGCCACCTTAAACTACTTTTTAATGTACTTCATGTAGAAAATCCAAAATGTATGCAATGGAAGTACTTTGTTGACAATCTAAGCATATCAGTTTTATAAGGTAACTAAATATCTGAAACATTTATTGATGGCCAAACGTAGAAAGTCTGATTGTGTAGTGACATTCCTCCGTTACTAACCGCAACAGTACAATCAAGTACATGCATGAAACGCTCCGCGACACGTGGTACGTGAGATGAACTTTCGAGCAGTTAATAAATAAAGCTATAGAAACAAGCAGTCACAGAGGTTTAAGTAGCACATCCGTTAAGCTACAGCAGGTATGCAATCATCATGAAAGCTACGTAAGATATCCAACCAAAAACCATGCAAGGACACAACTAACATTGATAAATAAAAGAATCATGCAGTAAGGTGTTGAAGCACAAACCGGCTCTGCATTAGGTTGTCTGCGGCTCCCTGCTGTGAGAATGGCGGCAGCCGCCGCGTTCACAGTGTCAACTGCATTCACGGTGTCAACACTGTTGTGGACAGGCATGATCTCGCTCCCACTCTGCATGATTATCAAAGCAAGGAGCAGGAACACACAGTTCTCTGCACTCCAAGGAGTGTATCACACCGAGATCCAAGCTTCTACACTGAAAGAAGCATGATCCGGTCTGCTTAACTGATGATCCCCCGTTGCCAGATCACTTCCACAAACTCAAGTGACCAGATCAGCCTGTAGGGTTGGAGGTTCATGTGTTAATCCAAAGGAGATAAACCATAGAGTAATAAGTAGATAATAATAATAAATCAAAATTTTGTGCAACTTGGACGAAACAGACGTGGGAATGAATTGCAGAAACCCTCACCTTTGGTTTTTGGTGTGATTATCGAAGCAAGGAGCAGAGTCACACGATTCTCTGACCTTCAAGGAATGCATATATCACACCGAGATCCCAGCTTTTACACTGAAAGAAGCATGATCCAGCCGGTCTGCTTATTAACTGATGAGCCCCTCTTACCGGATCACTTCAACGAAACCAAGAGACTAGCAGATCAACCTGAAGAGTTGGAGATTCATGTGTTAATCCAGAGGAGCCAAACTATCCAAAAAGTAGATAACAATAGCCAGAAATCAAAGTCTTTTGCAACTTGGACGAAAGAGACGTGAGAATTCTTACGGAATTGCAGAAACCCTCACCTTTGGTTTTGATACCAAGTTAGGCAGAGTCAAGTGAGATCCATCAGCATTTCACAAACGAGCAGCCTGATCAAAGGATTTGTTGTTAGAATTGTTACCAGTGGCGTAGAATGATGTGGGGGAGACTGAAATCTATATGAAGCGGCCGGAAGAGCTAGGGTTGCTTACCAGGAGAAAAGATCAGTCCACGTCCGTACGGGTGAATAGTAGATCTCCACTCTTTTCTCCGGACAGGTCAGATCGGCGGGCGAGGCGGAGCACAGATATATTGGATGGCGAAAGGGATTTGTGGCAGGAACTAACCAGCGGAGGAGGAGGAGGATTAGCGAGATGATGGAGTTTTAGAGTGGGGAGAGACGGCGCGGGGTGGAGGGGGGAATTGTTGTGGCCCGGCCTCTTTAGAGGTAGAACCAGCCCGGTTTACCTGAGGAGTCACGGCATTGTTAATGAAACTGATAACTGAAAATACGTTTCTTGATGACTACCTTTTTATGCCTTTTCTGTTGTATTTGTCGAAAATTAGGCGCCACTGGAAAATAGGATGGCGCCGAGAAGCTTCCCTTTTGCTTGTGTTGCACTAATTTGCAAACTGATCGTGTCAAGGACAAATTGCATCGTTGCCCCAAGTTTGGTAGAGTACAGTACAATATACCTCCACCATGTATATATGGCAAAGTTAAAATGAGACCCAATAGTTATCTCTTTAGTAATCTGGTATATGTCACAGAGTTTCCGATCCTTTCGTTGATGAATAAGTATTTTAATTACCAGACACGCATTCAAATTCTATCAATGAAACACAATTATTCGTACACGTCAGCACGTTTAATTTGATTGAGCTGTATCTGGACAGGATAATTACATTCTATAAATTTGCTCCATACGACAATCCCATCAAACATGTCGTCTCTTCTTCGGAGCGGACGCCGCTCTCAGCTTCCCGAGTCCTTTGCACCTAGGTACTGCGTGCTCCATAGAATGATATCCTATATATGTCTGCTCCGCCTAGATGGCTGGTCTGTTAGGTACTGCTTGCCGGATCACTTCAACGAAACCAAGAGACTAGCAGATCAACCTGAAGAGTTGGATATTCATGTGTTAATCCAGAGGAGCCAAACTACAGTAAGTAGATAATAATAGCCAGAAATCAAAGTGCTCCGCCTAGATGGCTGGTCTCGAGGACACAACTCTCACAAGAGCACTTGTGAAACAGACCTAGATGTATGCATAAAATTGGAGAGGAAAGAATAGATTAAAACCATGCGATAGTGATCCCGGACTGCAAACAGCCTGCTCTGGTTTTCTTATGTAGAATATAGTCCTGAACGTAATTAACTTGCTGACACCAGGACTCAGCCGGCTGCCCGATTCCCTGACTTGATGATTCTTACTCTATACGCGTACAGCTCAAAGATATGGACTCTGCCTACGGCTCGGACGCAAACCAAACACTAACACGTGCATGCCATTTGCTTCTTCTCTGGTATCGTCAATAAAGCTGCACAAAGATCCCCGAACATCATCTTTCTGACGCCATCACCTGCGAGTTGTGCCACTCCTGATCTTTGATGGCTCCTTCGCTCAGCAATTCTTGTGCAAATTTGGGACCAATACCAGCGCTGGCAGTGTGTCCCGGCCCACCTCTGGACTGTTCCCCATCCGACAACGATTCTGTTGCTGCATTTTGTCAGGTGTCAGCTTCATCCAGCTGTGCTGTTGGAACCTCTGGAACCATATATAGCTTCATCCAGCTCCATCTGCTCTGCGTGTTTGCTCTCATCGTGCAAAGAGAGGGCGCTCGGCAGTGAAATTTCAGATGGCCATCGCTAACGAATGGTACGTGTATATATTGTCTTTCCTATATGTAACTTCAACTAGTACTTCTTCTTCCTCTTTTCTGTACTTGCTCTAAAAACCTCTACAAGCTAGGCTGTTTAGCTCCGAAAACCGTGGGTTGTTCGATGACCTTCTAAAAAAATTAAAGTGCATGAATTGAACGGGTCAAGGAACTGCACCGTCGTATGAAATCATGTCCAAACCTGCAATGTCTTTTTATCCCTCTTATTTAACCTATTTAAGTGATTTAATTTGTTTGTCAATAATGTTTGAATTAAATTCAAAAAATGTTAGGCTCAAAGCTTTTGTGGATGCAGTCCTTACGCGTCCAACTTTCCACCAGACTTGACAAAATTTTGCGCGTCTCATCTCTTGTAGTGCTACCCTTCATCCCTTACCTTGGGCGCTCATATTCTCCTTGCTGGCATCACATGCGGGAGGATCATGCATGTCGATCTTCACCGTACCAACATAGATATTGAGTGCTTCAAAAAAAACAAGGTAAGAAAGTGCTAGGTAGACTCATAGATATGGGGCATGCGTGGACGGCATTGTAGCGCGTCCACCAACACAAACGCAAGTGTTGCTGCATGACAGACTGACAGTGCTACACCCAGTATGGTAGAAGAGTTAGATCTTCAACACCTTCCATGGTGGACATCGGGGCGCCCCCCCCCCCCCCCCCTAACATGCACAAAAGTTTCTAACACCTACTACTTATCAGTCCCTAGCTCATGCTGCACTTCCTTGTGGCTAATGAATTAAGACCATAAACAAGCGACTAAACCCAGGGGCATTGCGACTAAACATCTCATGGGGGATGAATTTTTGGGCATGAATTTTGCTTTGTTATGTGCATGCACATCTCTCTTTTTCCCTACCATATGGTAATACCATTACAGTTTCCAATAGGGCAGACATGAGTTGCTATGCTATCTTATGTTTTATTTCTGAGGGTATCACGTCATCCTCCCCCCCCCCCCCCCCCTCTCCCCCAACCACCGCTTCGATTGGTTTCCTGGTTCCGCCACTGGACACTTCCAGTCAAGGACACCAAAAAATTGCTTGGCGACAGAGTCAACCCCAACAAGGCTTTGGAGCACACTAGTAGGAAGCCTTTCTACACCTCAAAAGCTAGTCCAAGATGTGAGGGGCTCCACTCCACTTTTAAGTTAATTCAACTCTCAAATAAACTGGAAATAGTGTGTTGATAGTTTTTGGTGTAATGACATACCATTATTTGTTCGAACCAACTACTTCCATGAGTTGATGAAACAAGGTTGAGTTCTAGAATGAAAATAGAATATTGATAGTTCATGTGTCAATGATCAACAAGCTAGAGTGAATATGGGAAGACTCAGGAGTCTATGTCTCTAGCAATAATTAAGGTCAAGATCCATCATGAAAGAAAAAGGTTGATAGTTCAAATATTAATGGTAAATAAATGAAATAGCTGCAGATTGATGATAAAATGAGGGATTGCTCATATGTTGGGAATTAGTAAGTCAATGTATGAAGATGCCTATCAAGGATCATGATGTTGGATATGATGATGAAGGTGTTGGTGCGTGAACATAATCAGCGATATGCTTGAGGATCAAGAAGCATCATGGAAGATGAATGAAAATCAAGAGTTCATCGTGCTATGATGAAAATGTAGGAATCTTAAAGATGAACATCAATTGGTTAATGGGCTTATGTTACCATTATGAGAAGAGGAGAATGATGACTTAATAATTAAGCAACAAGAAGATGGAGTCAAATGAAAATATCAATTTGTTGAAATGGCTTTCTATAGCAAGACAATGAAGTTTGGCGTCAATGGAGCATATCTAGTGGTGCAGGGTGAGTGAGTGCTTTGTGATGATGGATTGTATGACAATGTGAATCTATGGGTGATCCGCATCAATCATGAGTTGGATCACATAGAATGTGTGAGTGATAAAAGAGCAAATGTTGGGGTTTATATGTCGAAGAACATCGAGTGACTTCAAGATATGGAAGTTATCAAACTTCATGTGTTGATGAACATTAGAGAAAAAGTGGAAATTTCTTAAGTCAAAGGTATAAAAAGACTAGCGTCCTCAACGAGTTTTGGTTAGTCTGAACACTTCTAATGGTGTCAAGATGAAGAAAAAACACCATGAATGTTGTACTATCAATGCTTCTAATAGTAGCATTTGAGTATAGGAGTGTTGTACTATCAAAACCAATTCAATGTTCATAACTTTGTTTATGTCACGGGATTTCTTCTCTTTCCGATCAAAATTCCTAATTTGGTTAGAGTTTGAAATATATATTTTCATTTTTTTGACCTTGCCAGACTTTTGTGCACTCGCGGGGGTCATGCATGAAGAGGCACACCTATTGTACGGCATACGCCAGATCAGGGCGAGTTAGTGTGAGGTACTGAAGGGCGCCAGCGATGCCCCTGTAGTCGGAAGGGTCAGCGATGGGAGCGCCGTCGGTCGCCGAGAGCTTGGCCCAAGTGTCGGCTGGAGTCGTCGTAGAGTGACACTCGGCCATGCCAGCATGCTGAAGAAGCTCGAGGGCGTACTGTCGCTGAGACAGGAAGAGGCCGTCGGAGGAGCGAGTGGCCGAGACATTGAGGAAGTGATGAAGGTCCCCAAGGTCCGTCATGGCGAACTCGGAGTGAAGGCGGTCGACGATGCACTGGAGGAGTGTCGACGAGGAGGCCGTGAGGATGATGTCATTGACGTATAGCAGCAAGTAAGTGAGAGCGTCGCCCTCCTTGTAGACAAAGAGGAGACGTCGGAGGCCGAGGTCGTGAAGCCGAGTTGGTGGATGTAGGAGGTGAAACGCTGGAACCATGCGCGTGGAGCTTGCTTCAGACCATAGAGGGAGCACTATAGCAAGCAAACATGGTCAGGGGCAGCCGGGTCGACGAAACCAGGTGGCTACTGGCAGTAGACGGTCTCCTCAAGGTGGCCGTGAAGAAATGCATTCTTCACGTCTAGCTGACGAATGGGCCATGAGCGGGATGCAGCGATGCTCTGGACAGTCCTGATGGTCGGATGTTTGACCACCGGGCTGAACGTCTCATCGTAGTCGATGCCGTGCTGCTGAGAGAAGCCGCGGACCACCCAACGCGCCTTGTGGCGAGCAAGAGTGCCGTCGGAATGGTACTTATGCTTGAACAGCCACTTGCCCGAGACGACGTTGACACCGGGCGGTCGAGGAACGAGACGCTAGGTGCCGTTGTCCATCAAGGCCTGGTACTCCTCAGCCATGGCCGCGCGCCAGTTAGGGTCAGCCAGCCCACTCCGGTAGTTAGCTAGAATGGGTGATGGCGTCGTGGCACTGAGACCCTTGTATTGAACACGCGGGATCGTCCCGGACTGCGTGCGGGTGACGGCTCGGGGGGCGCGGGTGCAGGTGCCGGTGCAGGTGGAGGGTCCACGGCCGTGGACCGTCGCGTGTAGAAGTGCTCGAAGCTCGGGACGAGGCCAGCAGCATCCAGCACAGGTGATGGACATGATGGCTGCGGTCCTGGCGGGGGCACGGTGCCACGCCCACCCGGAGACGAAGGCCCTGCTGGATGTGGCGGGGGCACGGGACCACACCCGCCCGGTCCAGCAAGCAGAGGGGCGAGCAGCGACTGCTCGTCGTTTGCCCGGGGCGACGAGGGAGCTGGCTGCCCGGCCGGTCGAGGAGGAGCTGCAGGGTTAGTAGAGCAAGGCACAATATCCACAGTAGCGTCAACCAAAAAGTCGAAGGACGAGGAATCTGGTCTATCACCGGCAAAGGGAAAACGAGACTCGTCGAAGACGACGTGGCGGGAGATAATGATCCGCTGAGTGGAGAGGTCGAGGCACTGATAGCCCTTATGAGAGGTGGGATACCCAAGAAAAACACACGCTGTGGAGCGAGCGGCGAGCTTATGAGCTGAGGTAGCCTGGAGATTCGAGTAGCACAAACACCCGAAGACCCGTAAGTGATCATAGCCAGGCGGGGTGCGGAATAGGTGAGTGTGGGGAATCTCATTGTGGATGGGGGTGGAGGGGCACCTGTTGAGCAGGTAGCAAGCGGTAGCTAAAGCTTCTGCCCAATATGTTGGTGGCATGGACGCATGGAGTAAGAGGGTGCACATGAAATTATTTACGGTGCGAAGCACTCGTTCAGCCTTTCCATTTTGTGCGGAGGTGTATGGGCACGAGAGACGTAACAGGATGCCGTGTGCAGCTAGAATGGTGGTGGTGGCATTGTTAACGAACTCCATACTATTATCGGCCTGAATGCATTTGACAGGAAGGCTAAACTGAGTACGAGCTTAAGCAATAAACTCAATGATGCTGTGGGGACCCCTTATCAAGAGGTTCCTTAATTACCTGTATCAGGTCCTGGATCGGTCACTGATACAAATCTTGTCACAGATTAGTATCAGAGACAGTAAATAACAGATTACTAAATAAATTAATCACTGTTTAAGCTAGCAGAGAGCGGGCAGGCACTTCATTCCTCCACCGCAATGGGCTGCAGCACCTTCTCGCCCTGAAGTCCTAAGCCTGTAAGACAATGAAAGCAAGAGTGAGTATTCCAAAGAGAATACCCAGCAAATCCTACAAATTCAATAATATAATATATTAAATTAAATTAATGTAAGGTCGATCCTGGAGGGGCACTTCCTCCCTGCCAGTCCCGATATGTTATCCCGAACCTGACCAACGGTACCTTCGCCGTCTCAGGTTCCCCGTATAAAAACAGTAAAGACTAATCATCGGGGGCTTTGACTAAGTGGACTCTTGCCGGAGTCGCGGCTATCCAGATAGATTCTACACTCTGCAGAGGTCATACTTATATACCCCGCATTTGGTCGGCCCGTACCGTGTACCTCGGCGGTACCGACCTACGAGACTCATACCCACCGGTGACCATCGCTGGTCAGCATTCCCTAGGTCCAGTCACATGCATACTGGGGGCTAAGCAGGGGCTACTAAACATCCGCCTCGTGGATATCAACCCGGGTTTTATTTGATGAGCTCATCGGGCCTCTGGCCTTCAGGGTCTCTGGCCCTGTATCCTAGTCAACCCGTGCCGCCCAGTCCTAGCTCTTTGTCTGGGGCTGTCTCCAGTATACCCGTTTCCCGACTTGGCGCGTGCCCGACCCGGCACCAGGCGCTACCTAGTTCACCGGTCAGCACGCTGCGCCAATCATACGGCTCCTTGGGATGGATTACTAGGTTCAGCTGGTGGGGTGTGAATCAAGGCCTCACATAAATAGGCATTCCCGTAGGCTATGCCTTTTTGGCATGCGAGGTTGTACTGGGCACTAGAAAGACTCTTCCGCGAACCGGTCCTTAGCTGGGATCAGAGTGGCTCTTAGGACGGAATCCCCTCCTTGGGATCTTCCTTCCACTCCCAATCAGCATCCTATAACTACAGCGATGCTGGGCATACATTCCCGCTATGCCCCACATAGCTTAATGCTGCAAATTATGTAAAGTTTAGTGAGGGGGTGATATTATTGGCAGGACTTGCCTTCATTGTCGTCCTTAGGCGTTCCTTACGCGACGTACTCCGTTGGTCGACCGGGCTGGGCTTCGGGTCTTCGGGAGCTTCGGCGTCTCGTCGGGCCCGATCATGCTATCGATAAAACACATAAAATAACAATCAGTATAACAGTACATCAATCAAATCGAAAAAGGGAAAGGATTGGAAAAAGGCGGGGATTCGAAGGATTCTTCTAAAGGCCGGGGGTTGGATTAATAACCCATTAATTATATAGAATAACTAATGGATTAAAGGATGAGAATAACTCAATCATCTCAAGGGATATGCAATCCTCGCCCATCTCGGCCGTGCGGGTTGCATCACATGGTGAGGGTGCGACCACGGATGGGTACGGAGCACCGCGGAGGGGAGGCGGGGGTGCACGGCATGGGCACGCCGTCGCCATTAATGGCGCGGCGGCCGGGTGCCCTCGTGGCATCAGGGGGAAGAGGAGGGAGAGGGGCCCATGGCGCTCAGCCACGTGAGGTGGTGGCACTGAGGCAAGGTGCAGGGCCAGCGCCTGCGCGCGGCGGCGTTCGGCCGGCGGCGACCCAGCGCAGCGGTGGCGCGCGTGCAGACGGCAGCGGTGGCCTAAGCGGCGGCGCTAGGGTAGGCGCGTGCGCGGGCGTGGGTTGTGAGGCGCGGGTGGGCCGAGGGGGGGAGGTGGGCCGCGCGGCAGGCCGTTTCGGCGCGCGGGCCGTGCGGTGCGCGCGGCCTGCTACTAGGCCGCGGGGCGTGCGGGTGTTGGGCTGGCGGGAGAAAGAGGAAAAGGGAGCACAAGCGTGCGGAAATGGGAGTAGGAGGGGGAGAAGTGGGGTGGGCTGGCTAAGGTTTCGGCCCGTTTGACGATTAAACTATTTTTTCCTATTTATTTGGAAGGGTTTCTGAAAGGGATTTGAACTCAAATTTAATTCAAATGTTTTCTAGTTTTATCCTAGGATTTTAGAAACTTATTTTAGTCCTAACAAAACACTCAAGTTGTGAAGCATCCCTTTATTTTTCCCATATTTATTTATAGTTTATTTCCCTATATTTATTCTTGTAATTCTATAATTACTCTAATAAATCTAAGTATTAACCTAAATAAATCCTAATTAATTTCTCCTTAATTTTGAGGGTGTTACAGATCTACCCCACTTAAAGAAATCTCGTCCCGAGATTTAAGGCTTGAAAGAAAGACTAGGGTTTCTTCCTAACATTTTTCTGATTTACGGCGTCGGTAAAGGTTTCCAGTATTTTTTAAAAGGAATTTCTTCTCCCTTTTAAATTTTTGAATTCTTTTCCTCGTAACCATTTGTTTCTCAATTCTATTGACAGGAATATCATCACCAACATTTGTTTCCATCATTCCCAGATATATCCAATTATTTTCCGTCGTGCTTAGGGTGACTTGATGGTGTATTTTTCTCCAAGTTGTTTTAATCCTCAAGGTCTTGAGATTAAATACCTTTTTCTTCATTTGGGTTACTACCTCACTTAAAAAGGATTAACTCGGGATTTTCCTTGATCTCAATCCGAGGTTTCATATTCCAAGTGGATTTCACGGATTTCTATATCCTTTTCCAAATAGAGACTTTGGATTTCCATATCTTCCTGGGATTTCTGCCTAGACTCCTTATCCAAGTTTTTCCTTTACTTGGATATATTCATGTTGAATCTTACGACTCTTTTAATTGTCCTATTCTTGATTACCAGGATTATCTCTGTCGTAACTTTCTTCAATTCCTGGATTTCCTTGAGAGTACTTCTTCTTTATCCGAATTTTCTTTTATTCAACTCTCGAGTTTTCCTTGTCCATGAGAGTATTAGTTTTTGACCCAAGTTTTTCTTTAATTCTGGAGCATATGGTACCCTGTGACAGCTAATTTCCGGATGGTGAGTACCATCTTTACTCTATCCTTTCCCTTGATATTTTATCCTCCAGGCTCAGGAAAGGTTTTAACTGTCGTTGAAGGTGTAGCTGCCCCGGTCTTTCCTGCAAAGAGTTTAGCAAAACTCCAGGGTTGCCGGATGGAGGAAAGGAATTCAGGGTAAGAAACTTGGGTGACCACTTCTCATTAGAAAATTTGTTATGGTGATTTTTCTGGGTACGTTGAGAAGTGTCTCCTTCGGGTGTGCAGGGTTTTTGGCTGACAACCTGCCGGTTATTCTGATGGAGCTGAGTTGCTACTTGATGGTCGTTCATATCTTTGGATCATATTTACTTATCCTGTGTTGTTGTCGATCACAGGTTCCTGAATCTTTGTGTGGTGATTCTTCACTTGTTCCATTTCTGTACCATGATCCGTCCTTGTGCTACTCCTATTCCTTATATCTTTCACTTCTCGGATTGCCAGGCTTGGATTGTTTGTAGGAGGGTGGCAGGAGTCGGCCAGTCTCTTCGCAAAGCATGAGAATGGCTATGGTTGATTTCTGAGATTTGGGGAGTCTGCTTCTCGGGTATCCAACTAGAGCGGTTGCTTCAAGAGGTCAGGCCTGGTTTAACCATTTATCCGCTTAGATATGATGGGATAGTTTTATTGGGAATCGGAAGATGCGTTTCCTTCTGGAGTAAGGTGACGGTCATGGCTGAGCTCAGAACTGCAGGTGGTTTGGTCGGGCATGACTTTGGGTAGCTTACTCCTGGAGGGTAGGGAAGAGATGGTTGGATGGTTACGGTTGTCAAGAGGTTATAATGGAGCGATACCCTTGAAACGGTGGGGGGGGGGGGGGTTGTGGTTGGATGATCGAGGGGCAGTCTTTAAGAAGCTTGCATGCCTCAATGATCTTCCAGGAAGCAGGAGGATTTCCTGCTAAAGGAAGCTTTGGATTCATGTGATGGTCAGGGTATCTTGATAGAGTATTGGTTTGGGTGTTACGGAAAGGAAGGGGATTGACGGAAGGTTTTCTTGAAGTATTTTGAGAATAAGTGTATGTTGGAATGTATGGCTGAGGTGATGTGGTTAATATTTCGGGGGCTAAGCTGAGTCGGGAATCCAGGTAGGTTTGTTTGGGAAAAGGGTGGGTTTATTTGAGAAAGGCGCACGGGATTCTCTCGGGGGTCGTGGATGACGAAGTTTGTTGAACGAAATATCGGCTTGTCTGCAGGTCGGCATACTTTGTGGATTGGGGTTTGATTACTTCGGTTGGATCGGATCGAGGTGAATCTTCAAAGGAATTGAAGATGAGCTTGCTCAGGGACGACGATGGTAAGGAGAAGCCAGTTTCATGAAGAAATTTGCATGTCTATGGATGCATAACTTTGGCCATCTTTTCGGCTTTCTTTCTTCATGAGAGCGGTTTGGGAATTTCAAGGATTTGTGTTTAAGGATAAGATTTTCTGGAAGACTGTGGTGAGGGTGGTACAGGGATCGATAGGGATTTCAAGATTTTATGGATATAGCTAGCCCTAAATCAAGGAAATTGCTGGCTAATCCGGAAAATTATTGGTGGTGGATGAGGTCGACCTTGGTGGGGAAAAGAGTGGGCTTTCTCGGCTAATGGTTCATGGGTCTCCGAACTGATGGGTTAGGGTTTCTAAGGGAAATCCTTATATCTTGTTTATTGGTCTTGTCAGCTTTCACAAATTTCCTTTTCCAAGATTTATTAAGGGATTCAAACTTCGTCACATTCATAGTATAAACTTGTCTTATACTATTCCTGTGATTACTCCGTATTTTCCTGAGATCTACGATGTATGAGTTCTCCTTGATTGATCCCTAAAGTTTTTCGAATAGAATATCTTAATCACTTCGGAACGTACCCCACTTAAGAGGATTAGACTCCATATTCCATGTAAGACATTTAGAATTATTTGTCAGAAATTTCCCTTTATCTCTGAAGCTCTACTTGAACCGACAACGTTAGAAGGACAAGATCTATAGATAATCCTTAGGTTTTAAGGAAAGAGTGGTTCTATCCACGCATTTCTACAATCAACTACCAATCAAATCCATATCTATTATATGGAAACGGGGAAACTATTATCCGGGGCTTAAATCAAACATTATTCAATCAAGAGTACATGACTATAGGGTCATAGGCTTATTTCCTATAGAAAACTCTATAACTAGATCTCTAGTTACTCCGGCAGCGTTTGCTCTTCGGCAAACCTTCATCTCATAATTTCCATATTCCGGATCATCTTCCAAACTTCATTCTCATGATCCATACCCGTCAGAGTAACATTTGGAGTTAGGAATGAGATAAGGGGAATTCAGGGCACAAAACGAGGATTTTTCGAGAAATCTCGAAAAATAGAAACAGAACAGAGGGCTTAGGGCTTCTTAATGCGTATGGGCTGTCTTATGTGGTGTTAAGAATTTATTTACGGCTCTGATACCACCCTGTGGCGACCCCTTATTAAGAGGTTCCTTAATTACCTGTATCAGGTCCTGAATCGGTCACTGATACAGATCTTGTCACAGATTAGTATCAGAGACAGTAAATAACGGATTACTAAATAAATTAATCACCGTTTAAACTAGCGGAGAGCGGGCAGGCACTTCATTCCTCCACCGGAATGGGCTGCAGCACCTTCTCGCCCTGAAGTCCTAAGTCTGTAAGACAATGAAAGCAAGAGTGAGTATTCCAAAGAGAATACCCAGCAAATCCTACAAATTCAATAATATAATATATTAAATTAAATTAATGTAAGGTCGGTCCTGGAGGGGCACTTCCTCCCTGCCAGTCCCGATATGTTATCTCGAACCTGACCAACGGTACCTTCGCCGTCTCAGGTTCCCCGTACAAAAACAGTAAAGACTAATCATCGGGGGCTTCGACTAAGTGGACTCTTGTCGGAGTCGCGGCTATCCAGATAGATTCAACACTCTGCAGAGGTCGTACTTATATACCCCGCATTCGGTCAGCCCGTACCGTGTACCTCGGCGGTACCGACCTACGAGACTCGTACCCATCGGTGACCATCGCTGGTCAGCATTCCCTAGGTCCAGCCACATGCATACTGGGGGCTAAGCAGGGGCTACTAAACATCCGCCTCGTGGATATCAACCCGGGTTTTATTTGATGAGCTCATCGGGCCTCTGGCCCTCAGGGTCTCTGACCCTGTATCCTAGTCAACCCGTGCCGTCCAGTCCTAGCTCTCTGTCTGGGGCTGTCTCTAGTATACCCGTTTCCCGACTTGGCGCGTGCTCGACCCGGCACCAGGCGCTACCTAGTTCGCCGGTCAGCACTCTGCGCCAATCATACGGCTCCTTGGGATGGATTAATAGGTTCAGCTGGTGGGGTGTGAATCAAGGCTTCACATAAATAGGCATTCCCGTAGGCTATGCCTTTTTGGCATGCGAGGTTGTACTGGGCACTAGAAAGACTCTCCCGTGAACCGGTCCTTAGCTGGGATCAGAGTGGCTCTTAGGACAGAATTCCCTCCTTGGGATCTTCCTTCCACTCCCAATCAGCATCCTATAACTACAGCGATGCTGGGCATACATTCCCGCTATGCCCCACATAGCTTAATGCTGCAAATTATGTAAAGTTTAGTGAGGGGGGTGATATTATTGGCAGGACTTGCCTTCATTGTCGTCCTTAGGCGTTCCTTACGCGGCGTACTCCGTTGGTTGACCGGGCTGGGCTTCGGGTCTTCGGGAGCTTCGGCGTCTCGTCGGGCCCGATCAAGCTATCGATAAAACACATAAAATAACAATCAGTATAACAGTACATCAATCAAATCGTAAAAGGGAAAGGAATGGAAAAAGGCGCTAATGATGTGCTAAAAAGGATTGGGTGGCACTAATAGGCTTAGAAATATTCCTAGGATTTTTGGGTATTTTTGGGGAATTTTTGAAAGTGAAGAAGGGCTCTAAATAAATATTTGTGTGCACTCACCGGGTGTGCGTAGCAATTTCGGGGCCGGCTGACGTGGGGCATGGGGCAGAGAGGCAAGGGCAGGACGGGGGAGGCGCCGGGGCGAACGTTGCTCCCTGGCTTCTTCTACCTCACGCCCGGTCGCCATGGTAGGAAGGGGAGGAGCTCGGGGCTCGGCCCGATCCCGGAGCTCCGGCCATCAGGGACCAAGCGGAGGGCATGAACATGGAGAGGAGCACGAGGGGAGCTCATTCCGGGTGGTAGCTTGGGGGAAGAGGGAGGGTGGACGGGCCGGCCATGGGAGGCACGGAGCTTGGCTCGGCTTTGCTCGGTACCGGGCAAGGGATGGGTGTGCCCCTCTATTTATAGGCGCGGGAGGACCAGCGGAGCGCGCCACGTCGCATGGAGGGGATGAGGACGGCCGGCAGAGCGGGGTACGTTGCTGCCGGAGGAAGCCCGAGATTCATCGATGGAGCTTCAGCCGGCGGTGGGAAAAGGGGAGTTTCGCGCCGCAATCCTCGCCCATCTTGGCCGTGCGGGTTGCATCGCATGGTGAGGGTGCGGCCACGGATCGGTACGAAGCACCGCGGAGGGGAGGCGGGGGTGCACGGCATGGGCACGCCGTCGCCATTAATGGCGCGGCGACCGGGTGCCCGCGTGGCATCAGGGGGAAGAGGAGGGAGAGGGGCGCGTGGCACTCGGCCACGTGAGGTGGCGGCGCTGAGGCAAGGTGCAGGGCCAGCGCCGGCGCGCGGCGGGGTTCGGCCGGCGGCGACCCAGCGCGGCGGTTGCGCGCGTGTAGACGGCGGCGGCGGCCTAAGCGGCGGCGCTAGGGTAGGCGCGCACGCGGGTGTGGGCTGTGAGGCGCGGGTGGGCCGAGTGGGAAGGTGGGCCGCGCGGCAGGCCGTTTCACCGCGTGGGCCGTGCGGTGCGTGCGGCCTGCTACTGGGCCACGGGGCGTGCGGGTGTTGGGCTGGCGGGGGGAAAACGGAAGAGGGAGCACAAGCGGGCGGAAATGGGAGTAGGAGGGGGAGAAGTGGGGTGGGCTAGCTAAGGTTTTGGCCCGTTTGACGATTAAACTATTTTTTCCTATTTATTTGGAAGGGTTTCTGAAAGGGATTTGAACTCAAACTTAATTCAAATCTTTTCTAGTTTTATCCTAGGATTTTAGAAACTTATTTTAGTCCTAACAAAACACTCAAGTTGTGAAGCATCCCTTTATTTTTCCCATATTTATTTATAGTTTATTTCCCTATATTTAGTCCTGTAATTCTATAATTACTCTAATAAATCTAAGGATTAACCTAAATAAATCCTAATTAATTTCTCCTTAATTTTGAGGGTGTTACAGATGCGCTGGTGGACGTCAGACTTGCGTTTGAGTGGGAATGTCCAACAGTAATGAGTGAAGTCGTCCAAAATCACCAAATAATAGGAAAAACCAGATATGCTCGAAACAGGCGACGTCCAGAGATCACAATGGATTAACTCAAAAGGACTAAACGTCTGAGAAGTAGAAGTGCTAAAAGACAAGTGTGTATGCTTGTCGAGCTGACAAGAGTGGCAAAGAGTACGACCTGTTTTATTACATGAAAGCAAATTCTTTTTATTCAGACGAGCTAAAGCAGCGGGCGCAGGGTGTCCAGGGCGCAGGGGGGTAGGTGCTTGAGCAGTATACCACCCGATGACGACATGTGGGAGGATGCCTCGAAGTCCACGACCCAGGGTGAAGAGCCTTGCAGTGACATCTGGTTGCGGTCTGCAATCAGGGCCGCCGGGTCCCAAGTCTACTGGGACGGTGCAGGGGGGCGGCGCGCTGACCTGCAGGGGTGCGAACGCCGTGTTGGCCAGAGGAGGCGCCGTGCCGAGAAGGCCCTGGCTGGACCAAGACTGGTTCGGCCAGCCAGAGCCACCCTGGTGACCCTGCTGCCCGACCCATGGGTTCACGTAGAACCATGGACCGGTGGGAGGGGTGGGCGTGCGGCCTTGCTGTCCGCCGCCGCCGCTACTGCCGCCTTGTGCGCCGTAGCCGCCTTGGCCGCCATGGGGCGGCTTCTTGCCGCCGTAGCCGCCATTCTTCTGCTGCTTCTTGCTGCCGTCAGAGGGCGGCTACTGCTGTTGACTACCGCCGGCGCCTGGAGGACCCGAGCGGCATCCGGAGTGGTTGCAGGAGGAGGGGGCGGCGACGAGAGCGGAGGCTGCCGTGATCTTCACCTCATTCGCCTAGCGCAACTCCTTCAAATTGAGTTGGTCACGCGCGGCGGCGAGGGTGAGGACCGTCGAGGCGGCGATGGTGTCAGAGATGGTGGAGTACTTTGGGTTGAGGCCCTTCAGGAGCGTAAGCACCATCTGCGGCTCGGAGACAGGGAAGCCGACGCCGCGAAGCCGATCAGCGGCGAGCTACACGCGGTGGCAGTAGTCGTCGATGGAGTCGTCGGCCTGAGTGATCGAGTGGAACTCACCACTCAGGAAGGTGGCGCGCGAGGCTTTATTCGCCTGGAACTTGTTTTCGATGGCGACCCAAAGCTGCCGCGCAGTCTGCTCGATGGAGTCCATGGCGAGGTCGAGGACAGTGTCGGCGAAGGAGCCGTACAACCAGCTGCGGACACAGTAGTCCGCCTGCATCCATGCTGGATCGTCGGGGAGAGCAGGGGCGTCGGAGATGTGTGCCAGCAGGCCGAACTTCCCGCACATGGCTCGGAAGGCCGACGACCACTTGGTGAAGTTGGGGTTCCTCATCTCTAGGGTCATGGTGGCGTAGGGTGCCGTGAAGGAGACAGCCGACGGTGAGGTGAGGGGGGCGAACGATGCAGAGGAAGGCACCGAAGTCGCGGATCCTGTTCTAGACTCTGTCGTGGACATGCTGGAGGAGGGCGATCGCCGAGGCCGGGCAAGGGAGCCGATGTGGCGGCGGATTGCAGATGCAATCAAGGAGAGGAAGCGGTGCGGCTGATGAAGCGGCGCAGGGGAAAGAGAGGAAGGGGCGCGGCCAGAGGAGGCAGCGGCGCGGCTGGAGAGGAGGCGCGCGCGGCCAGGAACGGCGGCGCAGCTGAGGGAGATAGGCGCGCGCGGCCAGAGGCGGCGGCGCGGCTAGGTTTGCCGCGCCCTGATCAGGCGGTGGCGTGTGGTGGGTGGAGGGGCAGCGGAAGGGAAGGAGCCGAATCAGGGGGACCCCTGGACTCGTGATACCATATAGAGATAGAATTAGGGGAAACACCATACATGGGGGGGTGATCTCTCATATATATAGCCCAGATGACTTGGTGTACAAGATAAATATCCTAGATTATGAAGGTTATCACTTATACAAGGCAATGTACAGCCGGCTATACATATATATATATCTAACAGGATGAACTGGCGGTAAGTTGTCAGCGCCAGGGGCTGCACGGCTACCTCAGTTCCAATAGGCAGAAGGCTTTGCAACCATTCCATGCAGTGGTTTTCCTTGCTTTTGCCATTTCAAATGGCATGAGTGGTGCGTAGTATACTGGATGAGACCTAGGTGTAAGAATTTGAAATAAATTTTAGTTGTTTTCTTGTTATTAGTAATTTAAGAGTATTTTGAAATACAATATTAGTAAGTCATGATTATTTTGATATCGTATATGTTGTCGGACAATTTACTTTTCTAAGTGTTTTATGTGTTGGGGGAGGTTTGATCTGGTCTTGATGGGGTAGATTTGTTCAAATTTAAGTGAAATCACGAAACAAGTATCGAGACCAAGACAAAGGACTTGGAGCACAATATGCAATTGGCTATAAGGCTTTCAGACTTGATAGAGAGCAATATGAGCGGCCAGTCATGACTAAAGTGAGGTTTCTAATGGACATAATATTTTGGGAGTTTGATGCGCCTTGAAGTAATCCAAAATTAGAGGGACTATGTAAATATTGCTACTGAGTGTGGTTTATCGCTGGTGTTGTTTGTTCATTTTTTTTCAAAAGACTCGGTTTAGTAGTCAGGAGCAAGAGGAATGCGCTGAGATTACCAACGGGACAACTGAATCAGATACTGAATATGGTATGGAAGCAGGTGATTACCCACCCATGAACCAACTAGTAAGGCTGATGAGGGGGAACACATCGCTAAGTTAGTCGAGTAGGTAGAAAGGGAGGGGGAGAGCAGTTTCGTGCCATGGATGATGGAATCCTCATATTAGGAGGATGTTGATCCTGTCGCACGGAATTGGCCGAGTTATGACCACTCCAACCTAAGGGAAGAGGTACCTTGGGAGTACAAGGGAACGAGATTTGTGTAGGTGCATTGTACCCAAGTGGTGATGATGTTAAGGAAACTATAAAAAGCGATGGTCGACTTTACCTTTGCAATGACAGTTCCGGGTGATGAAAAGAAGCCTAAAATATATGATGTTTGTTGTGTGAAAAGCAACTATCCTTTTAGGGTGCACGCATATAGAGTCAAGTGGAATGATTATTGGGATGTGACTAAATTGGTGGAGAATGAATGTCATCTTCACAAATTACAAGGACACCATTGCAACCTCACTACTGATTCTGTTAATACATGTATCCGCATATCGTCGAGAATCCTAGCTTTGAGCTCAAGTCTATTATATGCGCGGTGGAGGAGAAATTCAAATACAAAATCAGCTACAACAAGGATCATGGAAGCGAAGTAAAAGGTGTTGGAGATGGAGTGGGGGACATATGAAGCATCGTTTGACAATCTGCCGATGTTATTGCACTCTATACGGCTGAAAAGTTACGGAAGTTACTATGAATTGAAAGCCTATCCGAAGCAGGTCCTGCAACTATCATTCTTAATCTTGAGACCTTGCATTGAGGCTTTCTAGCATCGACACCCAATTATTTACATGGAAAAAGTCTAGATTACTTCTCTGAAGTATAAGAAAAGTCCATATAACCTCTTAAAGTACTAAAGTATGTTTTGGTTCAGTTTACCCCTAAACTATAGCATAGTTCAAATTACCCCCTAATACGATTTGTCTTTTTTCTCCATACATGAGTGGAATCTTGAGTTCAGATTTTTCAGAGTGGTAGTTGACATTGTAATGTATATTAGAAAAATATATTTTAATTTTTTTCCTTATTTTTCAGATAATTTTGTATCTCAATGATTAATTTATTATCAAATATCCTACCGTACGAAAATGATAACAAAAAATTTATGATGTATTTTTTTAACATGTGTTATGATGTCTATTATCAACTCGCAAAATTTGAACCCAAAATTTTATTTGTACATTCAGAAACAAAAAAGACAAATTATATTAAGGGGTAAGTGAACGAGATACGATAGTTTATGGGTAAATTGAACCAAAATATACATTAGAGGGTTATCCAGACTTTGATTACGCTCGAGGGGACTTTTTTCTATTTACATTGGTGGCACATTCACCTTTGCAGAGATAGTTGGTATTGATTTCCAGAGAAAGTTAATTAAGTAGATAATTGTGAAAGATGTACGAGACGTATGGGAGGAAACGCATGGGCCGGAAGAGCATCATGGGAGGAAACGCATGGGCTGGAAGTAATCAGATGGGCCGAAACGAGTGGGTAAAGCGGAAATGAAAAGGCAAAAAACTTTGCATGCATGTCCGCAGCGACAAGGCCCAGCGAAGCCTCTCATCCGCTCCCACACTGTGCTGCCTTCCGAGACCACCTAAGAGCCCGGAAGTCAACCCAACGACCCACATCACATCCGCCGTGAGATCACTCCCCAGCCATGGCCTTCGCCGCCGCCGCCGCCGCCGCCGCCGCCGCCGCCGTCGTCACCCTCAACGTCGGCGGCGAGCTCTTCCAGACCACAACCTCCACGCTCTCCCGCGCCGGCACCTCCTCTACTCTCGCCGCCCTCGGCCCCTCCTCCCCATCCGCCCCGCACTTCCTCGACGGCGACCCGCGCCTCTTCGCCCAACTCCTCTCCTTCCTCCGCCACGGCCGCCTCCCCGCGCCGGCCCCACCCTCCGCCGCGCTTCTCGCCGAGGCCCGCCGCTTCGCGCTGGACGGCGCCCTCCTCGCCTCCATCTCCCCGGCCTCCGCCTTCGCCCCGCTCTCGCTGCGGCTCTCCGCGCTCCTCCCGCTCGCCGGCCGCGCCGCGTCCTCCGCCGTGGCGGTGTGCGCCTCGACGCCGCAGCCGGCCTCCCTCGTCGCCGCGCACGGCGAGGTCGTCACCTGCTTCGACGCCGCGCTCGCCACCCGCACTAGCGTCCTCACGCCGCTCCCCGCCGTTGACTCGCTTGTCGCGGTGTCCCCCGCCCTCGCGCTCGCGGGAGCCCGTGACTTCCCCGGCGTCCACCTTTGCCGCTTCTCCGACGACGCCACCGCCGCCGCTCCCCTCGCCGCCTCTGTTCCAGATGTGCTTTCCTGGCCGGGTTCGTCCTCCGCTACCGTGCTGTCGATGGTTGCCACAGCGGCATCAGGAGCATCATCGGCGCCATGGCTATTCGCCAGCTTCGAGTCTGCACGGCGCAACTCGAGCGCCATACTGGCGTTTGACCTGAATTCCCTCTCTCCTGTGGCGGAAATCGGGCGAAAGGAGGTGTTCGGTGCGGATGTCGAGGCGGCGATACCAGCTACCAAGCTGGGATGGCTTGGTGAGCACAATCTCTTGCTTGCTGCCGGATCACACTCCAGCCCGGGCGGGGTGGTTGGGGATATACGCCTGTGGGATGTCCGGGCCAGTGTTACGGTGCCGGTGTGGGAGGTCAGGGAGAAGGAGGACTGCTTTGCGGATGTTTCCGCATCAGATGCTCTGTTGGCACTATTCAAGGTTGGGGCTGCATCTGGGGAGGTGTTCATGGCAGACTTGAGAAGGCTTGGTGACGGTGGTGGCATTGGGTTGGAGCCGTGGGTGTGCATCGGTGACGGACAGAGGGCGGCTGCTGCGGCTTCATCTAGAAGGAAAGAGGGGAATGGCTGCAAGATTGAGTGCTACTGCAATTGGGTGTTTGTGGCACGGGGAGCAGATGTCGAGGTGTGGACTCAGGTCGAGCTGGCACCAGAGGCTGGTGGAAAGAAGGTGATGAAGAGGAATTGGGTCGGTAGCGGACCATCCATTGGCGAGGAGGCTGTTAAGGAGAAGGCCAAGATTGTGAGCTGGGCATTTGGAGGCAGTAGGATGGCGTTGGCCAGAGCTGATAAGAGGTCTGTCGAGCTATGGGATAGTGCTCCCGCGGCAATCTGTGCAAATACCTGAAGAGGGAGAATACTGAAAAAGTAAGATGATGCTTCTCAATGTTCAATTGCTGGTCTTGTTCCTCTGTACATGTACTTTATCATGTCTTTTGTGATATAGCCTAGAGTTAGGTTCCTGAATAGTTGAATACAGTGCCTGGAAGGTATGAGATGATTTCATGGAGGTCTAATAAAGTCTATATTTTGGGATTATGCTACCTGCTGAAGTTTATGATCACCCTATCCTGCTCCCTAGGAAAAGAGCAGTATCTTTTAAAGCAAATATGAACAAAGAATTATTTGCTAGTCAGAAATTACTTCCTTTTATAACCGAATTATTCTTTTTGTATATTGAAAATCTAATTTCCTAAAAGAAAATATGTAAGTTCATATAATTATGTTACATGAATATTAGATTTGGTGCCTTTAGAAGCTCATCACAATTCAAGCATGATTCAGGAATCAGTTCTGACGTGCTTTGCAGGTAGTCCATGCTGTGTGCTTACTGCTCTGCACATTGGTGATCTTTGGCTAAATGAGCACATTACGATGCAATCAAATATGACATCGATCAAATGAATCAATCATACAACACTTGAAATATTGACTCCACATCCAATCCCATTAAGTTTAGATTGCATTCTTTGTAGCATATATGTTGAAATTTCAGCAATATGATTAAGTGTACCAATTACAGATTCAGTAGAAGTTCATCACCTTTCAGATTTGGAGGTGATCCAAACAAACACTGTAAAGGTTACACTCATCGAGTGGAAAACTGGAAATGACTGATAAACTAGTAAAGTGATAACTTGCTAAGTTAGTTAATAGAACGGATTTGGGGGTGGTCGATCACTAAAGCCTGCAGCATATTTTGCAGTGGCCTCTTAAATTACAAACAATTATCCTTGTATGGATGAACACAAGGTTTTATGAACATCTTCAGGTTTGGTTTCATTCCTGTTCTGCTCGTTAGATTGCAATTAAATCATTGGGTACAATCACCAGTACTATTCACGATAAGGCTTGTTTTTTCTAGTGCATTCTCGGAAAGGGGGAAAAAGAAATGCAGAGTCGGCTTTCAGAACTGATACACAGAAGGAAGTGTGTAATCTTATGGCCTTCAGACATCCTATTTGTGCAGCCCTGACGGTTTCTTGTCATGTCCTGAAAATTGGGCAGATGAAACTTTTGTGGTGTGTGGAATAATTGATATCCTTGTCAACTCTTTTGTGATATCGCAAGGCGGGTCTGTACGTTGAGCTTCAGCGACAGGCGACGGAAAAAAAAAAAAAAAAAACTCAGACCTGTCCCGGGCATTTTGCTAAGAGAAGACCAATATTTTTTTTAAAATGTTGAGTCTCAATTTTTTTTGCCAACATTTTTTTTTCAAAATTGTTGAGTCTCAACTTTTTCGGTCAAATGTCAACTTTTTTTTTTGCCAACATTTTCCTAAAAATGTTTAGTCTCAACTTTTTTAGTCCAACTTTTTTTTCAAAAAAGTTGAGTCTCAACCTTTTTTTGTCTAACTTTTTTTTTCAAAAAAGTCGCCAAAATTATTTTTTCTCTCCTCGAGTCCATCTTTCATGTGCAAGCTTCTCTGCTGTTTATGAGTTCGTGTTCTGCTCCTTGTGGGCTTTGGACGTTGCTTGCTCCGAGATATGGATGGATCTTGATGCGTCCTCTAAGTCTGCGCTGAATTTGCCTTGATCTCAAAGTACTTTGGCCTTATCTTCAGTTAAGCTTGTTAGAAGTTGACTCGTTGGAGTAGAGCATAAACGGGCCTCGGTCCCTTTGGGTTTCAATAGGGTTTTTGGCATTCATCTTGCCGTGTTGTTGATAGTTCTTGAATTCGACCCTCGCTCCAAAATTGCCAAAATAACCTGCAAACCAAAATCCTCCAAAAATATGTGCACATGTGAAAAAGGGTTATTTCAGATGCCAAGTGGCGGGTTAGTATAAGAATTAGTTCAAAAACTCCACCTAGAAGGAATTAAATGTGGGATATGGGTACCCCTGGGCTCCTCACAGACCAGGATGTCAGTCGCCTTGGGCCCACGTCTGACAGTAATGTGGGCCGACCCATGGGCCTACCCACCAGAAGCCCCGTACTTGCCGGACAAGACTACGAAGACTTAGCCCGTAAGACGTGCGGTGCGACACCCGGATCCGGCGAGATACATGCGAACCAGCTGGTGGATTGCGCCCGGATATCTCGTGGATATTGTTGCACCCGAATCGGATTGCTTTCCAATTTGTAAACTAGTAGGATTAGATCTCAACCGACTTGTAAACCTAGGTCGTCAGCCTATATAAGGTAGGTCGTCAGCCTATATAAGGTGGCCTAGGTCATCATCCAAAGGATGCGCACTCTTGATCATTGTAACCAACCACCAACTCGCCATTGCTCATTGAGCTTTGCCGAGCATAACAATAGAAGACAACACCGAACACAGGATGTAGGGTTTGTACCTCCCGGTCGCCTGAACCTGTATAAACCTTGCATCTCCTATGTTACCTCAAGCTCCCTAGCTCTGCGAGCACCCCCATCTACAAATCTACCACTTGGGTACCCCTTAGTAGATTGTCGGATTCCAAGTCCGACACTAAAAGTGTGTCATTTAAAAGCGCAAACAGGCTAGGGGTAGAGAGTAGAGAGAGGAAGAGGATGAGTTGGAGGAGTGTTGATGTTCATCAACACTCCATCCCAACCATTGTATTCCTATGGACGCTTCTTCATTCTTATCAAGTAAGTGATGAGTAAGTGTCTTGATCTCTTATGATTTAGTAGCGTAAGTAGAAGTAAGTTTTGATCTCTCACTCATGAGTTCATCGCTTCATATTTATTGAGTATTGTGATGTGGCTATGTGCCAAAAAGTGTAGTTAGATCATAGTAGTAATCAGTAGCATAGAAGTGGTGTCTGGGCTATAGGTTATCCTTCGTTTGTGCATCTTAACCAACGGTTTGGCCGCATGTGGTGACAGCCCTGTCGAACCCTCTGAAATCACCCATTGTAGGCCGGAAGTGCTTGGATTCCAGGGTAAGCCGGTGCCCGAAGCGAGTAGCTAAACCAGGAGATTGATCTTAATTTCCAAGTAATGATCGATCATAGGTTGGTTTTCCTTGGATACTAGAGTCATTAGGTTTGCACACACATTCGTCTAGATTCAATGCCATTGGAATACTCCTTGCGGAAAGCTATAGTGTTAACCATGTGCTTGTGGATTCTATTCATGGACGCTAAGTACACGTCACTGCTCTTTTGGTGGCAACGTTAGTAAACACCAACAATTGACACGCGCATGTGAATGTGTGCGCGCGCGTATGTGTATCAAACCTACCCAATATCATCTTTATCATGGCTTACCCTTATTTTGAGTTGCGGTATGTTACTTAGGCGTATTCATGTTCATTTGGTTCCCATTTTAACATATGGTGAAATGAATGTAAACGACACTATTTTTCACATTTGAGTGGCGGTCTGTGCCCTCACTTAGCACAATGCAGGTCCACCCTGTAGGGTCCAAGAATCTTAAGTTACACAAACCCTAGCCAAGTTTAGCCATATTGGGATGACTGGAGTTAGCCCCCTAGGTCACATAGTCATAGAGACCATTGGAGTTGTGCATTGAGGATGATTTTTTGCTAGTAACCTTATTTCTATTGTAGTTACAACTGTTTTGCCCATACCTAAAGTTGTTGGAGAGGGCACAACAACTATAGGCATCACAAGCAAAGCCTCAATGGCAGTCTAGAAAAGGTCAATGTCCATCCGCTTCACCTCATGTAGGAGAAGGTGGACCCAAGCCTTGGTGAAGGGCAACAAGGACTTAGTGAAGGCAATCAAATGTCGACAACATTCTTGTATCAAGTGTCCTATGCACACATAACATTGAGGATGAGTTTGGTACATGGTGCTGATGTTGGTATATTAGTGACGAAGATGAGACATATGCAAATTGAGAACTAATGTGCATTCTTGTGGGCTTAAGAACTATCGATGATGTGGTATGAGATGGATGGTGGTCTACAACTAGTGAATATGCAATTATTGACCTAAACAAGCTAGGATAATCAGGGCGTTGGAACATAATTGAGAGAGGTGGACAAATTTGAGTAGGATGCCAAAAATTGTTCCTACCACCTATGAAGTTACCTACCTTGGAGTTGAGGATCACCATCTCATCCATCTTGATGGAGGAGTCACGCTAATGATGATGGTTATTGGAGATTGAAGGGTAGGAAACACCTGGTGGTAGAGAGATCTGGTGGTGGTGTTACGAGTGCAAACAAGGTAAGAGCACCAGCAAACCTCATGGAATGCTAAGGTCATGCCGTGTAGGAGAGAATTGATGCTGGATGATAGTTTGTGGAAGCAATAGAGGTTTAAGAGGTGTACCTGTTCTAAGTGCCATGAGTGTAAAATAAAAAAGAGGATATTTTTGGGAAAATGCAGCACATAAATATCCCGCGTCAATTATACGATGGCAAATTTGAATTTCCCGCTCGTCTCATTCAAAAAATTGGTAGCATGCACAATTATTAGGTTGTATTGGATACCATTTAATTACATCTATATTTATTAATAAAAAACAAGAAGGCTGGCAAGATATCAATGTATTCATATGAAAATATCTATATTGGAAGCAAGAGCATTTATTTGTGCACAATTTTATTCGATCTGTTCACTAGTGCTAGGGGTGTTTTTGTAGTATGTACACCTCAAAATTCTATTAAATAGGCCCGATTCCATGTTTTGCATAACTAGTTCGCATCGCTTCTTTATGCTGAGTCTCACAACATCGCAGCTATCCAGATTCTCAAAAGTCGAAGGTGCTCCGCTGAAGCTTTCTCTTCTTTTATTTGCTTTTTCATACTTTCCTTCTGTGTATGAAGTAGCTGTAGAATGGCTCTTCGGTCGTTCATGAGGGAAAGAAATATGTGCATCCTGGTTGCAAATCTAATCCGGTCGTGTAATCTCAACCGTGCGTCATGAGAGGTCCGAGAAATCAAGGGGATGATTGAGATTGGCGTGATGGGGCACATGTCATCCATCGGGGTTGGCTGCACGAATCTGAATTTATAGAGGAGTTGCCCGCAATTTTTTTATGCGCAAATTTAGCATCTGCAGAGGGCCTCATACTCATGTCCCCAAAGTTATTAAGGCAGTGTTTGCTTGGCTCTTTTGTTACATAGTCAGATTGTATAGTTAAGCATCTCTATTAAGTTGTGTGTGCTTTCTAATAACCGAGTTCACTATATACTATTGTCATTGTAGAACCGAGGATAGTGCATGCCGGGCTCGGATCTAAACTCCATGCCCACGACCATACTATGGGTGTTATCAAACCTCTTTTTCGGGCCAAACTTTCCCTTCTTTTCCATTTCAAAAATAAATGAAATAAATAGTTCATAGACTATTGTCCAAGCCCAACCCTACATGACTGTACCGGGCCAAGCCCATCGGCCCACAGTGGCGAGTCAGACTGGATAGAAAACACCCAGGTTTACGTTGTACCCAAATGGCTGAAACGTGTGCCGGGACGGGACAGGGGCTTGATTACCACGTGACAAAATTGAGTTTACGTGTTCTGCTAGTTGTCTATAGCTGCTACGGCCCACCAACAACCACACTGACCCACATAGGCCGCCACAACTATTGCTGGGCCCAGCCAAGCTAAGAGCAAGTATTAATTATAAGCCACGAAGAGCGCTAAATCCGATGTTGGATACAGAGAAAGTAGAAGAGAGTGACGTGGAATGTGCTGCAGCTGCCCCCACCGCTCGCCTGGCTCTTATTGGCTGTATCCATCACTACCGCTCCCCTTTGCATGAGCTGTTATTAATCTTGCTCTAATGAAATTCATAGGCCACGAGTACTACCACGCTTCGAGAGGCCCACACCAGCTCCTTCACGGAGGCCAACTGGGCACTCCAATAATCCTTTATTCCCGAGTGTGGCAGCCACTCAAACCCGCGTGTTGTGTCCATTCGCCGGCAATGTCCGGCCTCCACGCATGGCTCCACAATCTCGCTTCCGCACTGGCCACATATCTACGCGTCTGCCTGGCACAAGATATAGAGCCTATAAGATGCATTTATTATTTTCCCCAATAATAAACTAGTGGCCTTTTTCTTAGTCCCAAAACTAAGAGGGTGCGAGGAAAAGTAGATACATTTGGCAAGCAGCATATCGGTACAACGCGTACATATTCATGGTGCTTCTTTTTAAACTTCATTTATATATTTTTTTCTTTCCAAGCCGTTCACATTTATTTTGGAGAACACTTAAATATACAGTACACAAGTCAACGAGAAAACGAATAGCAGATCATGTCTGTTATTTAAGGGAAAAAATGTGAACGGCCTATTTAAGTGGAAAGAAATGTGAACACACGTAAGGCTAATCCCAGTGGGGAGTTTCATTTGGTTTTCTAAGATGGCCACATAAGCAATATGAAAATGAAATGGTGTTTGAAACGACCTCTACAATGCAAAGTTTCATGGTGTGGTTTTATAGGCACTACATGCAAGACACAAAAGTGTTGGTAACTGTGCATACATGATTTCATCTACATAAAACTCCTCTCACCTCTCTCCTAATTAATTCACTGCCACATCATCAAAACTGATGACTTGTCACCTTAACTAATGTGCATGAAACCTTATGAAACTCCCCACTGGGACTATCCTAAGCTTCTTTCCACTTAAATGTACAGTACACAAGTCAACGAGAACAGACATGATCTGTACCCCAACATTGGAAATGACTGGATGTGGTTGAGGACCTCTTGGGAGATGAGGGCTATGCTGCCCACACTGATCCTGAAGACAGATGCATCTATGGAGCAGTTTCTGGTGCTCGCAAGTCGCAACCAAGGGGGAGCCGGTGTAGATACCTACCACGCTGACGGTGACATGCTTGACTACAATTACAGAGCCCACGGCCATGGAGTACGAAGTTGAGCAAGAAGAGCAAGCCGAGGAGCAAGTTTCGGAGGTGTATCCCATCGATGCACCCTTTCTGGACTTGCAAGATGATCGCGAGTGACAAGCCTACGCTCTCCTCAAGGACCGAGACTGCGCCCACACTAGGGACCTCGACTCGGGCCTTCTGAAAAGCATAGGTATGGACTCCGAGTTTATCTCCATTTGGCATGCTATTGGTTGGGAAGGTTTTGCACCGGTTTTCGAACTTGGCTCTAGGCCTATTACCATCCAGTTTCTTTGCACTTTTCGAGAGGTTGCTAACGGTATCACGTTCCGGTTTTTCGGAACAGTATACCATCTTGCTTGGAAATCTTTGAAAAGTGTCCTTGGTTTCAACCATCATTGTTCTCTTGAGATTGAAAAGGTTTGCCGTGACTTTTCTCGACGTGGTTTTTGGGAGGAGATCTCTCGTTTGGTCGCCGTTGGCAAACTTACACTTCGGTGTAATGACATTCGGTATCCGACTCTTCGCTTGATGCACAAGTGGATCGCCATCACTCTCTTCCCAAGAAAGGATGTTTGACCCGTGTGCAACGATGAGCTCATGATCTTATATGCCATGGTGAACAAAATCAAGATCGCTCCCGTTGTCGCTATGGTTAGAAAGTGGTTGGAGAATTTTCGGATGACCGGTCCCATTGAGTGTACTTCCTTGATCACACATATCATCGTGGGTAGAGGAATTACGATAGGGGGTGATATCCCCTACATTGCTACACCCCGCTCCCTCATTGATGAGAAGTACTTGATCCAGGGTAATACACTCAGGAAAGGCCCGGATGACTCCTTGGTTTTCTTTTACCCTGGCTATACGAACGAGATTCCGTTACCTAACCCGGAGTTTCGTTTGTATAATTGCCAGTCTCTGACCATGCCTCTTGTACCACAAGAGGAAGCTCGCAGGCACAATGTTTCTAGCAGGTCTACCAGGAGCACGACGAGGAGAGCCGCCGCACAGCAGCCGACACCGACACCTCTGCCTCAGCCTCTACCACAGACCCCATTCACTGGACCCTCTACGGGATACAGAGGCTATGTCACGCCGGGCTACATGCCCGGAGTAGCACCTGGGTATGTGTCCGGATGGGACTAGCCACCTCACCCACACAAGGCCGGGAGTTCGGCGTGGCAGGATGCTTCGACTGAGGCTTGGAGACAGCCGAGTCATAGGGAGAGGACCACCAGCTCCAGCTCTGGTGCTTCCCCACCGACGAGGTCTCGCCGCTCTAATTCCACTCGAGACCATGACTCTCTCGTCCAGCAGGTGAGTGAGCTCACCGTGCCTACCGGTGACCTGGAGGAGGCCATCCACCAGCACGCACAGTCCACTCAGGATTGGCAGTGGATTACCGGTGAGAGGATCCTCGCCATGCAACAGGAGCAGCAGAGCTACCACGAGCAGACGATGGCCTACTGGCGCTCTCAGGGATACTACCCTGATCAGCAGCAGTAGCCAGAATCTAGATTGGGGGAGGACATCGACAGAGGAGGTAACTTGTATCTTTATCGCTTTCAGAATCTTGCATGATAAAAAAACTAAAAACTTAAAAAGACCAAAAATACTTACTGCTTTCCTATGCACGGTTAGAATGTTTATCCTTCATGGCTAAGATGATGAATAGTTGTTTATTCTTTACTTATGCCTTTATACAACTTAGTAGCCTACCTAAGTCTTAAGTTTGTTGGCTTGTTTGATCAAACCTTAGCTTGAAGCTTGTGTGTAGTGATAGCATGATCCATGCCTAGGTTGTTGTGCAGTGTGATATGGTAGAATAGAGCACTATGATCTTGTTTATGTGAAACTTGATATCCAGAGTTTTTCTTTTCAAAAACTTAAAACCGCTAAGTTCCTTAATGATGGTGCAATTCCTATCCAAGGCCATATTTTGATCCTATGTTACATAGCCTCCACATACGCTACCTGCTATCTCATTGAGCTTTGTCAAATTGTTGTGACCCTTGGCGAGAAGTTTGTCATACTCCCATGATCAAGAATCACACATACACACACATCCACCATATGCAAACTTCTACACTGAAAGTTAGCAACCATACCATCCATCCATTCCACCGCCATAGAAAGCTCCTCAATGTTTCATGACAACTCTGTCTCCAAAATACTAGAAAGAAGAGTCTTGGGCTATTTGAAAAAAAGAGAAAGAAAAGATGTATACCCAAAGAAGGTATGCCACATGCCTTAAACAAGCATGTCAAAAAAAAATATGATGAATAAAGAGATAGCCCAAGTCTCTAAAAATGAAGATGCAAGGAGAGAGAGGAATCATTCATAAAGGAGTTCCACAAATATCCATCCATATCCATCCACATATATCCATCCACATACATCCATCCACCATCCACACACTTGCACATTCTTGATCAAGGTGTATGACTTACTTCTCCAAAGGATCTGGTCTTTGACTTGGCAACATATGAAAAATAGGTATGCTTCCATTTCCCTACCTACAGCTCCACATAAAAGCCTATTAGGAGTAGGTTGAGAAAGAAAGGCATCCTAGCCTTGGTGAGGAATCATACACATTTGAGCGATCCGAGAGAATCATTTGAGGAACTAGCTTTTCTTTTCAAAAATTTACAAAACCCTTTGGATCGATTGTTGTTCATGAATGAGTGAATGGTGTTCTATATAACTGTTCCACCTCTCAACCGCCCAAGGCAGGTGAAGCTACATGCCCCACAGCCAAGCAAAGGTAAGATCAACGCCGACTTATTTAATTCTTGGTAGATTACTTTGTTGTAGAAGAGGTATAAGTTAAGAATACAACATCGTAGCAACTCCTGATTAGTCATAAACCTAAGTCCAAGTGCTTGCTCGGGATGAGCAAGAGGCTAGCTTGGGGGAGTTGTTGGCGGCTGTTAAGTACCAAAATAACCGCCAACATTCTCTACTAAAGTGAAGGATTTGCAATGCTAACACTCATATTTCCCTTCGAATAATGTAGTTCCACATGTCCTTGGAGAATATTTGGTTCTAGGTGTTTTGCTGCATAAATAAAGGAAAATGGAGAAGAATCCACCTCATTGATCCAAGTGACAACCTCTCGACAAATCAGAAGCCACCACGTGTGCATCACATGGATTGAGGGGCCCACCAGAGACTAAACCGACTCAATCTAGTGAGTGCACGTGCAGACAACACTTGGGACCCACCTGTCAGCCACCCTGAAGAATCACAATCTCGAGGGAGGCCATGGTTGGGTCGGCCGAACCGTTGGTTTGGCCGAACCGCCATTGGCCCCTCTCATCTGCTGCTTCCACGTGTCAGCTTGAGCTTGGGTAAGATATTGTATCTCTTAGTTCTAGGATGACTTTGATCTACTTTGATCATTTATCTTTTTAATACTATGTTTGTCTTAGTTATGATATGATTGAGCTGTGTTCATGTTCTTGCTATCATGATTTTCTTGGATTATATGCTAGACTAGTCCTATACCCTTGCATAGATAGTAGGGATATGAGTGCCCTCTCTTGTATTAGACTTTGCTCTAGTTCAATTAGAATAAAGTTGCATGTCTTGCATGATCTTCATGTTCTTAGCCACGGTATAGGTTCGCCGGCTATTCTTATAATAGCGGCATCGATCCAAGTCTCAATAGTCCGGAACGGTCGATGTCTTGTGAACAACGCGAGCATGGGGCTTGGGTTGGAATCAACGAGTGATTATGATTGTTTCCCACGGTTTGGCCGGGGTAGGCTGCGGGTGGTGACAGCCCCGTTGGACCCTCTGAAACCCCCCACGTTCGGGTTCCCTGTAGGAGTTCTGAAATGAGTAACAACTTGGTTATGCTTAAGCAGCGAGGGAGGTTATCTCCCCTTACCGGTGTGCTTTGATCTATTTCATGATTATGTGTATCTTGTATCTCTAATGTGACATGTGATTAGATTAGAACCGTAGATGCTAACTCTTAGTCCTTTCCCTAGTCTAGATGTCCTAGAGGTGAACCCTAGTGTGTGTCACACTACCCATATCATGTCTCTATATTACTTACCCCTGTTCTTGGTATGTGATTCTATCCATGCTATCGCTATATTCATGACTGCAATAGTACTCTTTTACCAACAACGCCTTCCTTTGGAAAATACGATACCCTTGGGAATACTAATGGGTGAAATGCTACAATAGTATATCTGTGCGCTTGCGGATCCCCTTTCGTAAATATTAGATTACCATTTGGTCACACGCATTTCTGGCGTCGTTGCCGGGAAACTGGTAACGTCGTTAAGAAATGCCAACAATACCAATCTTCTCCCAGTTCGCAAAGAACCATTGCTCTGCTCTTCCAAGTAGAGAGAACGGAAACAGGCAAAGACGGATAGCATCTTCACTTACTCCTCTTATAGTGAAGGTACTGCATAGCTCCTGAAACTATTGCAGGTGGGCGCTTGCGTCTTCATTGGCCTTGCCACAGAACGGGCTGGCCTGTACCATCGTGATTAGGCCCATCTTGATCTTAAAGTTCCCGTTCCCAACATCCACAGCAGGGCCGCGTGGCACCTAGGCGGCAGAAGGAGCCGAGTCCTCGTTGAGGGTCTTCTGAGCCATAGGAGTTGATGTGGATGGCACAAAGGAAGCTGGTATGGTGGCCTCGTGATTAGACCAGTTTTGATCTTAAAGTTTCTATTCCCAACATGGGGGATTTCATAGGGTCCAACGGGGCTGTCACCACCCACGGCCTACCCCGGCCAAACTGTGGGGAACACTCATAATCTACCGTTGATTCCAACCTGATGCTCACATTGTTCGCAATGCATAGACCATTTCGGACTATTGAGACTTGGATCGATACCGCTATTATAAGAATAGTCGGTGAACCTATATCGTGGCTTTATTCATGAATATCATGCAAGATACACAACCATACTCTACTTGAACTAGAGCAAAGTCTAACATGATAAAGGGCACTCGTATCTTTACCACCTATGCAAGGGTATACTAATAAACAAGCATATAAGCCAAGCATATCATGATAGGTAGAACATGAACACAGCTTAATCATGTCATGACCAAGACAAACATTGTATGAAGAAGATAAATATCCAAAGTAGATCAAAGTCATCCTAGAACTAAGAGATACAATAGCTTACCCAATCTCCAAGGAGACCTAGAACCTCAATAGAGCTACTCTAGCCTACTCCACTAAGCCTTGAGCCTAAGGAAGAGAATGATTGCCAAGAGTTGTGTGTCTTCATTTGGAGCCCCCTCCCTCATATTTATAGGTACCAAGGGGCAACGCCTCAAGCGAATATTTTGAGCATCCACAGCAAACTGACCTTCAGGACAGCACGAGAGAGTAACACGTGGAAGGCCAAGATCAGCCGAGCCAAGGTCGGTTCGGCCAAACCAAGGGTTCGTCCGACCCCTAGCTGGCCTCCCCTAGATTGTGCTTTCTCTGAGTGACTGTCATGTGGGCCCTGAGTGCTGTCTGCATGTATACATGCTGAGTTGAGGCGGTTTGGTCCCTGTGGGCCCCTCAATCATGTGATGCACATGTGGCGGCGTCTGATTCGTCGGGAAATTGTCTCTTGGATCTGTGATGTGGATTCTCCTTCATTTTCCTTTATTTTTGGCAGGAAATCACCTACAGCCAAATATTCTCCAAGGACATGTGGAACTACATCATTCGAAGGAAAATATGCATGTTAGCATTGTTAATCATTCACTTTAGTAGAGCAAGTTGGTGGTTATTTTGGTACTTAACAGCCACCAACACAAGGAATCACACTACCGACCAATCAGAGCAAAGCACAAGGGGTTCAGCCGAACCACCCCTAGCTCCCCTCGTCCCTGGCCGCCATGTGTCCTGTCCTAAAGCGGTTGCAAGGAATATTCCATGGTGATTCGCTCGTTACCGACCTCCAGCTGCCTATAAATATGAGTGAAGGGGTGAGAATAAGGTACAACCATTCCAAGCACTCTCTAACACTTCACCTTCTCCCTTCACTTCAAGAGGAGGCTTCTATGGAGGAGAATAGCTTATGCTAGTTCAGCATAGGGTAGAGAGGTAGAGAGAGGGAGAGAGTGAGTTGGAGAGGTGTTCATGTTCATCATGAACACTCTCTCCTACCATGTATTTCCTGGAGATGATTCGGTGTTCTTATCAAAGTAAGTGCTTCTGAGTATCTTTGATCTTCTATGATTTAGTATTGTTAGTAGTAGCAAGTTTGAGGCTCTCACTTGTGGGTTCGTCGTTTCACATTCTTGTGGAGTGTTGTGGCGAGTTTACAAGCCGGAAAGTGTTTACGGACCACAGTAGTAATCCGTGGCATAGGCGTGGTGCTTGAGTTGTAGATTACACTTTGTTTGCGCATCTTAACCCATGGTTTGGCCGGGGTAGGCCGCGGGTGGTGACTGTTGACTGCTGTTAAGTACCAAAATTAGACCGACAACTACTGCATAAAATACATAAAATGTGACCATCAACATAGTGGTAGGAGTTATTGTTAACAAGTTCCACGAGTGTCGATGAATATTTGTATGCAGGTCACTTAACCATGGAAATGAAGTGAAAATGCATCAAAGTGGCACAACTAGCAAAACTCAGCCAACCAGGGGCTGCCACATCATCTTCCCACGGATCCATGGGCCCATTTAGCACGGAAACACACTTTCGACCAATCACGTGCAAGCACACGGATTGAAGGGCCCACAACCGGGAGCTAAAAGTACCATTTCACCCCAAGCACAACCATACCCATACATGGACCCACAGGGCAGCTACTGTCCAAAGGACGGTTACAGAGGCAGTTCGGCTGGGTCGGCCGACCCCTTGGGTCGGCCGAACCAAGGGTGGGTCCTCTCGCCTAAAGCCGCCACATGTCCACTCCTACGTTGGTTTCATGGAATATTCTCTGGTGGATGCTCCGGTTACTGACCTCCACAGGCCTATAAATACTATAAATACTAGAGGGGGGGTCCAAATGAGATCATCACTTCCTACTTCAAGTTTGCAACTCCCTTGAGTTGAAGAGCTCTCTTCCATAGGCCTAGAGCTGGCTTAGCTAATGCTAGAGTAAGGGAGAGAGTGAGGGGTAGTTTGGAGAGGAGTGCCAAGGTGTTGGCACTCACCTATCTTGCTTGAACCTCGGGGAATACTGCAATATCTCAAGTAGAATAAAGTGAGTATTCATGAATATTCTATTTAGAGTATAGTTTTATTCTTCATTCCTTTGTTTAGTTCTCACTAGAGTGTGAGTCTAGAGTGTGTGAGTTAGAATTCCCACTCGCGGGTTCGTCGTCCTACCTTAAGACTGTGGTGCCATCACGGGGGCCCCAATCAGCGTCCAGATCACAGTAGAGATCGGTTGGTAGGCGTGGTGCTTAACTATTGGTTACGTGTCATTTGCACATCTTATTCCACGGTTTGGTCCAGGTAGTTTGCAGGTGGTGATAGCCCTATCTTTCCTTTGAAATCTCCCATGTTCGGATAAGTCATAGAGCCATTAGCCGGAGTCACTGTGGATGCAATGTAAGCCGGTGCCCGAAGCGAATGACAAAAAAGTAGTTCTAGTTCCTCACTACGAGAACCATTCAATAGGAATACTCTTTATCCTTAGCCTCATAATAGGAGTGTATCCTTGGGCCTGTTAGCCTATAGATAGAGATCACACATTCCTTGGATTCGATACCCTTGGAATACTCATAGGGAGAGCTACGACGATATCTGTGCGCTTACAGATTCTCTGTGAACATTAAGAAACATCAACAGTGACAGCCCCGTTGGACCCTTCGAAATCCCCCACGTTCGGTTAAGTCATAGATCCGTTAGCCGGAGTCACTGTGGATGCAGTGTACGCCGGTGCTCGAAGCAAGTAGAAAGTAGATAACATCTTGTCGCTCTTTGCTAAGATCATAGAATATCCTCTCGTTTCGTCTTCTTGGTTGGTTATCCTTGGGACCCCCTAGTGTAGTTGTATTACACACACGTTCTTTGGATTCGATACCCTTGGAATACTCTTAGGGGAAAGCTTCGATGACATTCGTGTCCTTGCGAATTCTTTCGTGATCGTTATTATTTGTCATCTGGTCTTCTGGCCTCACTGCCATGACTAGCATTTGCATTGTGATGTTAAGAAACGCCAACACTAGCAAAGTTAAAGCCTATTTATAGACAGGGACTGGCACAATAGGAAAACTATTATTCGCGTGTGAACCCTCGACGCGCTGAACGCAATCAAGATTCGATGCTATCCAGCTGGCAAAATGACAACAAGGCGCAAGCCCACATACAAGTCATGAGTTCAAACAGTTTGAGGATCGTGACATAAAGCCACTACACAGGGACAAAGCCAAAGCTGAAAAGTGCTTCCTCCTTAGAGGAACACGTCTCGTACACTTTATCCGGGCTCTTTGAGTACTTCAAACAAGCAAAAGCAGATCAGGATCAAGAGAAGAAACTCAATAAAGTTCCATGGACCAGAAAATTATTACCTCTCTAAGAAATCTTCGAATGAAAGAAAAATAAAAGCCAAGTTCGGTGCAAATAAACAATAGCTTTTCTAGGATCTCCAAGTGTTATTTCCAAGAGAAATAGCTCAAAGCACAAGAGATAACCTTGCAGTAGCATCACACTCTGATCCAGACAAAGAGTTTCAAAAAGTGGAAGCGCATGTCAGGCAAACCACACAAAGAAACACAACTAAAGCATACTGGTTTCAGAACAAACAGTCGGACCCGATCTGACTACTTAATACATTATGAAAAAAAACCCTGGTCAACGAGTACATTACTCATACAAATCAAATAGGTATCTTTCAAATTAGGCTTCATAAATACCACAATCACACCTGTCGTTTGAGTAGCAGCGCATCTACATCAATCAAAAGACTCAACAAAGAGTTGTCTCGAACAAGTTGGGAAATCACAAGTTGCCTCCATCAAGCAAAGATTATACATCAAAGGTATCAGGTTGTCTCTACTCTTTCTATAGATTCATCTCAAAAGAGAGCAAAAGTTTTCAAATAACGAAGAAAAACAAGTCTGTCTCAGCAAATTTGAGCAGATCGTATTACTGGAAATCCAGTTTTGCTACAACTTGTTCTGCAATCGGCCTAGTAAACTCTAAGTGTTCCTTAAATTGAGCATGAGTACAATACTTAGCTTTGCCATTTGGCATGCCATCTAATCTAATATCAGGATGAAAGGATTGAACAGCTGCAAGGACGCTATTGGTTACAAAAGTGCAGGTGCTTCGCAAATACGAGTCAAATTTTTTTGGCAGCTCCACAATTCGATCAAAAAGAAGTCATGGACGAGCATCAGCGGGGGTTGGTGCAATGGAATCTGCCACCACTATGGCCGCCACCTCCAAATCTTCATACCGCTTGATGAGTGCCTCCTAATCATCTTTGAAAGCAGATACGACCCCTGATGACTCTTGGACGACCGCATCAATCGCTCGTTTTCCTTGGTGGCGTTGAACATCCTGTTTCGCTAGTTGTCAACCTCCAATTCTACCAAGGAAGAGATAAGCAACTAGTGCATGCAAGACACGATAAAAGCAAAGACAAAAGTGAGAAATAAAAACTTACCTTGCATCTTCGCGGTCAAAGCCTGGATCTCAGCAGCATGCTTGGCCTTGACAGCATCAATATCAACATAAGAGTCAATATCCCGGATAATCCTGCCAGTGGCTTCATTGTGATCCTGAATACTTTTCCAACAGGTGGCCTCTGATTCTTTATAACAAGCCTTAAGATTAGAGTTGAGCTTCTTAAGCTCCACCACTTCTGATTCAAGAGTCGATACCTTCCACTTTGAGATTACGATCTCATCAGGAGAATCCTTCAACAAATCACCCAAAGAAGAGACAGAAGGCTCCTGCCTGTTGGAATTTTCAATGCCCAAGTCAGAAGTAACGACTACAGCAACAAAAAATGGCACTACGCCTATCACAATTGCCTCATCAATAGCACTCAAATCCATAGCTACAAGAACCTTAGAATCAGAAGCAGTCGCGCACGCGTCGATTATGTATTTCAAAACACTCGCCTCCGTGCCAGAACGAGTCTCACCTTCCCTGAGCACGACCAAATCTGATGGTGAACCACTTGAAGCATTACTCACATCAGACAAAAGAGTCGATACTCTGCAAAAACAAGAAAAACAATCAAGAAGGAAAAGTACTCGAAAGATTCTGTCTCCAAAGAAAAAGACATCTTGACACCCACCTGTCTGAACTAGTCATATGAAGCTGCGGAGCGCCAAATACCAACTTCTTCATTTTCCTCTTATTGACATCCTTAGTCATCTGGTCAGACGGGGGTACTACAACCCTCTCTGCAACGTGTTCAGAAGCTACTAAGCATTCAAATCTTCAAGAACCGGTTCAGGAGCTGGCGGAATCACTTCATCAAGATCCAATCTGAAAACAATCACGAAGACCAGAAGCAATCTAGAGCAATCAGTTATTTGGGGACCCCTTGGCCAGGACGTCCCTTGACCACCCGTATCAGTCCCTGAATTAGTACGCTGATACGGATCTCAACACAGATTAGTGTCAGAAGCAATAAACAATGTATAAGTTAAATAATTACACCGATTTAACTAGCGGAGAGGGGCGGGCACTCATTCCTCCACCGGAATAGGTGGCAGCACCATCTCGCCCTGGAAACCTAAACCTGTACGACAATGAAAGCAAGAGTGAGTATTTAGAATTGAATACCCAGCAAATCCCACAAATTCAATAATATAATTATATAAATTAAAAGAATAGAAATGTTGGGCCTGGAGGGGCATTTCCTCCCTGCCAGTCCCGACACTATATTCAGAACACAGTCATCAGCGCTCCTGCCGTCCGGGTTCTCCATGCAATAAAGGAAATCTAATCGGTGGGGGCTTTGACCATATCAGCTCTATGCTGAGAGCTGCGGCTATCCAGATAGATTTTACACTTTGCAGAGGTTGTACTTATCTGCCACGCATCCGGTCAGTCCCTACCTTCGTCAAGGCAGGTACTGCCCTACGAGACTCGTGCCCAATGCCGTCTATCGCTAGACAGTCAATCACCAGCTTTGTCCACGGGTGCTGCTGGGGCCTAAACAGGGATCGCATATCTGTCCACAAAAGGACCTTCCCAGGGTATAGGTGCACCATAAATATAAAGGGCATGCATCTGCATCGCCCTTGGGCCCTACCAGCCCTGTCACATGCGACCCGTGCTGACCAGTCCCAGCCCTCTGTCTGGGGCTGTCTCCAGCATAACCGTTGCCCGCCGTGGCCCCTTGGGACAGTTTAATAGTGCTAGCTAGTGGGGTGTGAGTCAAGGCCTCACATAAATAGGTATTCCTGAAGGTCATACCTTTTTGGCATGCGTGGTTGTACGGGGCATTGGAAAGACTCTCCCATGAACCGGTCCTTAGCTGGATCAGAGTGGCTCTTAGGATTGAATCCCCTCCTTGGGATCATCCTTTCACTCCCAATCTTAAAGCAAGATAACAACCTACATCTACAGCGATGCGGGGCATATCCTCAGATCATGCCCGAGATAGCTTACATTGCAAATACAGTAAAGTTTAGTTGGTAGACGTCCTTACGCGGGCGTATACCGTATGTTGACCGAGTGGGGCTTCGGCGTCTCGTCGGGCCCGGTCATGCTATCGAACAATAAAACACATAAAATAACACCAATTCATCAATCAATGCCTATGGATTAGAAAGAGAAAGGGGAGATAGATATTCCGGGCTTACCTAGGGATCAGGATGGATTCGTGGAGGTCTGACGGATTATCCATTAATTATTTAATAATAATTAATGGAGAGGACGATGGGGCTTAGGAGAGGTTTAGCTGGTGGGATGGCTTCTAAGTGTGAAAAGAAAGGTTAGGGGTAAATATTCTGGAAATTACTGGATATCTAAATAATTCCCGGATATTTATATTAATTATTTAGAAATATATTTCTAAATAATTAAGGATATTGGATTGAATTTCTAATAATATTCTAGAAATTATTAATATAATTTTTCGGGAACATTATGGCGGCATGACGGCTAGGGTTTGCTAATATCTGGGATTTTGGGTCGGGCAGTATAAGGGCTGGGTTTTACCTAGGGTTTTATTCGGACGGCACAACGGCTATATAGGGCTAGGGTTTAATAGCCGAAGTTTGTGGTTGGGCGGCATAACGGCTACACCGGGAGATATGTGAGGATTGGAACTGGAAAGCATAACTGCTAGGTGGGGCTAGTGGTTTCGGTTGGGCACTATAACAGCTAGGGTGGATTGAGCTGGAAACCTGATTCGGGCAGCATCCTGGCTAGGGTTGCGAAGTAGCGAGCAGCGATGGGGTTTAGCGGCGGGGGTCGGGCATTGCGCGGCCAGCCGAACTGGCATCATCCACAATGCTAGGCAAAATGGCTAAAGCTACGCCGCTGGTTAGATTGTTCCGAGCATACCCGGGAGCAGAGCAGAGCAGCAGTTGGTGCACCTTTCCTACGTGTGCGTGGGCGGTGTGGTGTGACTAAAGCTACGCCGCTGGTTGGACTGTTTCGGGCACACCCGGAAATAGAGCAGAGTAGCAGGTGGCACACCTTTTCCATGTGTACGTGGACGGCGCTACCGCAGCGCGGAGAGAGCTGAAGATCTCGTGCGTGCAAAGAGCTCTCCAGCTCTCGTGTAGCTGGAGCTCGTGTGTGAGATAGAGCAGGAGCTCATGCGTGTGTGTGTGTGTGTGTGTGTGTGTGTGCGGGTTTGTTTGAGAGCTCAGCTCTCATATTCAGCAGGAACGGAGGCCTGCATGGCCTTATATTGGCGCGACAGGGGTTCGACGCTAGTGCTGGTGGCGTCAGCGAGCTGGGTGAGCAGGAGGCATAGCGGGCAAGGCAGAGGAGGGAAAACGCTCTGCATGTGGGGCGGCGTCGTGGCGAGCGCGGAATGGAGGGACGGGGCGACATGGCAGCCGAGCAGCAGCGAGGCGGGCTCGGCTTTGCAGCGGCCGGCCAGGCTACGCCCGAGCAAGGGAGCGAGTGCGGGGCGGCGGGAGTTAATGTGGAGAGAGGGCTGTACCGGCGTGGCAGGCTAGGGGCGCGGGTGCCGTGCCTCGGTGGCATGTGGAGGGGAGCCGAACGGGCTTCCTTCGGTGCTAAGGAATTGGCAGGCGAGGCCGTGTCCCTCGTGCTCCTGCTGGTGTTCTTGCAGAGACCGGTGTCGCGGTCAAGGAAGAAGGGAGGAGGGCCTGCACCGGCTGGACAACTACGTGGTGCGCGTTGTGGCATGGACGTGGTGGCCGGACGAGGACCGGGTAGGGGCCAGGCACACGAGGAGGCGGCGCGGCACACATGGCACGGCGCCGGTGTCAGGTGCAAGGGCCAAGGGAGAGGAAAATAGAGGGGAAAATGGATTGAGGAGACTCGTGTAGTCGCGATGGTGTAGACCGACGGCGCACTGGCTCGTCGGCCGGGTGGCGGTGGTGGCGCAGGCAGCCAAGGGCGGCGACGGAAACTGGCGGCGGCGTTGCTGTGCGCTAGGGCAACGGGAGGAAGGGGGAAGGGGCGGTGGGCTGGCGTGGGCCGCGAGGCTTTCAGCCAGCTGGGCCGAGGCACGCGCGTGGGCCGACGGGAGGGGGCGTGCGGGTTGAAGGGAAAGGAGGGAGCTGGGCCGCGGGAGTGCGGGTGGGCTGTGAGGCGGGCGCGAGTGGGCCGCGAAGTGCGCGCGGCTGGCTGGGCCGAAGGAGGGGAAAGGTGGGTGCGGTGTGAGGAATTCAGGGGCTAAAAACGGACTTTGAGTTTGGGCTGAATGGAGGAACGGGCTGAATGGGAGGTTGTGGCCCATTAGTGCATAAAAGGGGTTTCTCAATTATTTGAATATGTTTTAGGGTTCGAATTTGAATATAGATTCAAACTCAAATGGAAGTTTGAGGTCAGGCTTGAAGGAGATGGTTTTAGAATATTTCTGGGAAGATTTGAGACTGAAAATTAATATTCAAATTGGATTTGAATATTAAACCCAAAGATTTGAAAGAGAGGGAGAAAGGTTTGCGGAAAACTCTATCACTTGGAATTTAGGGAGTAGAGAAGAATTCTAAAGCATTCAGATGCATCACGCATGTCAAATTAAATGCATAGCTTTATTTATAAAATATATTTTAAATATTTGGAGAAGGGTTTTAATTAAGGAGAATTCATTTAAAATATGTATTTTCAAATGCTTTAAGATTTGGGGTGTTACAAGTTACGAGTTGGAAGAAGACTGGTTAGACATTCTTACTTGGCCGCTGAGTCCTTTAATCTCAGAAGCACTTGGTTCTTCAAAAACTCGAGCAATCTCCCTTATGTGGCAAGCAATCCTAGGTGCTCACACAACTTTATCTTCTAAAGGAGGATTCTCTCTCCCTCAATTCCCGTCACTTTGTTCAACAGTAGGGGATCGCATAGGACACCAAGAACCTGGAAGAGCTACAGATCAAGCCCTCGAACCCAAGACGAATCAAGACGATAATCAAGAGATTTCAGGAATAACCTGAGGAGGAGGGTGTTCTTGATCATACAACTGTGGAATGTAAGGCTTCTCAACAACCCCGGGATGCATCACCCGAACCCGCTCCAGATCACTCCCTCAGTCAGATCAGCAGCGCTCATACGAGATGGGTCATTATGACCACAATACTCGTAGCCCATGGTCTCTCTCAGCATCAAAGGTTGCACTCCGCATCCAACCCAGCTATACACAACAGACGCCACAGTCACTCCTTGCTTCTTCATGTACTCAATAGTCTTGAATAAGGGCGACAACTTTTCTAAATTTCTGCCGACCGAAAGATCACTCCAACGGGGCTCCTTCATAGGAGCTTTACTAGTAAATTCCAGCAACGAAGGAGGGTGGTTTTCAACATAACACCATGATTATCTCCACTCGATCCCAGACGCAAGCAAGGAGTAGTCGAGATACTTTTGCCTTGTCCCAAGATGAAACTGGAAAACTGCACCCCCAACAAGAGAAACCGAGAATTCCTTTGGGAAAGGAACAAGAACAAATAGCTCACAGAACAAGTCAAAATCCAGATAGATCCCAAGGAAGGCCTCACATAAGTGAACAAAAATGGATATATGGAAAATGCCACTGGGATAAAGATTTTGAAGCTCCAATTAATAAAAGTCAAGGAAACAGAGAAAATGGCAAGAAGGAAATCTAGGACACCTCTCGACAAGGGAAGTAAACATATAAATCTTGTCCATTGGATCCAAGGAATGCATCTCAATCATGGGAGGAGCAGTCCACTGAATAATCATCAGAACTTTCAAAAGGCCAAGCTCTACAAGGCATTCCAGATCAGCATGTTTACAACTGACCTCTTGATATAAGTTGGCCGCGGCAGATATTGCGGACCATCAACCCTCCCAACCTTCGGAGGGGGAAGGGCCGGATCTGAACCTGCGCGCTTCTGCTTGGTAGTCTTCTTCTTCACAGACATCTTCCTCGATGTCACAAGCTTCTTCTGATGCATCACACACGAGGGCTTGAGAGAGAGAGACAGAGAGACATCAAAGATAGGCCAAAGGACGAACAACGGCGATGGCGGCAGTTCGGAGACCATAGAAAGGAAAGGCGGTTTTTTGCCAAAAGAAGGTGAAAAGTAAAAACCCTAAAAGGTTACCTTTATAACCAGAAAAGGGGGGTAATTACAGATATACCATTACTTGGATAAAAGACATTGTCTAGCTTTTAAGAGGAAAAGATATTACCTAAATCTTTATTTTTAGTAGAGCTCATAAACTTAAAGATTTATCTAATATTTTAGCCTTTCTAAATTTGAGGGCCTTCATTATCTATTTAAAACACTAGTACCTTTGATCCTTTTTACCACATCAACGTTTGGTTCAAGGCTCGGGGGCTACAAGTCTCATGATCATTAACATAAAGTTTTTCAAGTTTCCACCCAAGATTCAAGATTTTTTAAGCCCTTCAGCTTGACTCGTTGATTCAACCTAAAACTCGGGGGCTACTTCATATGATGTTCGATTTTGAAATCGCATTCCTGGTAATCAAGAAACATCATGAGGCTTGAGCACCTCATAGCCTCGCAACCAACCAAGACTTGCAGTCCAGAAAAGTACTCAAAGACCTTCAAGGAAGCTTAGGAAGTACTCGAATCAGCTAGCCCGCAATCCAAAGGCGAAAGAACTCGGCTGTGAAGCGCTTGGGGGATTGTCAGACACGGAGGCATAGGGCCCACAAGGACGCAGGAAGACTCAAAGGAAGGATATGGCAACGAGTAGACACAGTGGTGCTGGACGGCATATGACTCTACAGTACAAGGAAACTAGTTATATATACAAAGTACTCGCATGGCGAGGCTTGTACAAGTTAATACTCGAGTTAGACTAGGACTCCACTCTTTCTGACCTGTAACCTTGCTCGCCAATATATAAAGCCAGACAGGGACCTCTCTCAAGACAGAGTCAACAAGCCTAATTGATCAATACACAAGATCGATAGCGCAACCTTGTACTCATATTTACACTACGTAATACAAGATTAGCAATAGGACGTAGGGTATTACACCTAGTTGGTAGTCCAAACCTGTATAAATCTCGTGTCACGTAACCATCGAGTTCCTGATTCCTAGAACGCTTCGCCTAAACTCTACCACCATGGATACCCCTCAGTGGGATTGCCGATAAAACATCGACACTGCCCAATTAGGAAACCTAAATATTAGCAAACCCTAGCCATTACGCTGCCCGACCAAAATCAACTAGTTTGGGGGATTATTTAACAATCTTCTAGAATATTATTTCCAAGCCCCTCTTATCTATTAATTATTTACAAATCTATTTCTAAATAATTGATAACATCATTCGTTTATCCACCATATTTAGTAATTATTTAGAAACTCACTTTCTAAATAATTAATAAAATCATTACTCATCTATCCACCCTATCCATTAGATATTTAGAATCCATTTCTAAATAACTAATAAAATCATTCATCATTTATCCGTCCAATCTATTAATTATTTGGAAAGTCATTTCTGAATAGTTAATAGAATCACTCATCATTTACCCGGGGACTATCTTTCTAATATTCAGAAATTCCTTATTAATTACTTAGATGATTCCCCAAATTATTGATTGCTTCATGTACTATTTTATTGATTATTATTTTATATGTTTTTATCACTAGATAGCATGATCGGGCCTTCACAAGAAACAGAAGATCCAGACGGCCAAAAGCCCAGTCCTGGTCAACCTAGGATATAAAAAGCAAGGCAAGTATTTAACACCAATCCCTTGGTCTTATTTTATAATTGCTATTTGCATATCATTCATTTCAGATAATCCAGTTAGGATTGCATAATTAAAATGGAATAATGATCATGTTGGAAGAAAGTAAAATCAATGAAATGGATCGGTGAGTAGGTGGGTAGCCTCGGTAGGGGATCCTACCTATGGAGCTACTCGGATCAAGCAAAGGATCGGTTCATGGGAAAGTCTTTCTAGTGAATAGTACAACCACACATGCCATAAAGTTATGGCCTTCGGGAATACCTAAATATGTGAGGCATTGATTCAAACCCTGCTAGCTAAACCTAGTCATCCATCCCAAGGGGCCAAGGAGGGCAATGGATATACTGGAGACAAACCTATGCATAGTCTTACGCCTGGTTAGCACGGGTCGACTGTGGGGGTGGAGGACCTTGTGGGCTATGGGCTCTGTTGTATTATTTATATTGTGCACTATTTCCCAGGAGGATATCCGTGAGGCGGATGCTAGTGGCCCCTGTTTAGACCCCAATGATATCTGTGGATGAATCTAGGGAATGCTGTCTAGAGATAGACGTGGATGGGCATGCATCTGATAGACTAGTACCACCTGAATGTGAGGCGCAAGGCTGGTTGAATGTGTGGATTCAATGTACGAGCTCTGCGGAGTTAAGAATCTATCTGGATAGCACTGACTCTCGGTATAGGGACCACTTGGTAAAAGCTCCCATTGATTAGGCATTCACAACTGATTGAAAGTAGAGTAGGAGGAGTGGTTTGAGTGCTTGAGAAGGGAAACAGGATCTGGGTGATTGCTACTTCAAAATTTGGGGTCTAGCAGGGAGGTTTATTTCCCCTCGAGGACCCAAACAAAATTATAATCAGCTTTCCTTTTGTACTGCACTTAGAATAGATTCTTTCTTGCATTGTTAAGTACTTGTTGGGTACATTTGTACTAATCCTTGCTTGTTAAGTACTTCTTTCTTCCTTTTGTTACAAATCCTTGCATTTTCGGCTAGGTAACACCCCTATAGCTACGTCGAGCATCAGTGCTCGAAGATGATGACAACGCTGCTCCATTTCACCCCCTTTTCCTCACTCTGATCATTTATTCTGGGTTTAATAGCACCATAATACTATATTGATCTAGGGAATGGCGCTATTTGGCTTGCGTGCGGACGCCCCTGCGGGGCAGCCCCCACACACGGCAAGGCATCACAACCAGAGCCTCGATAGCTCTCTGACATTGACTTGATATGCAGTGGTGGAAAAAGTCAATGTCCATTAGCTTCACCTCATACAAGAGAAGGTGGGCCCAAGTCTTAGTGAAAAGAAAAAAGGACTTGGTGAAGGCAATCATTTTGACAACATTCTTGGATCAAGTGTTCAAGCCACACAGGGTATTGAGGATGAGTTTATCATCTTGAATCACATGGATAACATTAGGATGGTTGTCAAAGTCTAAATCTTTAGTAGTTAAAAAGGTTTAGTAATGGAAATATAACCATGCACCGTGGTGTGGATTTACTTGCATAGGTAGATGGTGCTGCTATTGCTATTGGTGATGAAGAGGAGACATATGCAAATTCAAAACTAGTGTGCAGTCTAGTGGGTTCAAGAACTATTGTTGGCATTTCTTAACGACGTTACCAATTTCCTAGCAACGACGCCAGAAATGCTTATTGACCAAGTGGTAATCTAATAGTTGCAAAAGGGATCCGCAAGCGCACAGATATACCATTGTAGCATTTCACCCATGAGTATTCCTAAGGGTATCGTATTTCCCAAAGGAAGGCGTGGTTGGTAAAAGTGTACTGTTGCAATCATGTATATAGTGATAGCATGGATAGAATCACAAACCAAGAACAGGGGTAAGGATAATAAGAGTATGATATGGGTAGTGTGACCCACACTGGGGTTCACCTCTAGGACATCTAGACTAGAGAAAGGACTAAAAGTTAGCATCTAGATTCTAATCTATCACATACATGCACAGGTCAGATTAGAGATACAGGTCATACATCATCATGAAATAAACCAAAGCACTCCGGTATGGGAGATAACCTCACTCGCTGTTTAAGCACAGCCAGGTTGTTACTCATTCCAGAACTCCTACAGGGAACCCGAACGTGGGAATTTTAGAGGGTCCAACGGGGCTGTCACCACCCGTGGCCTACCCCGGCCAAACCGTGGGGAACACTCATAATCGCTCATTGATTCCAACTCGAGCCCCATGCGCACATTGTTCACAAGACATCGACCGTTCCGGACTATTGAGACTTGGATCGATGCCGCTATTATATGAATAGCCAGCGAACCTATACCGTGGCTATGATCATGAAGATCATGCAAGACATGCAACCTTATTCTAATTGAACTAGAGCAAAGTCCAGTACAAGTGAGGGCACTCATATCTCTACTACCTATGCAAGGGTATAAGACTAATCTAGTATATAAGCCAAGCATATCATGATAGCAAGAACATGAACACAGCTCAATCATATCATAACTAAGACAAACATTGTATGGAAAAGATAAATGATCAAAGTAGATCAAAGTCATCCTAGAACTAAGAGATACAATAGCCTTACACAAGCTCAAAGGAGACCTACAACCTGAATAGAGCTACTCTAGCCTACTCCACTAAGCCTAGAGCCTATGAAAGAGAGTGAATTGCCCAAGAGTTGTGTGCCTTCATTTGGAGACCCCTCCCTCTTATTTATAGACCCCAAGCAGCAGCATCTCGAGCGAATATTCCCTAGAGCATCTCAGAACCGACCTTGAGAGAGCACCAGGAGCTGACACATGGAAGCAGCGGATGAGAGGAGCCAGAGGCGGTTCGGCCGATCCAAGGGTTCGGCCGACCCCTCTCTGGCCTCCCTCGGATTGTGCTTCTTCAGGGTGGCTGACAGGTGAGTCCCAAGTGTTGTATGCACGTGTGTACACTGAGTTGAGGCGGTTTGATCCCTGGTGGGCTCCTCAATCCATGTGCTGCACACGTTGCGGCGTATGATTCGTCAAGAGGTTGTCACTTGGATCCATGTGGTGGATTCTCCTTCATTTTCCTTTATTTTCTGCAGCAAAACAGCTACAACCAAATATTCTCCAAGGACATATGGAACTACATTATTCGATGGGAAATATGCGCGTTAGCATTGCAAATCCTTCACTTTAGTAGAGAATATTGGCAGTTATTTCGGTACTTAACAGCCGCCAACAACTATCAGCTCTTACACTGTAGCGGAGCCAAGAGAATCCTAACAAACCTAGCTCCATTGGCTCCTCCTGTACCCTTGGCAAAACCCTACAAGTGTCGGAGCCCTTTTCCTCATTGCCAGCAAAAAAATAGTACACCATAGTGCAAGTGGAGCCGGAGCCGCTGCATGCAAAGCCCTACCAAAGGGACTCTATCTATGGTGTGGTTCGAGATGGATGGAGGTCTACAACTAGTTAATATGCAGCTATTGACCTGAACCAAAATAGGATAATCAGGGCATTGGAACATAACTGAGACAGGTAGATAAATTGGAGTAGGTCTAGAAAAAAGTATATCTACAACTTATGAAGTTACCCACCTTGAAGTTGAGGATCACCATCTCATCCATCTTGATGGAGGTGCCACTATAATGATGGTGGTGGTAAGAGCACCAACAAACCTCATGGAATGCTAAGGTCTGCGATTGCTGAGTAGGCGGATAGAAGCAATGGTGGATGGTAGTTTGTGGAAGCAGTAGAGGTTTTAGAAGTGTTCCAGTTTGTTGGCGCGCTGAACACGCACCAAGATCCACCGCAAGCGCATGGATTTGTTGTAGCTCTTTCTTCAAGAGAGTACTCTCCCAAGGTTATCAATCCGTGAAAACAAGGTCACAAACTCTAGATTAACTATGCATCAGAAAGCATTGTTCAAGTTGCAAGACGATTGTGAATAGGTAAACATGGTTATGCATAAGCACTTATGAACAAGAGGTGACTCATCTAGGATAAAGCCTAGACTATGCATATGTTGTAGTTCTAGCTAGATTGGCAAACAAAACAAAGTTTTCATTTAATGCATCTTTAAATCTCTACCCTTCGGTCCAACTCCCAAGAACGCCACCTTACACGGGCCACACCCTGTCATGATGCTCCCTATCGGCGTGGTTAGTGACAAGGGAACGAACGTAAGTTCGTGTCATACTACTCGATAGATCCGATATGCACCTCTAGCCACCATGACTACAAGAACACCCTATGCATCTATGCCAGCCGTAGATTGGAATAAGCAAACTCGAGAGAGTATGAAATCATAGAAGGAGGCAATAAGATCACAAATTAATCGGAACACATCTATTACTTTACCATGAATGATTGTATATCACAAGACCTCTACCGTGTCCATACCTTATCGTGACTCCTAGCTCCAGAACTCCGGGGTGATCATCCTCGCAGGGTGATCCCGCCGGCTAGAGCCTAGCCTAGGCTAGCCTCTAACGGCCCTCAACTCTCCGTAGATGGTTGTCCCTCAAGTTCCTCGGCTTCTACTTTGAATGATGATGTGTCGGCCAAAAGGTGCACTATTTATAGTCCTGGAAAACCTTAGGTCAAAGGGGAAGGCGAGGCGGCGCAAGAATGGCTTAGGCCGGCCGGCCAGGCGAGCCTGGGCCGCGCGGCCTGGGCCATTCCTTGCCAATTTCGTACTCAACTTTCTCCCCATGACTGTGATAGCTTCTAGAGTATTCCTTTCACTGCATGTGGGTCCTGGACGTCGTTTGCTTCTGGATAAAATTGGCTCAAGATATCTTTCCATTTGAATTGCCTTCATCTCGAAGCAACTTGATCTTATCTTCAATTGCTTAGTCCTTAAGCATTCTTGAATGTTGGTGGGTTGAATCCGGGCATGAGTAGGCTTCAAGTCCATGTTCATGGCGCTTGGGCCTAGTAGGCATGCTTCATCCGGGCTTCCGGCCTTCGTCTTTCGCTTATCTCGAATTTAGCCTATATTCGCTCCGAATTAATCATTTATTCTACATAAACCAAAATCCTCCAAAACACATCCATATACGAAAACGTACCGGTTATGAAGTATGATCAATAGTTTAGATATTAAATTCATGTAAATATCGAAGTTAAATAGGGGTAAAAGCGTATCATTTAAGAGTGCCAACACATTTCTAACTAGTGCCACGAGTAAAATATAGAGAGAACATTTTTGGTAAAATGCAGCATACAAATATCTCACGTCAATTGTACGGTGGAGAATTTGAATTTCCCGGTCACCTCATTCAAAAAAAATTGGTAGCATGCACAATTATTAGTTTTTGTGTTGGATACCATTTAATTACTTCCATATCTATTGATAACAAACATGAAGGACGGCAAGATATGTATTCATATAAAAATATCAATATTGGAAACAAGAGCATTTATTTGTTCAAAATTTTATTTGATTTGTTCACTAGTGATAGGGGTGTTTTTTAATGTGTACGCCTCGACGCTATTAAATATACCCGGTTCCATGTTTCGCATAACTAGTTCCCATCGCTTCTTTTGGTTGAGTCTCACAACGTCGCTGCTACCAGGATTCTCAAAAGTCGAAGGTACTCTGCTGAACCTTTCTATGTTTGTTTTCTCTACTTTTTCCTAGTTTTTTTTTTTTTTTTTTTTGTAAGAGGATTGAGGAGTGGAGGGATTGCTTCTCGTGGTTGTTAAAGAGGGAAAGAAGTTTGTGGATCCTTACTGCAAAATCTATTCCGTAAATGCACACACTTGATAGATGCCATGTGCCCCACCTATTAATCTTGACCATGCCTCATGAAAGGAGCGAGAAATCAAGGGAATGAATGAGATTGACGAGATGGGAAGTTATCTAACAGGGTAGGCTGCACGAGTTTGAATTTATAGCGGAGATTTCCATAATTTTTTTGTGCGTAGGATTAGCATCCGCATAGGGCTCATACTTGAGGCCCAAAAAATCTTAAGGTGGTGTTTTTGTTTGGCTATTTTGCAATGTAATCGGACCGTACAATTAATCATTTCTATTAAGTTGTGCTTGCTCTATAATAACCGAGACCACTGTAGACTAATGCACTGTAGAACTGAGAATAGTGCAAGCCAGATGCTAAATGCATATCCGCAAGCTATTGCATATCTAAATTTCGTGCCCATGACCATACGGGTGTTGTCATGCCTCTTTTTCGGGAAGACTTTCCCTTCTTTTCCATTTTAGAAATAAAGAGACGATATTTTTGGGAAGATGCAGCACGTAAATATCCCGTGTCAATTGTACGGTGGCAAATTTGAATTTCCCGCTCATGTCATTATATTCCAAAATATTGGTAGCATGCACATTTATTAGGTTGTATTGGATACCATTTAATTACTTCCATATGTATTAATAACAAACAAGAAACGTGGCAAGATATCAATGCATTCACATGAATATATCAATATTGGAAACAAGAGCATTTATTAATTTTATTTGATCTATTCGCTAGTCCTAGTGGTGTTTTTGTAATATGTACACTTCAAAATGCTACTAAATAGGCATGATTCCTTGTTTTGCATAAGTAGTTCACATCGCTTCTTGAGCCTCACAGCATCGCCGCTATCCAGATTCTCAAATGTCGAAGGTACTCTGCGGAAGCTTTCTCTTTTTTTTTCTTTGCTTTTTCATACTTTTCTATTATGTATGAGGAGCGGTAGGATTGCTTTGCGGTCGTTCATAACGGAAAGAAGTCTATGATTTTGTCTACAAATCTAATCTGGTGCAGGCATACTTGATTGATGCCATGTACACCGCGTTAATCTTGACCGTGCCTCATGAGAGGAGAGAAATCAAGGAGGTGATTGAGATTAGGGAGATGGGACATGTGTCATCTATCAGGGTAGGCTGCACCAATTTGAATTTATAGCAGAGATGCCCGCAATTTTTTTGTATGTAGGTTTAGCATCCGTGGAGGGCTCGTACTTATGGCCCAAAAAATCTTAAGACGGTGTTATGTTTCGCTATTTATTACGTAGTAAGATCGTATTGCTAATCATTTCTATTAAGTTGTGCTTGCTCTCTAATAATTGAGTCCACTGCGGAGTGATGCCACAGTAGAACTGAGAATAGTGCAAGCCAGAGGCTAATTGCATATCCGCAAGGTAGGCTTATTGCATACCTAAATTCCGTGCCCAAGACCATACGGGTGTTTTCATACCTCTTTTTCGGGCAGACTTTCCTTTCTTTTCATTTTAGGAATAAATAAAATAAACAGTTCATGGACTATTACCCAAGCCCAGCCCTACGTGACCACGTCGGGCCAATGCAAGCATGTCGAGCCAAGCCCATTGAGACATTGGGCATGTTGGAAACCCTTGCCTCGCCCCACAGCTGGATTCGGTAGCGGTTAAGTTCAAATCAACGGCAACACAGGTCGATTTGGTGGTGCCGAATCCGATTTAGTGGTCCATGCAAGCACGTGAATAGGTGAGCAAGCCTTGCCCACGGAGGAGAGACAAATCAGCTCTCTTGCATCGGCAAGCTTTTCCTTGCCCAGCCGGTAAGGATGGATTCGGATCAAATACGAATGGATTCGAATTCGGATACCACTATTTACCACATTTTAATTTGAATTCGGATACGAATACGAATCTTATCGAATACGAATACAAAACGAATAGTTCGAATTCGGATTCGCATTCGGATGTTTAGTTGATTTTGACAGAAAATGTCTTAGTGTGTATTAATTCACTTTTATGGATTGTTTTAAGAGTAAATTATGTGTATATATCTCATGTATGTTATATATATTTGAATAATTAAATATACAAATATAAATATAAATAATTTTCATAATATATAAAATATTTTAATAAGAAAATAGTACATTAGTAAGTAAAATATAATTTATTAATTAGATAAATAAATTAAAGTAGTTAAAATTGATATGATTGTCCATCTTAAAGTTAATTAAAATTTATTTTATATACCATTAGTAATATTATAATCAATATAATTAGTAATTATCATGTAGATAATTTTTAAATTGATTAAACAGTTTATATCATTTATAATTAATAGTTAGTTAAAAAGAGAAGTTAATTTATGTCGAATGTTTCGGATTTTTCTCGAATACGAATGTCGAATGCCGAATGCTTCGGATTTTTCTCGAATACGAATGTGGAATCGGATAGAGAAAATTTTTGGAAATCGAATTCGGATACATCCATTTGACATCCATATTAAAATCGAATACGAATACGGATATCCATAGTTACGTTTTTATCGAATACGAATACGGATGTTTCGGATGTCCAGACATCCATCTCCATCCTTACCAGCCGGGCATGCTTTCTGGGCAAAAGAAGCGTGGCGTGTGGGCACTAAACGGCTTGCCTTGCCCGGTGAGGCGAGGCGAAGAGAGGCGAGCGGCCAGCAAGAGATCCAAACGCACCCAAAATGCTCAGGTTTGCATCGTACCCTAAATGTTGCCGCTGGCTGGGGGAGGGGTTGATTAATTATCATGTGACAAAAACATTTACACACGTGCGTGACACGTGCAGCTGTCTATTGTTGCTATAGCCCACCAACAACCCCACTGACCCACGACACACAGGCCGCCGCAGCTATTGCTAGGCCAGCCAAACTAATGAAATTCATAGACCACGAGAGTGAGTACTCTGCCAGGCTAAAAGAGGCCCACGCCAGCTCCTTCACAAAGGCCAACTGGTCACTCCAATCCTTAGTTCCTGAGTGTGTTACACCGCTGCTTAAAGCCTAGGATGTTGTGTGTTGTGTCCATTTTGTGGCAACTTTGACCTCCATGCATGGCTCCACAATCCCGCTTCCACACTTGCCACATCACTACACGACTGCCTGGCTATGAGGCAAACACTAGTAAAATATGCATTCATTAATACCCCTAAGATTATAAAACAAGCTCAACGGGCGAAGTGCTAGGACACACGTCAGTATGATCTGATGTGGCAAAGAGAGAAATAGAGAGAGAAGCGAGCGTCTCGCGAGACACTGGCGAAAAGCAGGCCGGCGCAATGCACTATTTCGGCCGTTGGCCACTGCTCCCCGCTCCAATCCTTCCACGTTATCGGAATGATCCAATGTGGCAGAGAGAAACCAGGAGAGAGACAAGAGTGTCTCGTGAGACACCGACGAAAAGCGAGCGCAATGCACTGTTTTGGCAGTTGGCCACCGCTCCCCGCTCCAATTCTTCCACGTTATAGCTGGCCACGTGGCGCGTTAATGAATCATGTTACCACCACCACCACTCGACAGCCCGGGTGAGCTGGAGCTCATTAATGCCGTCGATCAGGCATATCTATTAGCCCTACTCTAATAATAAAATAGTGGTCGCATTTTATTTTTAGTCACAAAAATAAAGAAAAGGGCTCTCGGTTTATACATAACACGGGAGCGAGAAAAATCAAAAGACAAAAAAGGAAAAGAACAGAGAAAAAGCAACAACTTGAAGCAAATCTGAGCGAGAGGGCTCTCGAATTTTGTCCGTGCTATCTTCTCCAACAAGGAAATCCTCTTCGTCGGCGACGACTTTAGCTCCGGTGAGAATCAACTTGGTTGGCGCTTGGGGTTCGGGTTAGGGTTCGTAGATTTCGAGTGGAGGAGGGACTCTATGTCGGACCGGTGGTGGTGATGGAGTGTGGGTGGAATGGCAGGCGGTGGTGGCGGTGTCCATATGGTGGTGGATAGGCCGGTTAGGAGGGTTGGCAGTAGGGGGATCAAAGTAGTAGTGGTTAGTGGTGGGGGCGGGTTGTTGGCGGCGGCGGAACCGAGAGGGTGAGGGTGGGGGTGGCTTAGATCGGAAGGTGATGGATGGGGACGGGGAGGGGAGAGAGAAGGTTAGTCCTCACCGGCGAAGGGGACGACGGTCGACAGTGCTGGAGGAAAGCAACGACGGGAAAGTAAGTGAAGATGAGATGAGGCCACGACCGTTCGAATAAGTCAAGGGTTGGGTGGGACCTATCCAAGCATGGATCTTTTGTGCGGAGTCGTCATAGCATCAAAAGAAGAGGAATCTCCATCTTGTTGCCTCTTTTTTGAATTTTACATTTACCATTCATGTGAGCTGTGGTGATGCGTTTAAAATTTCAACGTAGTGGTATTGCGTTCACAGCCTCTCACAGTAATAGAATTGCGTGCATCAACTTAGAGCACCAGTATTTGGGATAAGCAGATATACATTTGCCCGTTCACAGTCATATTTTTTCTTTCTCAAGCACAGTAACTCAGTTAATCCTCAACTTGTGTACTGTACATTTATTTGCGCTGCTTATGTGTGTTGTTCACTTATTATTACCCTTACGGATACTTTTTACTTTGGCACCGCAGTTCTCCAAACTTTCTTTCCTTTCTTCTATGATATTTTTTTTTCTCCAACTATGCTATTTTTTTTCTCACTGCTACTCCTTGTTTTTTACTAGATCACCATGGAAAAAGGGGGTCAGCAAGTCAACGAGAACAGACATGACCTGTATCGCAACATCGGAAATGACTACCAGGAGGATGTGGTTGAGGACCACTTGGGAGATGAGGGCTATTCTGATGCCCATACTGATCCTGAAGACGAGGACTACGTTCCTGGGCGCAAGCAGTCAAAGGCGCCTGTTAAGCACAAGCGGCTCCCACCACATCTGGTTCAAGAGCTCATCACGTAAGATATCACAAACGAAAACGAATCATTCACTCTTCTTAAAAAAAACAATCACTCACAATCTTTTGATCTGAAGAATGCCTGATGCTTATCTGCTTCTAACCATACATATGCAGTGCGTATGAGCAGTGTACACACCCAGATGCCAACACACGGCAGGAAATTGCAGCAAGGCTTGATTTGCATCCAAAGCAAGTGAAGATCTGGTTCCAGAACAGGCGCTCTCAAATGCCGGTAGCATATCTTTCTGTCCACCTTTTCATATTGATTATAGCGGCTTTGTCATGCACATTTAATTTAACCAGCTCCCATAAACCTTGTTCCATGGTCATTTTTGCCAAAGTCCAGGCATGTGTCCTTTTGAAAAGAACTTCTGTTTCTTCAAATTAACATTTGCAGAAGAAGGCCCAGGTGAAGGAAAACAAAGAGATTCAGCAAGATAATGCTTCACTGCAGTCAGAGAACCAATCACTCCGTCAGGCCATGATGACTCAGTCATGCATCACATGTGGTAGCAAGACGCTGCCCTCTGATCCGTTGTCGGAGAAACAACGTTTGCTCATTGAGAACGGAAGGCTCAAGGATGAATACCTGCGTGCTACTGCTGCCCACAGCAAAACTATCCACACTTCTGCTCTCGCAGGACCGGCCCCGCCGTTGATCATCGGCAGCGGAGCCGATCGTGAAGCACTTCGCCGCCACGCAGATGCATCTATGGAGCAGTTTCTGGTGCTCGCAACCAAGGGGGAGCCGGTGTGGATACCCACCACTGACGGTGACATGCTTGACAACAATTACGGAGCCACAATGTCTTCGTTCTTGTTTGGGCTCCGCCCCAAGGGGTTTGCCGTGGAGGCTACCAGGGACACTGCTATGGTTTGGGGCACTGCTGCTGACCTCGTTGGCATCCTCATGGACACGGTACCTATCTGCTCCACTTCTGTCCAGCAACACACTTCAAGTGGCCATATGTGTAATGCCTGTGTGTCCTTGTGCGGCGTGTGTCTTTGTGGTTTTGCAGACTCGCTGGTCTGAGATGTTCCCAGGGATTGTAGCAAGTGTGACAGCCGGTGATTTTGTATCAACCGGCATTTTCGCTTCATGCGATCGACAGATTCAGCTGGTGAGTACACGCATTCATATATCAGTATTCTGTGGTTCAGTGTTTGATTGAGTGGATCATCGTACCTGCAGATGAATGCCAAGCTGTGGGTGCAGTCGCCACGCGTGTCGAACCGCACTGTGAACATTCTGAGGTTTAGCAAACTGGTTGACGAGAAGCAATGGGCTGTGATGGACGTTTCTGTTGATGGCGTCCTCGGACAGGAAGAAGTTTCGCCGTCTAGGTACATGGGCTGCAGGCTGCTGCCGTCCGGCTGCGTCATTGAGGACATGAACAACGGATACTGCAAGGTACTCTTATTTAATTTCACAATTTTGGGTAGCTTAAGAAACATATGGATGTGACACTCATAGTTATTTGTGTATTTGCTACAAATTAAGGCTGTGCGTTCACAACATATATTGGTGTGTTTATATTCCAGGTCACGTGGATTGTGCATGCGGAGTACGACGAGACCACACTGCCAATGATGTTTAAACCATTGTTCCGCGCCGGGCAAGCTCTGGGTGCACGCCGCTGGCTCGCTTCGCTTCAGAGGCAGCGTGAATACGCTGCTGCTTTGCTCTCCAGCCGTGATCCAGTGAACAACAACACAGGTTAGTCAGCACTCAGCAGCAACAGAGCGGGTAGAGAATATAATGAATATGCTTTGGTATCCACATTTTGTGGTCAGTTTTTTAGTTTGTCGTTTTGCAAATTGTGCACATCTTGTGATCAGTTTTTTCTTTGGCATTCTGCAAATTTTGCAGCAGAAACAGCAATCTTAAAGCTGGCACAGCATATGATGGCGACCTTCTACACGTCTGTGTCCGGGCCATTCACCCAGACTCAGGCAACGAGCAACACCAGCGAGTGGGTTGGCAGCATAGGTACTGGCATTGAGAGGTGTGATGCAACAGTACGCATGGTGACCTTGAAGAAAACTAGCACTGTGGCCGGGGAGTCGGACACCTTATTTCTGTGTGCCACCACCACACTGTGGCTGCGCGGCATTCTGCCTGAGAGTGTGTTCAGCTACCTCCGCAATGAGCAGCTCCGTGCCGAGTGGGATATGCTTGCCAATGGCGCCCCAGTGGAGCTGTTGCGCTATATTGCCACGGGCTACCCTGTAGGCAATGCCGTCTCTGTCCTCCGCTCCAATGTAAGTGTGTCGTGCAGTTTCTTTCGATATTTCCAAATCAACAATTATAAAATTGGTTTGGAACATGATTAGGGACATTCACTGGAAATAAGCCTTGCTGAATCACTTTTGGTCATCAAAGTACATTCTGTTTTTGTTTCTTCAAAGTTGAAACACTTAACCATATTGTTTCGTTTTTCTTGCAGTACACTGATGGAACCGACAACAACATACTGATCCTGCAGGAGACATGCACCGACTCGTCAGGCTCCCTGGTGGTATTCGCACCTATTGGAGAGGAGTCCATGTATGCTGCCATGAACAGTGGCGACAACACCTCCCTCTCCTTCCTGACGTCTGGATTCGCCATCCTCCCGGATGGCCGCGGCAATGCTCGCCATGATCTGGCCACTGCTCCAAGCACCTCCAGAGCTCCTGCCTGCAGCAGCAACACTGGGGGGTCTCTTCTAACCATGGCCTACCAGGTAATGCTGCCAAGCTCCCCACCTGACAACGCCGTCGATGAAATGGGGAAGTTTATCTGCCATGTGGTAGAGAAAATCAAGATTGCTGTCAAGGCCGACATCATGCTCCCAGTTTGATGCGTGGAATCGCATGGGACGAGCTGGCAGGACTCAGGAGAGCCAAGCGCCATGTTGAATGCTTCTGGCATTTCAGATATGGTCGAGAGAATAAAATTCAAGACTGTCATTTCCTTCCTTTATCTTTATACATCGCGTAGCAGGGTGGACATGATTTCGGATAGATCGTCCCTTAAACGCTGCTTCACTGTCTTTCAAACATTATGGCCATTATTTATTTTCAGCCGTACTTATGGATTTGGACCAACAGCATCATGCCTTTATGCCGGTTTAATTAATTTTCATGGATTGTGATAAAGTTTTATTCTTAGGCCAGTCTCAATAGGAGTTTCATGGAGAGTTTCATAGCATTAATTGACATGACACGTCAGCAAAAATGTTGACTTGGCAGGGTCATTTATGAGGGGAGTTTCATGGGATGTGAGGGGAGTTTCATCCCATGAAACTCTACTGGCACAGTTACCTAGTTTCTAGTCTAGGTAACTGTGTCCGTTAAACTTCCACTGAGACTGGCCTTATGCACTTGCGCTAATGCTTGATCTTGCTTGCAAATTTGACCTCTTCTACAGTTCTGCTGTGGTTTACTCACTGCTTCTGATTTGTGATGTTTCGATGATTAAGCCCTAGTGACTAACTGATTGTTGCGATTTTTCTTCTAGTAATGAGTAAGATCAATATTCAACAACTCAAATAGTATTTTCATTGTTCTCTGTATTTAAAACAGTATTGTCTGACCGAATAAAAACGGAGGTCTTCTTCGGTGCTCCATGCTACCTTATGAGAGAGCGAATGAAATGGACATGTAAATGAGCAAAGTGACCATGCTAATGCGAAAGTAAATGAACATGTGAGATGCAATGAATATGAAAAATATAAAAAAAAAATATTTCAAACATATTACAATAATGCCACTCATCAATTTTTCCCATAATATCCATACAACTATACTACTCGACCTATACCACCTTATACTATAGGTGAAGTTCTAGTGGTGTACAATTAATTTGGACAGTCGGATTCTATTATACTGGTCCTTTTCAAACACCACTGTTAAGTAGTATGGAGCACCGAAGAAAACCTTTTGCGCTAATGCTTGATCTTTCTTGCAAATTTCAATGAAAATACTAGAGATCTTCTTCCGTGCTCATACTACCTTATATTGGTGTTCAAAAAGGACCAGTATAAAAGGATTTGACGGTCCAAATTAGTTGTATACTACTAGAACTTCATCTGTTGTATAAGTGGTATGGGTCGAGTAGCATAGTAGTATAGGGTTATTATGAAAAAAATTATTTTTAACATGTGGTATAAAGTGATATTGATCGAGTAGTATAGTAGTATAGTGGTATAGGGGTATTATGAGAAAAATATTTTTATTTTCATACTCATTTGGCTGATATATTTATTTATTTATACACATACGTTCATTCATGTTAGAAGCTTTCAATAAAAAAATTATATTACGGTCTAATTTCAAAATTGCACATCCCTCCGTATTCCATACTACCTGAAGGGACCGTGACACCCTAAGAAGGAGGGTGAATTAGGGTTCTCTAAAAACACTATGGCTAAGAGCACATATATAAACCTATTTTAATTTTTATCTAAATGTGCACTAGGTTTTTTTATGTATTGCTAACTCTACCGCTAAAAGTTTTGCACCCGGTTCCAATCCTAGCAACTACGCATGGCAATTCTAGGAAAGGTAAATGCGAAATGTAGTGCAATAAGTAATGCGGAATGTAAAGAGATAGAGCAAGCAAACTTCTAACACAGCGATGTATCCCGAGGTATCGGAAAGCCATGGCTTTCCACTAGTCCTCGTTGTTGGAGCCCCTCTCAAAGGGAATGCCCGCGCGAGGGCATGTACGTCCCGGTCGAGTCACTCTGTAGGATAGCCTACGGGACTTCCCCACTCGCAAGTGGGTCTCTGCTTGGCATCTCCCGGATGCTCCTCGCCGCCTCCACTTGGTTGAGCTTCGGCGAAACGCCTAGGGCCTCACCTCCCTAGTATAAAGTAACGGCGGCCACTCCACAAACTCGGTTGGAGGGTCTCGCAAGACTTACAAGCCCCGATACTTACAACTCTTGGTGCGCGCAAGCAGCGATACAAAGAGGTATGCAAACCTCGCCTAAACTCTAGGCTAACACCTAAAGCAATGTGCTAAGCTGCCTAAACTAGCTCTAATCAAAGCCTAAGCTTGAAACTAGTTGCCTAAATCTTCTATTAAGCACTTTGGTGGCAAGAGCACTTGTGTATATGTGAGAACCAAGCCAATAGCTTCTCCAAGCTCTAGCACCCTCCAAATGGCCAGGCATTGGGGTATATATAGCCCCAAGTCTAAGAACTAGCCGTTGCTTCAACGGCCAACTTTTCTACGTACCACCGACCCATCCGATGCTCATCGTAGCTTTAGCACCGAAGCTTTTTGCCCAACTAGCCGTTGCACTGGCCGTTGGCTTCAAACTGAGCACCGACTCATCCGTTGCTCCCTTGTTTTACCATCATATCAATCGATGCTATTTGATTTCTTGACAGAGCCGAATCTGAGCCGATCCAGAGCCGAGGCGACACCACCGACCCATCCGCTGCTTCCGTGTTGGCTACCACCAGACCATCCTATGCTCCTTGTGCACTGAAATGCACCTATGGCCTGTCACGTTCCACAATTGTCCACTGGTCTTCTTGACTTAGCATCAGACCATCCTATGCTCCAAATAAACTTGGCCCTGCTGGTTTCCCGCACTAACCACCGATTTGTCCGGTGCTCGCAGAGAGATACTCCGGTGCTCTCTAGGAGATGCTCTGGTGCTCCCTTGAGCAGGATTCTCTTCATCAATGTCACACCCTGAAATTCACCAATTTCAGGATGTGAATTTAAGGAACAATTAAACAACGATTTTCTCTCAATTTTAAAATTTTTCCAACATTTATTTATTTTACAGAGAATTTAGCGTAGAAAGAAAAATTAATTTTCTGTGTTTCTAAAAAAATAAACAAATTGTTCTCTGTGTGTTGCATTCATGCCGATGCATCCTGGTGTTTCATGAGTGCAAAATTTTGAAAAACACGTTTATCCAACGTCTAGGTTCTTCCAAGAATTTTCTAGACCCTTTCTGGAATTTATTCTTCTCTTTCCACAGCTAAATCTGTTTATTAGAAGCCTCTATAATCCTCTTCATGAGCTCCAAATATTTTATTTGGATTCATCGTGTCCCAAACTATCTTTGAGCCGCCGACGAGCTTTGCCGCCCGATTCACCGATCTACGTCCGTCGCCGTTCACTGTCCTCTTTCCTTTGCCGAAGGAGCCCTGTCGCACAACACTCGAGCAGGCCGCCATCTCCATCGTCTGCTGTCGATTCTAGTGATCTCTCTCCCTCTCCCGCCGCCGGCGAGACACCGAGAACCATCGACGATTATACTCTGGCCATGAGTTTCCTTTGCCCAGCTTCCATCCAAATGCTTGGCCATGAATATTTCCTACCCATCGTGAGATCTTTGCCACATCATTTCCCTTGCAACGTCATTTTATTGCCTAATACCCTAATGATGTCATGCGTACATCATACTTGATCAATATTACCTCGGTGCAAGCTGGTCTAAGTCAGCATATTCTTTTTCCTAGCTGTAGATGGACACGTATTGAGCTTGACCCGAGAGTTTGTTTTGCCCTTGCTACATTTTGGTCTACACCACGCGCGATCAGGAATCGATCGGGCCGACCTGTGGTCAATCTACCGCCGAGGCATGCTGGCAACTACAGAACGTGTCTTGGTCGCTGTCCATTGTTTAATCAATCTTGTCTAGCCCTACGTAAGTTCTTTTAGGTTCCTCTGCACAAATTGGTTTCCGTGCAAGTTGATGACGAGGTGAGATCTCGATCATGCAGTTTGCTGCGCAGTGCGTCGTTGACGATCCGATCCCAACCATATGTGTGGCCATGAATTTTCCCCCTCACCGGGAGATCAACAGCTATGCAAAGGTGCAGTAACATTTAACTCCTTGCCACGTTATTCTATTGCCTGAATAATCAGACGATGTCACATGCGTGCATCATGATTGAGCTATTTTGTTTCCCCTTCAATTTACCCGTAATTCATTCCTAATTAAACTATCTATCAGCCATGCAATTTTACTACATGCACGTTAGCATCAGCTAGCTACGCATGCACTCCTCCGTCCACCTTTTCTCTCTAATCCATGTTACCAGCAATTCGTGCTGCCTACATTCATGCACTGTTATCCCTCGAGCCAACTGTAGAAGCAAGTCCTATCGTTTAGAACGTTATTTTAAAACTTTTCTTTTAAATGATGTATTATTCTTAGTTGCTCTTGTTTATTTGCTAGTATGCGTGTACCGGTGTTTGCTACGAGTAGAAGAATCGCAGACCAAGAGCCTTGATGGTGAAGAGCTTGAAGAATTGAAGACTCTGAGCAGTGTATTTATTTTGCTGGTATTGAGGCAAGTGACCCTAACCATCCTTCTACCTATGCTTTTATAAGAATATTATACTTTAGTCGGAACATGGGAAACCACCCCGGACTTACAGTACAGCCGTGAGACTAATGGGCTCTGGTCTTGGCTAATTAATTAGAAACTCTAGCTTGGGATAGTCTTACCTGTACTGGGCAAGAGGGGAAGCGTTGACGGTGTATAGCCCGGCCCTTTTTGGGAGGAAGCCTTTGCTAAAGTGTGCCCATTAGAGAGGGTTATGCCTGCTTCGTCTTCAAACCTTAGCGGACTATCACTTGTTAGGGAATCTTTGTAAAGGCCTCGTTGCGTCCCTATGCAGTCACACCTCGGTAGTGTGATACGTGCATGTGTGGTGCCGCATGGTTGGGTTTAAAGTTCTCTGAGTTTTTACGCGACTCATGATGAAAGTGTACAACCTCTGCAGAGTGTAAAACTGTTATAACAGCCGTGCTCACGGTCACGAGTGGCTTGGACCTCCACATCAGTAATTTACTTAAAGATTATAATAAATCATCTCTGCTTAATCTTTGTGGCCTTGCTGAGTACCAACCATAAGTGTACTCACCCTTGCTAAACCGCTGCTCAGAAAAAGAAGGTGCTTTGGAGTTCTGAAGATGGTGCTAGGCATACGCAACCCCCGGTCGACTGTTTGTGGAGTTGGAGCCTCCGTTTCCAGGATTAAGCTGTGTAATACTCTGATAGTTTTTTTAGTTTATATTGTTTTATTCGTGATACTATCTCTGATACTCATTTTTGTTTGCCGTATGTGTGAAACTTGATCCTGGCACACATACGGTGCGCACTTGGTTTTGTTTTCAGAACCGGGTGTGACAATCAACTTGCGGGTTCTTGTCTTGGTTACGACATACCGTCACTCTGGATTTTCAGTATGAATTGGATGGCTCAAATACCGTCACTTGGAACCTAAAAATACCTTCAAAAATACATCTTGACAAACATGTTAGTCCCAATTACTATGTTAGCATTAACCACCAAAATCATAAACATGGTCTAGGGTCATTTTCCTTACACTACCATAGAGTGATATATGAAGCACCGAAAAAGAGGTCATTTGAGGTCTTCTTCGGTGGGTCCTTTGTAGTAGACGACTTGTCGGGCTATATCCATGTTGCCAAAATCTATATTCCATATCTGAAAATAGAGCAGTGTCAAACCAAAATATCCAATAGGTACAAGCATTACCTCTCTTTGAAAGGGAGATGATCGAGCCGCACCTTCCATCATCAAAAATGTCATTTTCTCCAGCTCCCAACTAACTGACAAAACCCATCGATTGCCAGCAAGATAATGGATGGGGTAACATGCAACGGCTTTCTCGCTAGTTGTGCCCCACCTGTCAGTCCTGTGTTGTACTTGACTGCTTTTTATTAGCTTTGTAATTGAAACTTCAGGTGATCGTTCAAGTGATGGAAAAAGATCTACGTGATTGAAAATTACCTAAGCCAATTTCTATCAGCCTTGGTACGCTTGGACCTATTCAAACCTTGTATTTTAAGGATATATAATAAAATCCTGTTTTTTAGGGCAGTAATTAAAGCCTGGTTAGGTGGAGTGTGTTGGTGTAAAATAAAATAAGCCATGAAAGGTTTGACTTGGGCATATGCGTCCTATATGGCGGCTAAGTTAGTTGACAAACAGATCGAGGGTGACGTCCATGCTACCTACTAGATATGCCAGCATCGTTTAGCTAGCTTGAGTCACATGCGTGTACTCCCTCGGGTTCAGTATTAGAAGTCGTTTAGGACAGCGACACGGTCACCAAAGCAAAACTTTGACTTCTCTTTTTTATAAAAATATTTGTTAAAAAGTTATATATGTATATTTTTATGAAAGTAATTTTCAAGACCAATCTATTTATATGATTTTTACATTTTCAAACTCAACGACTTAAATGTTATTCATGATTTATATTTCCAATGTTTGACTCAAACCTTGTCCAAAACGACTTCTAATACTAAACCGAAGGGAGTACGTTAGAACATGCTGTATACCTCCATGCCAATCAGCGCCGCATTCAGCCCACCGGCCACATGCCCATAATATATATAGCCTAGCTAGCTGGTGGTATTCTCTTCACGATCCAAGGCACCTAGAGAGAGGAGAAGAAGAAGAAGAAGCGCTGCTGATGGCCATGGGCGGAGGCGATGTGTCGTCTGGTCTCCATCTGATGGTTTTTTTTGCCTTCCTCCTCAGTTCGCATTGTAAGTATACTCACATATATATTGGAAGTAGTCTGATTGACGCAGCAGCTAGGGAGACGACTTAGTCGCATTCATCCTTAGTTCCCACCTCGATCCTCTTGTATATATATGTTTCTTTCTTAGAGTACTCTGATTGGTGCTCTAGGCACCCTTACAAATTAATCACTTGATGGCTTGAAATAATACTGCAAAAACCTATAAATTTGGAAATTGTATCAAGCCTGTGAAGATGAAAATTTGGATTTTCATTTTGTGTTATCACCAAGTTCCTTGTGGTGAACTCAGAAAAATGCGTGCTATATAGACCCTCTACTTCCTTTTATTTCTTAAAATTAATTGACTTTATATGCGTAAAAACATTTGTGTGGGAGTTTAAGCACTGGCCATGGCATCGTCATATTAATAGTCTTTTTAAAGCTGGATGGATTTCCAGATTTTTTCAATTTCAGAAAGCCAATAAAAAAGATTCCAAATTTTTCCTAATTTTCCATAAAAGATCCATATTGTCAATTAGATCAGCGAGCCAAAGCTGCTGTTGTTGCATGCTGAAGTGTGCACGCATCCATCCATCTGTTCTTTAGAATAATTCTGAAATGAAAAGTTTGAAGGTTATGAAATTTTCGTACTATTATATTCAAACGATTAGAATGTACAATATTCCATACATTTCGTCTCCATATATGTTTTTTGTGCATATCCATATCATCCATAGCGTACGCACATTGCATACACATGTATCCGTTTGTTTGTTAGTAGCTATATATGTCTCCTACTCTTGTCTTGTTTTTGTTTGTTGCTAGCTCTATGTCTCCTTTCATTCCCTTCTCGTCTTGTTTTTAGTTTACACAAGAAAGCAACCCTGTAATAACACACAGATGGTAGTTTTTATTTCAGTTGTTTACTCCTCTTTGTTTTGCACCACTGAGAAACAAGAAACAACCCCTCAAATATAACTTACTTGGTACTGATCACTTCCCCTTTTTATATTACAAATAAGAAAAAAACTGTAAGTTTCATGTGGCAATGCAATCATACACACCGTTCACAAATGCTTTCCCTTTCAGCTTTGGCTCTTCTTTATTGAACACATATAGCAAGCGAGCTGCTAAGTTTATCAACAACTATAGAGAAAAGTCCAAACAGTGTAGATAGGGTTGCCAAATTAGTTGGCACAAATAATAATGGATATTAATCCATCAAAATAGTATCTCTCTCAAGAAAATGTGGGAGACGTACACAAGTTTATTGGTTGTTGCGTCCTATTTGATACACCACTCAACAACTAGTTGCCAAGAAAAAGTCTCCATTGGAGCTCAAGTCTTTCACACTTTAGAGACACGTGCTTTGATTTTATATGCAAATAATTGTCCGCTTCATTGTCCATATAGTTAGATGTAAAACGTTGTAGTCTCACGGATCTGTGCCTACTGATTAGATAGCTTTCTGACTTTTTTTTGGATAAAGATACGACATTCTAAAGGAAATTAATTCAAGGTGGCTTTTCTACTTTAAAGATTCGAGATTGCAATTAACTCAAAAACAACCATTATCTTGAAAAACCGATTTAGACTTAAATTTGGTGGAAATTCTGCTTAAGAAACAAAATTGGCATGCAAGCTTTCAACTAGAGGAAAAAAAGAGAGATTATTATCAACAAAAGGCATATATTGAGGAAAAAAACTAAAGCTCATGGCAGCAGATATTTTTACAAACATGAGTGTGTAAAGTTCATGCCTAAGACGTCATGATGATACACATAAAAAACCCTGGAGTTCTTATATCTAAAGAAATCACAATCCGTTTTTTTTTTTTTTTTTTTGCGGGTAATCAAATCCGTATCTTGAGTTCTTGACACGCCGCCCGGCGGCCGTTCTTTAATTTCTTTGATGACACGGACAGGCGCGACGGCGGTGACGTTCACCTTCCGCAACAACTGCCCGGAGACCGTCTGGCCGGCGACGCTGACCTCCAGCGGCCCAGCGTTCCCAACCACCGGCTTCGCCCTGGCGCCGGGCGCCTCCGCCTCCTTCGGCGTCGGCGGCACGTGGTCTGGCCGCGTGTGGGGCCGCTACCGCTGCACCTCCGGCGCGCGCTTCTCCTGCGAGTCCGGCGACTGCGGGTCCGGCCAGGTCGCGTGCCGCGGCAACGGCGGCGCCCCGCCGGCCACGCTCGCCGAGTTCACCCTCGGCGGCGGCGCCACGGACTTCTACGACATCAGCAACGTCGACGGCTTCAACCTTCCCATGGGCATCGCGCCCGCCGGCGGGCGGTGCCAGCGGGCGTCGTGCGCCGCCAACATCAACGCGGCGTGCCCGCCGGAGCTGGCGGTGAAGGCGCCGGGCGGCGCGACGGTGGGGTGCAAGAGCGCATGCCTGGCGTTCAACACCGACGAGCACTGCTGCCGCGGGGCGTACGGGACGCCCGACAAGTGCAAGCCCAGCAGGTACTCGCAGTTCTTCAAGCAAAAGTGCCCGCAGGCATACAGCTACGCCTACGACGACAGGAGCAGCACCTTCACCTGTAATGGCGGCGTCGACTATCAGGTCACCTTCTGCCCGGGCTCCGGCGGGACGAGGGGCCAAGTGCTGAGTGTAATGTAACCCGACGGCAGCGGCAACTCCGCCAACTCGTAATGAACGGAGGGAAGACGTCTAAGTATTCATGTCGAATTGTGTACTAGATACAGATACGTATCACATATGTCACCAATAAAGCTGTCTATTTCAGCTGATTTCATAACGCACTGGCTAGAGTTGTATGATCATTTTCTAAGTAAAACTGCTATATTATTACTATCTTTGGATTTTTTTTAAGAGAGAAACCCGTGGAATTTGTTGCCACATTATTCTGTCCTCGGACTCCTAGTTCGTACTCACCAGTTACTAAATCGCCTCCCTACCTCAATCCCTCACCACTTTTTGCAGAACTTTTGTGCCCATGCCGCGCATCCAACTATATACCGCGAACAAACTTGTGATTCCGTAGAGGGAAAAAAAACATATCTGCTTGATCTGGCATTCTGATCGACCCCTAACTAGCTTCATGGCAACTCTTTCCGCGTTTTTTCAGGTAATATCAAAGACTTGTACGGATTAGTTTCTGCCAAGCATGCTATTCTTGCGTATGCACTCTGAACAAGTTGGAGCTGACAAGGCACCTTTCAGCTGTTCAGCTGATAAATCAGACACAGCACGCAAAAGATGCAGACATGATCATATAATATGACAAGGTCATCAGCTCACAGCCGGCCACTACCGAAAACCGCTCCTTTGCCGTGTGTCGTAGTCTTTGCCGTGAGCATTACCACGGGCGCACGGCAAAGCCGGCCCTTTGCCGTGCGCCAGAAAGCAAGCTCACGGCAAAGCCAGAGCACACGGCATCGTGCGTCTTTGCCGTGTGCCCTGTGGCCTGGCACACGGCAAAGAAATACCCCACGGCTAAGGGGCCCCTTTGCCGTGTGCCCTGTGGCCTGGCACACGGCAAAGAAATACCCCACGGCTAAGGGGCCCCTTTGCCGTGGGCCCAGTGTCTGGGCCCACGGCAAAGGACAACACACGGCAAAGTTGTAACCTTTGCCGTGAGCCTCATCACTCGGCCCACGGCAAAGGTGACGGCGTGTGACGGCCGTCACCCTTTGCCGTGAGCTAGCCGTTTGGCTCACGGCAAAGGGCTGGCACACGGCCACGTAAGCCCTTTGCCGTGAGCCGTAGTCTGTGGCCCACGGCAAAGGTAGGGCCCACGGCAAAGTTAAATTTTTTTTTAATCTTTTGTCACCCAAAAATTTTGTGGTGTCAATGTAACTTGCTTGGTGTTCCATGTTAAGATTTGATGCATTTCACAAATTATTTGCTATATTTAGTTATTTTATTTCTTTTCTTCGATTTATCGTTGAAAATAACTTTTGAGCTGCAAGAGTGTCAAATAATGGAATATAATTGATTCAAAGGGACCATACACGTTACTCAGTCCATTCTGAGACCTTATCCATGAACTGTAATGAAAATTCTAGCGTGTGGTTCAAGAAACATGATTATGCACGTTGGGCCAAATCGTTTTTAAATTCTAGAAAAAAAAATCCAAGTCCGAAAATCATCAGATTTCTCCTACCATCATGATTTCATGTGTATATGATGTGGTAAAAATTTCAACACGTTTCGCACAAGTTGTCACGTACGCTGCTTACAAATCGAAGAATCTCTGGAGAAGTTTCTGAGAGTTGAGAATGAGTAGTTCATATTGAGAGGCGTAACTGAAGTCGAATTAGGTTTTGACTTCAAAAGTTTTTCCATAGATAAAAGGCAACATAGACGTAGCGAGGACAAATTTTCGTAAATTTTCATACACATTTCATAATTTTATAATTTTTTTGAATTGAATAATTTGAACTCATATGTACATATATACATGAGGTAACGTACTTCTTATCATATATTCATCAACCATGTTGTTAATTGAGTAAAGCACGCTATGTTCAAAACGTGACAAAGTTACGCAGAGATGAAATAATTGATCAAACTGAATTCAAACGATTTACATGATCTAAATCGAATTTGAATTTCAAACGCATGAAATACTAATTTTTTTGGTGTGAAAACCTTTAACATGAGTTGTTTAGGGCCTTAGGCAAGGTAACAAATATTACCAAAGTTTGAACTGCGCAAAAAAATTTTAAAAAAATTTGAACTTTGCCGTGTGTCAGACGAGAGGCACACGGCAAAGATCCTTTGCCGTGAGCAAACCCTAGAAGCTCACGGCAAAGTGATCTTTGCCGTGGGCCCAGATCTGGCTCACGGCAAAGGTCTTTGCCGTGAGCCAGATCTGGGCACACGGCAAAGAGGCGGCCTTTGCCGTGTGCCCCAGATCTGGGCACACGGCAAAGAACTTAAACACTTAACCAGTTAGCGCCGCCGCCCCGCCCCGCACACACACACACGTAAACCTAGCGCCGCCGCCGCCTCCTTGACGTCCGCCGCCGCCGCCGCGTCACAGCGCCGCCGGCCACGCCACGCCGCCCTCCCTCCCCGCGCGCGCCGCCACGCCCCGCCGCCGTCCCTCCCCGCGCGCGCCGCCGGCCGCCGCCTCCCTCCCCGCGCGCCGGCCGCCGCGTCCGTCCCCGCGCGCGCCGGCCGCCGCCGCCTCCCTCCGCGCGCGCCGGCCGCCGCGTCCGTCCCCGCGCGCGCCGGCCGCCGCCTCCCCTTGCGCGGCGTGCGTTTGGGCGCCGCCGGCGGCAGGCCGCGGCCGCTCCCTCGCCGGCCGGCCGCGCCGGCGCCTCCCTCCCCGCGCCAGCGCCTTCCCTTCCCGCGCCGGCGCCTCCCTCGGCCGGCAGCCCCGCCGGCCCCTCCCTAGGTATTTTTTTTGTTTTTCTGTTTTTCTTTATTTATTTAGTTTAGTTAGTTTAGACAAAATAGTTTAGTTAGTTTAGACAAAATATTTAGTTAGTTTAGACAAAATAGTTTAGTTAGTTTAGACAAAATAGTTTAGCCACTAATTTATTTTAAATTAGTATGAGATTAGTACTTTAGTTTATTTTAGACTTATGTTTTTTACTTGTTTAGTTAAGTTGAATTAAAAGATATATGCGTTTGTGGTTGCCGGCCATCGTGCTGTTGTCTATGTGGTTGTCGGCCATCGTGCCGTTGCTTTTGTTGCAGGTTTTGAAACCTCCCCGTGCAGGGGAGGTGCTGTCGAAATTTTTAAAATTTGACATTTTTTTTCTTTTCAGGTTGTTGAAGGTTCTAGGTGTGGCACCGTCCCCGAGTCGGCACCGTCCCCGGCTCGCCCCCGTTCCCGGCGCGTCACCGTCCCCGGCTCGCCCCCGTTCCCGGCGCGTCACCGTCCCCGACTTGCCCCCGTTCACGGCGCGTCACCGTCCCCGACTCACCCCGTTCCTGGCGCGTCACCGTCCCCGACTCGCCCCCGTTCTCAGGTGAGACACAAATATCTTTCTGTCCTTGACATGCATGTTAGTGGTTAACGTAACCTAGGCGTCTCCCGTTCGAAAGAGATACAGTCGGAAATATGCAGAACTTTGCATATCTATGACCGTATCTGTTTCGAATTGTCCACGTTATTTGGACAGCCGGAGGATGCGCAACCGGGGGTAGTTTCCATGCTCTACTCCGATCCGAGACTGAATTTCGGTAGCATCTTCCCGTTGTTCTCCGGATACACACTCTCCCTCTCGGGACGTGTATTTGGAGAACAGCGGGGAGATGCTGCCGAAATTCGGTCTCGGATCGGCGTAGAGCATGGAAACTACCCTCGGCTGCGCATCCTCGGGTGGGATTAGGACCTATCTTCACCATTTAGCTAGGCAATATAATAATCGTGTAGATGCTATTTGTTTTATATTACTCATGCAATTGCTTATTATATCAATAATTCGTATAATAGAGGATGGGTGATCGTGAGTGGATGTACAATGGCTGGTCCCGTGGGGGTGAAATGACCTTGGATTGGATTCAGAGGACCGAGTCTTTTTTGGATTCAGCATTTGCAAACGTTAGAGGAGCGTCTATCACTTGGTGTCCGTGCAGCAAATGTGGGAACACACGTGCACACACAAAGGAGGACATTAGAAATCATCTCTGCAAGCATGGGTTTACTCGAGACTGTACCAAGTGGAAATACAATGTTGCAGACTCACGCACGAGAGACGAGATCGTGAGACAACGCATCGAGGAACTTGATGATGACGCCGGGATAGCAGACATGTTAGAAGACTTTCACGCAGCACAAGTCGATGAACAACGATTGGAGGAGGAGCCAGAGCCAACCGCAAAGGCATATTATGATATGTTGGCTGCGGCACAACAACCCCTGCACGAGCATACCAATGTTTCTCAGCTCGATGCCATTGCACGCCTAATGGCCATAAAGTCGCAGTTTAGTCTGGGTAGAGATGCATTTGATGTCATGTTGACAGTTTTTGGCAGCCTGCTTCCGGGTGGTCACATTCTGCCGAAGAACATGTATGAGGCACAGAAACTCCTTCGGGCACTTAAGATGCCATATGAGCAGATACATGCTTGTCCGAATGGATGCATCTTATTTAGGAAACAGTATGCAAAAGCAAAGTACTGTCCAAAGTGTGAAGCCTCTAGGTTCTTGGAGATAGACTCAGGTGATGGTCAGACGAGGCAAACCACAATCGCCGTTAAAATCTTACGGTATCTCCCCTGCATACCGAGGATCCAACGACTTTACATGACCGAAGAATCCGCCAAAAAAATGACATGGCATAAAAATGGGCGTCGATACAATCCTGATAAGCTGGTACATCCATCGGATGCTGAATCGTGGACGCACTTTGATACGATTCATCATGCAAAAGCCTCAGAGGCTCGTAATGTTCGTGTGGCTCTGGCTACAGACGGGTTCAATCCTTATGGAATGTCCAGTGCGCCATACACATGTTGGCCCATGTTCGTTATCCCTCTCAATCTCCCTCCCGGCGTCCTGTTTCAACGACAGAACATATTCTTATCATTGATAATTCCTGAACATCCGGGAGATAACATGTGCGTGTACATGGAACCTCTGATTGATGAATTGGAGTCTGCTTGGCATGAAGGGGTATTGACATACGATCGTGCTACCAAAACAAACTTCAAAATGCATGTTTGGTACCAGTACTCGCTGCATGACATGCCGGCGTATGGATTGTTCTGCGGCTGGTGTGTTCACGGGAAGTATCCATGCCTAGTATGCAAGGCAGCTGTTCGGTTCTTTTGGTTGAAAGCTGGTGGTAAATATTCTTCTTTCGACCAACATCGTCAATTTCTCCCTCTAGATCATTCATTCAGACGAGACATTAAGAACTTTACGAAAGGTGTTGTAGTTGAAGACCCTCCACCGCAAATGATGACTGGTGCCGAGGTGCGTGCTCAGTTAGACGCTCTCATCCTTAAAGAAAATGGAGATGGTTTTGAAGGATATGGGACGGAACACATGTGGACTCAGAAATGCGGCTTGTGGAGGCTCCCATACATGCAGGATATTCTTCTTCCACATAACATTGATGCAATGCACACTGAAAAGAATATCGGCGAGGCACTTTGGGGTACAATAATGGAAATTCCTGATAAGACGAAGGACAATGTCAAGGCTAGAGTTGATCAAACGAATTTATGTGATAGGCCGAAGCTAACAATTCCAACTCCCGCTGAAGGCAGGCGATGGAAAAAGCCAAAGGCTGATTTCGTCCTTGATAGAGCCCAAAGGAAAGAAGTATTGGAATGGTTCAAAATCTTAAAGTTTCCTGATGGGTATGCTGCTAATCTGACGAGGGGGGTGAACTTAGAGACTATGCGAATCAACGGGCTCAAGAGTCATGACTACCATATATGGCTTGAGCGACTTCTTCCGGTGATGGTCCGAGGTTATGTACCTGATCATATATGGCTAGTGCTGGCAGAGTTGAGCAATTTCTTTCGTCAACTCTGTGCTAAGGAAGTTTCTCTGTCCGTGATTGTGGATACGGAAAAAATGGCTCCTGTGTTGCTCTGTAAGTTGGAGAAAATCTTTCCACCAGGCTTCTTCAATCCTATGCAGCATATGATTTTGCACCTCCCGTATCAGGCACGAATGGGGGGTCCCGTGCAAAACCGTTGGTGCTATTCTATTGAGAGATGTCAAAAAGTTCTTCGAACAAAATGTAAGAATAAATGCAAGATTGAAGCTTCAATTGCTGAGGTGTACATTCTGGAGGAGGTGTCAAATTTCACATCCAAATACTATTCTGACAATCTTCCTAGCGTGCATAATCCACCCCCTCGTTACAATGCCGACGAAGAGGAGTCGAACCTCAGCATTTTTCGTGGTCAACTCGGAAAGGCAAGTCATTCGAGGACCAAGACCTTGACTGTCGAAGAGTGGCGTGACATCATGCTATATGTCTTGAAAAACCTTGACGAAGTTGAGCCATACATACAGTAAGTTCTACACGAATTTGTTCTTGACTATTCACTCTTATACATCCAACCCCTTTGTTTTTCGTTGGTACAGGGAATTTCTTGTGACATACTGGCATCGATCAAGGAGGCCTACCGATCAGGAATATGACAACCTTGTTAGACATGGTGCGGCAAATGGGCCAGATTTTATTTCTTGGTTCAAAAAGAAGGTAATGTACTATTTTGGTAATAATTAGTATGCACGATGACACAAATTAACCCGTCTATGTGTAACGAATGTCGTACCTGCTTGACTTTGCAGGGCCAAACAGATGCTTCTATGAGTGCCGAATTGAGACAAGTTGCCGATGGCTGTGCCATTAGGGTCAAGTCATTTGGCGCTTATGATGTCAATGGATATCGCTTTCACACCACAAGACACGATCAGAGTCGGCCCAATCGAAAAACCACAAATACCGGAGTGTGTACTCCAGGAGACGATGGGGTCGAATACTATGGAAGAATTGAAGACATATACGAACTCACATTTCCTGGTTCGAAATCTCTCAAACCTGTCATATTCAAATGTCATTGGTTTGATCCTGAAGAAGTGAGACGGACCCCTAAACTTGGGCTAGTTGAAATTAGACAATCATCCATGTATCCAGGGGATGATGTGTATATTGTTGCACAACAGGCGACCCAAGTTTATTATCTCTCGTACCCGTGCCAGACTGACGAACGTCTTATCGGTTGGGATGTTGTGTTCAAAGTATCTCCACATGGTAAACTACCTATCCCAAACAATGAAGATTACAACTTAGACCCAAATACATATGAAGGAGAGTTCTTCCAAGAAGATGGGCTAGAAGGGAGGTTTGAGGTAGAATTAACCGGAGACATGATTGTTGACGAGGACAATGAAATGCTTGTTGACGAGGACGCCGCAGATGACGTTGAGAATGCAAATGACTTAAAATTACTCGAGAAATTACGTATAGGAGATGACATTGAGGTGGAGGAGCCTCTTGTAGACCCCAACGCCGATTATCTGCAAATGGGTGATAGTGATGATGAGAATAATGATCCGGCTAATCCAGATTATGATGATTATTTCTAATATATGTAAGTAATTTATTTCATGTTTAATTTACTTGTTGCACTAATTAGTTAACTACTTTTATGCATTCAATTACTACTTGTTGTAATTAATATACTGATTTATTTACTCTTTTTAAAAGCAGGTGTTGATTAAAGATGGTGGGACGAGGACGCCGGTCGGTCAGCTCGCTTTACCAGAGGGTTGTCTCCACGCTGGCTCAAGGTGGAGGCAAGGGTCGAGGGAGAGGCAAGGGTGGAGCGAGTTCCTCATCTGGACCTGAGGGCTCTGGCATGACACGGGGAAAGAGGGGGAGGACGGCGAGGGAACCCACACCTGAGGAGCTCGCCGTACCCGCCACCCCATCACGGCTCGCCCTTCTCGCAGGACCCGCCACACCCGCCGCCATCTGCGTGAGGTTTATGAAATTGCATTGTATGGACGTGCATGGACTCGTAGTTGCTTAAGATCGAGTTGCATGGACTTTTATGGACTTGTATGAGCTTGTATGCACTTCTATGCACTTCTATGGACTTTTATTTGCATATGTGGATGATTGGACTATACAAACTGCCTGTGATGTGTATTGTGGTATACAAACTGCCTGTGATGTGTATTGTGATATATAAACTGCCTGTGATGTTTTGTATTGGGGGCATGATTGAAATAAAGAAAAAAAAAGGGGATCTGCCCCGGCCTTTGCCGTGTGCTAAGGTAAAAGCACACGGCAAAGACCGGGCCTTTGCCGTGAGCTTTTACCTTAGCACACGGCAAAGGCCGGGTCTTTGCCGTGTGCTTTTACCCCAGCCCACGGCAAAGGCCCAGTTTGGGCCCACATGGCGGCTATCTTTGCCGTGAGCCGCCTGGTTTGGCCCACGGCAAAGAGCCCAGGTTGGGCCCACCTGGCGGCAATCTTTGCCGTGGACCGCCGGCTTTGGCCCACGGCAAAGAGCTCAGGTTGGGCCCACCTGGCGGAAATCTTTGCCGTGAGCCCGCCGTGACGGCACACGGCAAAGATTCGTAACGGCTACGGCCGTTAAGCCCACAACGGCCCACGGCAAAGGCTTTGGCACACGGCAAATCTTTGCCGTGTGCCCGAGTTGGGGCTCACGGCAAAGATGGCCTTTGCCGGCCAAACTTTGCCGTGTGCTCTTTGCCGTGAGCCGCACACGGCAAAGAGCTTTGCCGTGTGCAAATAGACCTTTGCCGTGTGCTTCTGGCACACGGCAAAGGCGGCGAATCCGGTAGTGGGCAGCGGCAAACGTGTGCCTGCCTCTCAGATTCTCATCCCCAGCCGTCCCACGTTGCCACCTTCAACTCAAAGAAGCGTTCATCCACTCGTGCAAGAAACTTTCACTACGGGAAAACTCAACATTGGTGCATTCACGTTAGCGCCGGTCAAGCTGGAGCCGGCACTAATATTGCACATTAGTGCCGGCTCCATGGAACAGTGTCCTGGAGCCAGGCTAGTGCCGGCTAGTGTCACTAGCCGGCACTAACATGCTACCCGGGCCCACCATTCGCAGAAAATATGCGAATCTCGCAACGGTCAGGTTGCACGTTAGTGCCGGCTGGTGGCTTCAGCCGGCACTAACGTGACACGGGAATATTAGTGCCGGCTGGGGGCTTCAACCGGCACTAAATGTTAACAATAGTGCCGGCTGAAGCCCCCAGCCGGCAATAACGTGCCCAACATATATCAGCCTTCTTCGTCCCGAGCCCGAGCCCAATCATTTGAGCTCGAGCTTCTCCTCTCACCAATGGCGTGTTAGAGGGGAGGTGCTGCCCATTTTTTGTCAAATTTGTGGTGATTTCACTCATTCAAGTGGAGCAAAGGTTAGCAACTTCATCCTCTTTGGTTTCACGGTTTTAATTTTTCATTTCACGCTTTGTAGATAGAGAAATTGTTGATTTAAATCATGAAGGGAAATGAGAATGATTTTTTGATTTGTACGTTCATTCATTTGAGATATATGTAAATCTTATTAGAGAAGTATGACACATATAGATAGTTTCTGTATGACACATTTAGAATTATTAGATAGTTTCTGTATGACACATTTAGAATTATTATTTTAATTATTTTATAGTGTGTATATTTTTTGACCGTGATATTAGTATGTATATTATTTTTAAAAGAAAAAAACTTAGGGATAACAAGCTTTATTGCTGATTTAAAGCATGGATAACAAGCATTATAGGTTTTGTATTAGATAGTTGTGTATGATATATTTATAATTTTTGCACACTAATTTGAGAAGGTTATTAGATAGTTTGTGCATGACATATTTAGATTTTTTTTATTATTACATAGTGACATATTAGAGAGAATTTAAAAAAAGTCACATTGTTATGTTCTAATATTTTTGTAATATGATTCTGGACTATTTAAGAAACGTCACATTGATCAATATGGCTTCTGCTGCTGGAGGGAGTGGTGCTGGTGGCGGTGACCGTCGTACGCCTGAAGACAAGAAGAAGAAAATCGGATCGTGGGAGAAAGCAATGGTTCGTTTTTTGAAAAAAAACAAACGAAAAATATGTTGAAAGGGGCGAGGACCCAGGTTTTGATCTTGAGAGTGTATTGCGGCGCTCAGCACCATGTCCTACAGAATCGACACCTCCAGCTCCGCCATCTTCTTCAGCGCCAGGAAAAAAACTCTCACAGCATCTTGATCCTGCTTTCCCATCCAAAGATGGTTGAAGATCGTGCTCGTGTTGCTTGTTAGCTATTGAGAAATTTATGTTCATTTGAATAAATAATTGTGGTATAACACTTATTAAGGTTTTTTTGTACTTGGTGTAAGTCATTTATATGGATAATTTGTGTTGGAAGTTGAGACGTTATAACTTATATGTTATTGTAATAACAATTAAGTTGATTTGAGTTATGCAGGATTAATTTTTTTTTTAATACGTCAATTAATTGCAGATGGATCGGCAATGGATATACGGCGGACGAGCAACATCAGCGTGGGTTAATGGCCTAAAATCTTTTCTCGATGCAGCAGAAGCCAACAGATCACCAAAGGGTTTAATGTTCTGTCCATGCAATGTTTGCCAAAATACGATACAATACAAGAAAAGAAATACTCTATGGTCCCATATTTATGAGAACGGTTTCATGAAAAGCTATAACGTTTGGACTAAACACGGTGAGATTGGAGTTATGATGGAAGATGACGCTCGCGTTGACGACGGTGAAGATAACACCATTCCAGACTGGGTGTGGGTTCAACAAGCTGGTGGCTTTCATGATGAACCAATGGGAGAGGGTGAAGCTAATGTTGCACAAGAGGAGACACCTGACGAGCTAGGTCAGGCACTGCTTGATGCACAGAAAGATAGTGAAACTGTGAAAGAGTCATTAAAGTTTGAGAAGATGCTGGAGGATCACAAAAAGGCGTTGTACCCTGGTTGCAAACCGGAGCAGAAAAAGTTGGGTACCACGTAGGAGATATTGAAATGGAAGGCAACTAATGGTGTCACCGATAAGGGATTCAGTGAGCTATTAAATATTGTAAAGAACATGCTTCCTGAGGGTAATGAGCTGCCGTTGACAACTTACGAAGCTAAAAATATCATTTGCCCTCTTGGATTGGAGGTATATAAGATTCATGCGTGTCCTAACGACTGTATATTGTATCGCGGAGAGGAATACGAGAAGTTGGAATCTTGTCCAGTTTGCAAAGCATTGCGGTATAAGATCAGGCGAGACGATCCAGGTGATGTTGATGGACAACCAATCAGGAAGAAAGTTCCCGCTAAGTTGTTATGGTACTTCCCCATAATACCACGTCTAAAGCGTTTTTTCAGAAATAAGGACAACGTTAAGCTGATGCGGTGGCACAAATAGGATCGTAAGCAAGATCACATGATTAGACACCCCGCAGATGGGTCCCAGTGGAGGAACCTTGACCGAGAGTATCCTGAATTTGATAGGGACCCAAGGAACATAAGATTCGGTTTGAGTACTGATGGAATGAATCCGCTCGGTGAGTTTGGCTACAGTCATAGTTCATGGCCTGTGACTCTATGTATCTTCAACCTTCCTTCTTGGTTGTGCATGAAGCGAAAGTTCATCATGATGCCGTTGCTTATACAAGGGCCAAAAGAACCTGCCAACGACATTGATGTGTTCCTACGACCCTTGATTGATGATTTATTACTGCTCTGGAAGGAAACAGGCGTACGTGTGTGGGATGAGTATAGACAGGAGTCTTTTGACCTCCGAGCTTTGCTATTCGTAACCATCAATGATTGGCTTGCACTTGCAAAACTGTCGGGACAGTCGAACATGGGATACAGTGCCTGTACCCATTGTTATGATGAAACCGATAGCATTTATTTGAAACACTCTAAGAAGTGCATATACATGGGCCATCGTCGATTCCTTCCTTCCGATCACCCCCTAAGAAACGAAGGGAAACATTTTAAAGGACAGGCCGAAACTCGCCATAAGCCTTTGTTTCGTAATGGAAAGCGGGTGTTCTCGATGATCAAGGATGTCAAGTGCGTATTTGGGAAGAGTGATGGTAGCGTACCTGTTCCCAAGGATCCGATCACGGGGCGTGCTCCAATGTGGAAGAAAAAATCTATCTTGTAGGAATTACCTTATTGGGTCGTCTTAGATGTTCGAAACGCAATTGATGTGATGCATTTGACGAAAAATCTTTGCGTCAACATACTAGGATTTCTGGGAGTACATGGTAAGTCAAAGGATACATTGGAAGCAAGGCGCGACATGCTAAAGCTGACAGAACGACAAGGCTTACAACCCGAAAAGATAGACAAGGGACGTCACTATTTAAAACCTGCCAGCTACAATTTGAGCAAAGAGGAGAAGGAAAGTATGTTTGATTGCTTGAACAATATTAAGGTCTCGTTCGGATACTCCTCGAATATACAGGGCATAATAAAAGTGAAAGAGAAGAAAAATCCTAAACTTGAAGTCCCACGACTGCCACGTCTGGATGACACAATTACTTCCGGTTGTACTTAGGGGTGTTCTACCGGATAATGTGAGATTGGCAATTGTAAAGCTTTGTGCGTTCATGAATGAAATTTCTCAGAAGGCAATTGATTTGAACAATCTAATAAAACTGCAGAAAGACATTGTAGAATGTCTTGTCAGCTTCGAGATGGTCTTCCCACCATCATTCTTCAACATGATGACACACCTTCTGGTTTATATTGTGACTGAAATAACTATTCTGGGTGCTGTCTTTCTACATAATATGTTCCCTTTCGAGAGATTCATGGGAGTCTTGAAGAAGTACGTCCGCAGACGTTCTCGTCCAGAAGGATGTATCGCTAAGGGCTACGGAACTGAGGAGGTCATTGAGTTTTGTGTTGACTTTCTTCCCGACATGAAGTCGATTGGGCTCCCTATGTCACACCATGAGGGGCGACTGAAGGGAAAAGGCACACTTGGAAAGAAATCTAATGTTAACATCTCTTGTAGTGATTTTAGCAAAGCAAACTTCACGATTCTTTAGAATTCATCCAAGGTGGCTCCATATATTGATGAGCACATGAATATTGTACGAGCCGAAAATCCTAAGAACGGTCCTGACAGGATCACGCGCAAACATATATCTACTTTTGAAGGCTAGTTCAGACGGAATTATTGGGCAACAACACAGTTGATCAAGAACTTCAATGGCTAGCTAGGGGACCATCGATCGCAGTCCAGCAATACCAAGGGTACGAAATCAATGGGTATACATTTTACACAACAGCTCAAGAAAAAAAAAAGCACAAATCAAAATAGTGGTGTCCGTATGTGTATAGTAAACAGTAATGGAGAAAAGGACAACTACTATGGTGTCATACAAGAGATATAGGAACTTGAATATGGACCCATAGTTGTCCCTCTGTTTCGTTGTCAATGGGTGGCTATTCAGTTCCGGACGTTCAAGAGAAACCTGATAAAGAACTTTGTGTCAAAAGGTCTCACACCAAATTTTGATAAAGACTGGAAGAAGCAACGACAGTGGTGGAACGAATTCGTCAAATATAAGTCATCGGAAGAAAGCAAGGCATCCTCTATTCAAGCAAAAATAAATTGTAGTAAAAAGTCACAGTTTCATAAACTAGGGCCAGGAGGTTATGAAGTCGCCATTCCAAAATGGGAGAAGATGGAAGCAGCTATAATTGCAAAAGGCATCATACCGCAGACCTTGAGTTGGCCCAAACGAGCAAGGCATTACTTCTATGCTCATGGACGCACACTGGACAGTGAAACTAGGGCCTTTGTGACTAGCGACGTACTAAGGGAGGCGACCCTAAGACTCAATGAGGCAATGAGGCGTAGGGAAGACGAAACTTTCCAGCCCAACAGAGAGAAAGACGAGTTGACTTATGCTCTTAGGAATCCAGAGCACACTGGACGGACCCGAGGCGTGGGCGTAGTTCCTTGGAAGCGTGGCTTTCTTGAAGATCTAGAAACATACAGAAGCCGATGCAGAAGTAAGGCAGTTGTGACAGAGGAGATCCGTACACTAGAAGGTCGGGTAGCGAAACTTGAGGCAACAGTTAGCCAACACTAGCCACAAGCAGCTCCTAATTTAGAGAACAGTCCGGCCTCTCAGTGTCGCCCTAGCAGTGTCGCTTCGACGGAGCTCCCTCTCGGTGATGGAAATGAGTTAGTTGCGGACAACCAGGGACTCCCCGTTGACAACATCACTGTTAGGACCAAGTGTGAGCTACTATATCTTCGCGGAAAAAGCTCAAAGTTTGCGCTCATGGTTTTGCAGAACCACCGGAAGAAGGTGGTATGTTACATTGTCAGTCGATTCCTGCCGGATACGCTAAAGTACATGTTGATCACGTCGAAGACGGCTGGGAAGACCTGGACCTCCCGATCCCTATAAGTGAAACAGAAGCAGACCTACAGCATGCCATACACACTTGGATTGCTTGGCCAAAACGCGATATAAGATTGGTGGAAACAGCCACCGATTCCGCTCAGTGTTCAAGACAGAGGGCATCAACGCCAGCAGACACGGATCCGAGTGTTGAACCACCAGCACGGGATCCCAGCCCGGATCCGCCATCACCACCGGCAGCACGGGATCCTAGCCCTGATCCGCCATCGCCACCGGCACGACGGGACTCCAGTCCGGATCCGCCATCACCACCGGCAGCTCAAAGCAACCCCAACCGACCATCACAAGCCGCATTGTCACCTCAGAGAAAGCAACGAAAGGCAAACACGGTACCTTCGGTCGACCCAACTCCGAAACAGAAGAGAAAAAAGAAAAAAAAGGCTCCAGTTGAGGTAGAGCCAGAAGACTCGGTTAAAGCTTTTTTCGAAAATATGAAGGCCAAGAGAGCGGATGCGAACAAGAAGCTAGAAATAGATCCAGTTGGAAAAGCACACTTCATCAAAGAGACCCTACCAGTGGAGAAAAAAAAGAATCAGATTATGATCGGCAGATCAGAAAGTGCCACGGCAACCCCAAGAACTTGAAAAGAAATGCAAAACTCGTTGCCCAGCTCGGAGAACAGGCCAAACAGTCGATCCCTCTGCTGATAGTGCATCATGAAGCCCCTCTTAGTGAATCAACAGATCCAAGGACCTTTGCCGAGATGATAATACAAACGGATCTTACCGCGGCTCAATTGCTAGGGCAAGCTCTACAGGAAACCCGAGGCAAGAAAAAGTTTGTACTTGGTGAGCCTCTCATATGGCCAGAGTTGTTACCGTATCTACCAACGAGGATGGCGCAGTTGCACAAATAGTATGCAGTGCAATCTCGAAACGGAATTGACATGCTCTTGGTTCGGATCAAAGACGAGCATTTTTGGTGGGGGCAGCGGATATATGGATCGACTTTGATGCATTTTATGATTTGTTCCATCAAGATGCCCTTCACAAGTGCCTCATGAGTGTATGGTGCTTGTAAGTGTTTCTGCTCATTTTATTATTTTATTTATACTTGGCGCGTGTTTGTTGACTAATCCCCTGCTTTTGTGGTTTTAATTTTCTGTAGGCAAAAAATTAAAATTGCCCGTCAAAAGAGGTTCCATAACATCAGCTTCCTGGACCCCGATGTTATACACGAGGAAACTGTCAAGAGAAAAACTTGTGACGTGGTCGACAATATATACAGAGGCATGCGTAAGCAAAGCATGTGTCCATTCATTCTCTTGCCATACAATCATCAGCAAGTCATTTGCCACTTTTTCAATACCTTCAAAATAATAATAATAAATAACTATTATAATCAACATTAATTGGTTGTTTTTGCGTATGTATATGAGCAGTTTCCATTGGATACTGTTTGCTATTCAGATTGACGCCCAAACGGTCTAGATCTACGATTCATTGAGGCAGGATAGATCTATGTACCAAGACCTCATCAACCTGATCAACAAGGCATGGTTTCGCTTCCTCAGCAAACACTTAAAAGTAAAAGACAAACCCGATCCTCTAGAATTTAGGACTGACAAAACGGTATGACCAGACTCTCTTATCTTGTGTCATTCGTAATAAAAATTTTATTATTCTATGCCATAATCCAGTTTCCTACAGTGCATGAGACAGGAGCAAGGGAACAACTTGTGTGGATATTACGTATGCGAATGGATCGACAACTTTGTGAGTGAAAGGGGGCAAATGACGCCGGCCACATTCGCGGTACGTGAGCAAAATCAATTCTGGTAATTAATTTAAATTCATGATTTTTCGTTCTCATGATTTCATCCGGACATGTTACAGCGTTGGTTCATGAAAGAAGATCTGATCAAAGAAGCTCGCGTCAGGGCAATTCAAGAATCTATCTGCGGATTCGTGCTCGATGAAATCATAAATAAGGACGTAGAATTCTGTGGCGATCCCTACTCAAGCGTCGTGGCAATTGAGAAGGGTATTCATGACTATTGATATGTCTCGTGCATGAAGTACTTGTAATTTCTTATTTGTAATATTCCAAGTTGTTGGATCTTTCAAATGTTCTGTAGTATGAATTCTATCTATTTATGTATATAGATATATATATAATATTAATAGTGATATATATATATATATATCGTCGTAATGTAGTACGAACGCAGATAGTACAAATACTACGTAGACGCAAATAGTACAAATACGAGTACGTATAAAAAAAGAAAAAAAAGGAGAGTTAGTGTCGGCTGGTTAATACTAAACTGTCTTCCCGCACTAGCAGCGGTGTCGTGCCGTTTACCAGCCGGCACTAACGACTGCACTAGTGCCGCCAAATCAGTGCCGGTTACAGCGCCCGACACTAAGTGCCTGTATGACCGGCACCGATAGCGAGTTTTCCAGCAGTGTTTGCTTCCAGCAGAAACTTGAGTTGGGACAAAACACGGAGGCAGCTTTCAGGAGAAGCGACGGCGCATCAAAGTGGGTTTAGAATTGCTTACACAAGTTCTCATGATATGTTTGAATTGTTTTTCTTTGTGCTGGTTTTTTAAACAAAAAAGAAAATCATTTCATTTTATCTGCCACGCAGGCGCAACAAAGTAGGGTTTAGAATTACTTGCACAAACTTGTTACCAAATGTGTGAATTGTTTTCCTGTTCTGAGTTAAACAAAAAAAAAAGGTTTAGTTTACTGAGAGAACAATTTATTTCAAACTTGTAACATATCACTTATGAGCAGTTCAAGTTCACAACGAACCGATCACCAACTTGGTATATAAAATTCAAAATTGCAGATACTTTTGAGAATTCGAACAAATTTGTACCTCAAAACACGTTTGAGACAAGGAGCGTAAGTGAAGACCGTATCCATAATGTACATCAAACGCAGGAAGGCAAGTATAAAAGACCGTATCCATAATCCAAACATCCTAACTGACAATAAGATAAGAAACAATCCAATCCAATATGTGCAGTTGCAACTTGCAACAAACTGAGACAAGAAGCGTAAATGGCATTTAAGGGGAATATTGCTTTTTGCACTTGGGATAGATTGTTTCACATAGTACACAGATTAAATAAACTAAAGAAATAAACATAGTTTTTGCCATTTCTATTTACAAAGATAGCTTGGGTGGAACCACCAATGAATTTCTACAGCATAACTGCTATTATTTCCATCAGTAGTGGCTTCTGTGCGTGTACCGCAGCCGCTGCCGCCTGCTTGGCAGCAACGATGGATCTATGCTCCTCCCTGGATCTGGATCTCGTGTACCAGAATATGACCGATCCAGAAGCGTGCGACGATAGCCCCGATAATTGCTGCGATGACCAGAGTGGCGATTTGAGAAGCCCCGTCGTAGTAGACTCTGCGTCCTTGGTTGCCGAATCCCCTGCCAATCTGAATGTAAGCTTCGCCTATTGCTGAACGAAAGCCTAGGTGAAACTCTGTTGTTCCGTGACAGAAGCCTTGGCAGTCGTTCATGTGGCCAAATGCTAGGCGATCCTAGTGTATCATTTGGCCAAACATTTGGAGAATCAAGTCTGTTTCCTGGTGATTCATCATCGCCTCGGTCTGACCACCACTCTTCACTACTTTCATCATCAGAGTCTGTGCCTGGGGACATGTCATCTCTAGTCTCAATAACGTAATCACCAACTATTATTGCCCCAGGTATCTGGGACCTGATTGCACTAATGACATCACCAACCTCCTGCTCACGCTCAATGCGATCCCAAGTTCTCTTCCTTGACAGATCTACATGGGAAGGCTTTGTAAGCAAGTGTGCACTTCTAGCATGTCCACGTAGCTGCTCATAGGTTCCAACAAATCTGCAAGAATCATGGGAGCAAGTTCTCAATTTCCTGTCCAGATACTGCCTCACATCTCCAGCAGGGATCCAGCCAGATACAGATCCTCTACAAAGAGGACATTTCACTTCAGCAGAAGTTTGCATAGCATCATGACATCCCCCTGTTACAAGGCTTCCTTCTCCTATAGATAAGGCTGGGTTTACATACTCTTGATAGCTAGCAATCTCAGGCTCAGATCTAGATATGCCATCTGGATGTTGACCATTGTTTACATTGGAACGATGAGATGCTTCATTATCAACATGTCTTCTGAGTCTTGGACTCCGTGAACGTCTGGAAATGATATTATAGTGAGCTCTTGGTTGGACAGTTCTGATATTGGAGTTTGAAAGCACCGAATGGGTTGAGTGTGAAGCACGGACCTTACTATCACCATTCATTTTTCTAAACCGGTCAAGGCAATTAGAGTGACGATGGCTTGTGTTACAAATGTAACATCTGCAGCCATTCTTGTATGAACTGCACATAAGTAAAACAGCATTGTGGGGTTGCTCCATACAAATAGGGCAAGAAATCCTGTCCCATTCCATATGCAGAGCAGTGCGTGATGTGACTGTAGATCTGTTACTTTTCTTACTTGTCATCTTGAAACCAACTGTGTTGAATTCACTTAATCGTTAGAATTGTTGAAAAAATTATTGTGTCAAGTTAACAATTTAAGCAGTTTGGAGAGAAAATGCCACGAAACATGTTCTTATGTAATCATGAAAACAGTTAGCTATCAAAGCAAAACTGTGCAAAGAGACAATAACGAGTATCAAGGGCAGCACTAAAAAGCTTATTAAATTAAGACTTAAGATCATTTAGCAGATAACTTTGGTTCCTAACAACTATTATGGCTGTCAAGAGAGTATTCTGTTGCATAGAGATCACGCGTTAGAAAGTTATTTCTCTGAAGTAGCTACAATAAGAACTGAAATCCAATGAAGACTGCAGAGACTGTGTAACTGCTGATAACAAACACAGTAGAGTTATGAACCATGAACTAACTATCCATTGTTCCAAGAAATAAGCAAAAATTCACTAGCCAAAGAAAATTATTCCGAAAAAAATTCATTAGCATGCCAATAACAAAGAAAAATGGACAAACTAGGCTTGATCTTAGTGGTCTTATTGAACATATTCATTTTATAACAAAATAAGCAAATGGGACAAATCTAAAAACAAAGAACCTATGGGATCTAATGCATAAGAATTTGCTGGTTTAACCTGTACACAGAAATTCAAGACTAACCTATAAGAAGCAGTTGTATGTACTGAACACTTGGAATGGATCAAAAGAGGTGATGGTACTGGCACAATTTAATCCCTGAAATAATTTGTGAACTGTCAGTAAATGAGGATAAACGTTACTAGCCACAATATGAAACTCAGATCCCCCGTTAAACATTGTTCTGCCAATTGTGATAGTACCTAGTACCAAAGCAAAGCATCGTAAATTTGTAACAGAATCAAATGACAGAATGTACTGGACATTTTCATGACTGCATTTCTCAACAACTGATCGACAATTCTGTCAGCGTGGACTACCTCATAAATCATAGGATATGTGCAAATTGAACAATAAGTTGCCAGTCAATTAACCAAATTATACAGTATATGTCAACCTGGAACTAGTAATCCAGCATGCCATAAGCAGTTTACACATGTTGGAATGGATCTTATTGTGCAGATTAAATCTACTTCATATACAGCAAAGACCAAGCAAGCACAATTTGGCACCTATTTTGCACAGATCGAACCCCAACAATCATTATCGGAATTGACGAACCCCCAATAATCGCACAACTAGCATATCCACACCAGCACGCATGGCGAACCACCTAATCGCCCCCCCAAATCCAAACCCAAATCATCAAAGCCCGCCGCCAACCGGAGCAAGCCAACCCGGAACCAACGGAGCCCGATCGGCCCGGTCACACCACCGATCGATCTTTCCGCCTACCTAGACCACGCCGGCGCGGATCGATCAACCGCAAACGGAGAAACGGCCGAGAAGGAACGGAGAAAACGAGGGGAAAAGGTGGGGAAATTTTACAAGGGGGGTTTGACGAGGCGAAGCGAGGAGGCGGATCGGACGGGGGGCTCCCCCTTCTTCCGCAAGCAGCTTTGCCTTTCCTCGGAAGCCTTTTTCTTCGCTTTCTTTCCGATTTCTTTTTCTCTCGCTCGCGCAACAGCGAGCCTGCCGTGCGGTTATATAGGCGAATGGGGGAAGGGGGGGAACGGATTGCTGTTGGTGGCTGCTGGTTGGTTTATTTCGCGGGTCCGGCTCCCCATTTCCGTTCCGTCGCGCCGCGCATGCGCCGGGCTAGTCGGTCGGGTGGGCCCACCGTCGGCCTCCCTGTCACGCGCTCACTGGCGGTGGGGCCCACAGGACGGTGAGCGGCGGGTTAGTGTGTCCATGTCCGCTGTGCACGGTCTGTCTCTGCGGTTCGATTCTTGCGTGTACGGTGGACGGCTTCTGCCTGGAATTCTTCGTTCAAATTATATACGGTGTACAGTTGGTTCCGATGGAGTGGAAAACGTGCATAGACATTGATGCTGCTTTTTTTCTTCCCAAGGACAATGACATTTACCGTAGCAAGTACTCATAGTTGACTTGCTTGTTTGTGGTAAATTTCACTAGTGATCCATAAATTTATCCCAAGTTCTCATTTCGGTCTCGGTACAAAATACACATATATGTCTTTAAACATGTTCTACGCTCTTTCATGTCTTGATACTTTCAAAATGCACACAACCGTTCTCCACTTGTCTCATGGTCTTATCTAGGTCCATATCCTACCAAAATACATTTATTTATTTAAAAAAACCATTTTTGTCAAACTAAAACATTCATTATTTCAAACCAAGTTTAAATCCCACTCAAAATTGATACAAAATTAACGATAAAATAATCACAAACATATCGAAAAAATAATCACAAAAGTATGGTTGATTAAAGGAAAAAGACAAATTACTTCCCTCAAGTATAACCAAAGTCTGAATAACCCCTTAAAGTATGTTTTGGTTCAGTTTACACCTAAACTATTGCGTTTAGTTCAAATTACCCCTTAATATAATTTGTCTTTTTTTTTCTCCATACATAAGTGGAATCTTGAGTTTAAAATTTATAGGATGGTAGTTGACATCATAATGTATGTCAAAAAAATATATTATAATTTTTTGTCAGTATTTTTACATAATTTTGTATCTCAATGGTTAATTTATTATCAAATGAGGATCCGGTGTGTCTGAGGACCGGTGGATGGTCGCTTCCTGGTGTGATGAGTGATTGACAACGTGGTGTGGATTGACGTTTCCCTTGGCTCAAGTACTGCAGGTGTAGAATGCGGCTTGGTTGCATTGGTGCAGGTGAAGAACAGGCGCGAAAGGTCTTAGCCATGGCGGCCTCCGAGGAGCGGAGAGACAAGTAGGCTTGGTTCGAGGGACCCGGTGGCCAGATGGATCAAGTGCGGTTCACATGCTGGCAAGAACGAGCAAGGGGACGTGGTTCCGGTGCGAGGTAGCGGCTCACAACCGAAGCTCGTACGCGGACGTGAAGCCGGTGCAAGTTGGCGGCTAACGACCGAAGCTTTGTACGCGGGGTTTGGTGATTTGGCCACAAAATCATCGGTGGACGGTTTCCCTTGGTTTGGGCCTCAAAACCAAGGCTGAGGACTCGACGAGGCGAAGTTTGGGCAGATGGGCTGAGGTGACCAGCCAGGGGCGGTTTAACCGCCTCCCCCTGGGCCGGCCCAAAATTGGCGTCGAGGAGCTTCGATCCGGAGGACACGCGGCGTGACTGCAAGGCTTGCGTCGGAGGGAAGCTAGCTTGCAGTGGAAGGTGTCCCAGCCGGAAAATATCTGAAACCAAATGTCAAATTTTCTCCTGAGGGGTATGTATCACTTAGGGGTAGTTTAGTCTTTAGAGCACCACCACTTGGACTACTAATAGGCCCCCTAGGGCTTGGTGGCTGCTATCTCTTTTAGTCATCTCTTTAGTTATCTCTTTGATTTCCTCTTTGAACTAGTTTTCCCCTTCATCCCCTCCACCTAGAACTATTTCGAATCATTCGTAGTTTGTATAGGTGAATTCATGGTTTGTTGATTGAGCTTGTTCTTTCATCTTTGTGCCATGATTTGAATCCACGAGCTCCCTTTTCTTTTCCTATGTTCGGAGGTATTTTCGGAGCTATTTTTGGGGGATTTTCGTTCTTCACTTCCTTGGGCGATTTCTCTCGGATTTCTTTGGGGGATTGACGTATGAGTGCCTTGTGCCCTTTTTGCTGGTGATCTCTTGCCCCCAAACGCCCGGAATCGCTTTGGATTTGAAGTTTTCGGGATGAACTCGAGGTCATGGTGTTCTTCCTTAGATTTGAGATTCCGGGAGTTCTAGCGAGTTAGAGGCCGAGATCTTTTGGAAAAACACTCCACTGGAGGTCTAAATCATCTGACCAAAATCTCGCCTCAAGAGCTCAAGCGGTTTGGGAGATCCACTTTCGATTTGACTTTTTCCCGAGGCTCCCAGGCCCGGGCGGTTTAACCGCCCCCCTGGGTGTGTTGAAACGAGTCTTGTTTCGGTTCGTTTTGTGTTCGTTTCGATCGATTCGAGTTCCGCTGTGTCTTTCTTGTTCCCAGGGTCAGTAGCTTGACAGTGGCTACGTGATCTTGGCAAGATCGCTTTCGGAGGCATCGGAGTTGATTTGGGAGAATAGCCGGATTGGTTGGAAAGAATTTTTATCGGCTCCCATTCACTCCCCCCTCTCTGGTCGCCGTTTCGGTCCTTCATCAAATATCCTACCATGTGAAAATAATTATAAGAATTACATTACATATTTTTTAATATGTGTTATGACGTCTATTATTATCTTGCAAAATTTGAACTCTAAATTCCAGCTTTACAAAAAGAAACAAAAAAGACAACTTGTATTAAGGGGTAAGTAAAACCAAATGTCATAGTTTTGGAAGTAAATTGAACCAAAACATACTTTAAGGGTTTATCCGGACTTTGCTTATACTTGAGGGGGATAATTTGAACTTTTTCCTTGATTAAAAATAATGGATATAAGATTGGTGAGTTTTAGAATTGCTATTTTAGCACAACTATTTAATAATTAATTTTATTTTAGAGATAAAAATTCTTGATAAAATCACAAAAACAATCCCGGAAAAATAAAAAACTGGCTGTGAAATATAATAATATCTAAAATAATCTCGAGTCAGATTAATTTTTGTGATTTTCTCAAGAATATTTAACTAAATCTTCATAAAATCTTGTATCCAATATTCTTAATCAACCATGTTTTTTGATTATTTTCTCTTGAATTTTGTATCAATTTTGATTGGGATTTGAACTTGGTTTGAAATATGAAAGTTTAAACAATTCATAAATGTTTTCCCTAAATAATTAAATGCATTTTGAAAGTATATTTAAGACCGTGGGAGAAGTTGGAGGACCGTTGTGTGCATTTTGAGAGTATCAGGACCTATATGAGAGTGCGGGACAAGTTTAACGACCTATACGTGCATTTTGATTTTTGAGAGTATCGGGACCGAAATAAGAACTTGAGACAAGTTCATGAACCACTAGTGAAATTTACTCTTATACAAGTATTTGATAATTATACAAGTACTTGATAACTTGGGAAACTTGATTGTGGAGGTATGCTCGCTCCCACTTGGTGATATATAAAGGGTAATCGCGTGGCATTTGAAATATAAAATCAGTCATGTAAGGCCTGTTTGGATTAAATACAGATTATAACTAGATTGTGGAGGGGCTAGTATTCTTCATTAGTCATTTTCACTGACAAACCAAGAAGTCATACCGTCCTCTAGTCCTTTACATGTTATTCAGATGACAACTGGTTCAGCCCTTGACCGCAATATATATACTGAACTCGGACATGGTTGTTGGTTGTTATACATGTACTCCCTCCGTTTCTAAATATAAGTCATTCCAACTTTCTTGAAGAGTCAAACTTTTTTAACTTTGACCAAATTTATATACAATAAAGTACTAACGTTTATGGTATCAAATAAGTACCATTAGATTCTTCCTTAGATATATTTTCATAGTGTATCTATTCGGTATCATAAGTTTTTGAAGTCATCTCTATAATTTTGGTCAAAGATAAAATTCTTTAACTCTCCAAAAATATTGAAATGACTTATATTTTGGAATTATAATACCTGTACACACAAACCACAAGCTATACATACATCAAAGGAGAACCTCAAATAATTACATACAGTATATAAAGAACGAAATACCCTACCCTACATTCTTTCTATGCTACTGCGACAATTGTAAAGACTGAAAAAGGGCAGCCAAAGTTGGTGATTTCCCCTTGAGCATGTGGCGCAACAACTGTTGCAGTGACGTCACAGGATCAAAACAATCGCTTGTAAATGCAGTGTTAGGAAGCAATGCCAAAACATCTCTTTACAGGGAGAAGAAAAGGGTGCATGAAGGTTGACGGTGGCACAGTTGGTGCCACCTCAGAATTCCTTTGTTGAGGAAGATGTTTCAGAAAGGATTTAACAGCCCCATCAACACCGTCTTCTGATTCAATTGCCTTTGCTAGCTCAACAGCTCGTTCCTTTACCTGTCACCAAATTGAACGAAACAACTCAATACAAACTATAACTTGAGCTTTCGCTGTTATCCTAAACTTCTATGCATCTTCATAAATGCTACTACCTCCGTTCTTAAATATATGACGTTTAGGACAAGCTCATTAGTTCAAAAATAAACTAAAGTGATTGTCCTAAACGTCATATATTCAAGAACAGAGGGAGTACTTTTTTCTTACAAATAGATGAGTTGCCCTTCCCAGTATAGATGAAGGGCATTTGACTACTTTCTTGATCCTTGCGCATAAGCTTGTATTACTACTTTTGCAAACAGAGGATGTAATGTCGAAACGTAGACACTACAGATTGCAGGTAACCTATGCACTATATTCAAGCACAAGGTCGTTTATATGATCCTTAAGCTCCCATCCTGTATGCTGTAGCAGTTTGATAGGACTCATAGGAGTCATTACTAGTAATAGGCATACACATATTCCAAAACCAGACACTGGCTGAATTGAGTCACAAAACACCACTATAAAAGTTAGTGCTTATGGAAAACTAAGAGTAGTAACCATTGGCTGAACAGAAAATTAGTGCAATGCCTGTATCAAGAATTAAAACATAATATATTTGCATTAATTCCCTACAAATTGGGATATTTGTTGAAATATCAAGTAACAAGAACTTTCCAGTCAAACGAACACCCGAAACTTGTAAGGCATGGGGGAAAAAAGACACCCCAGGTATTGACTATCTTATGTAGCGGTGTTTGTGACACAATAATGATAGTTTGTGTCCAAGGTGAATCGAGGGGTGCTGGGGAGAGGACCCTCTTTTTTTTTTTGAAACAGGACAATTTTGTGTTCATTTATTATAAATTTGTGGTTTTTACGACATGTATCAAATCCTCGTCGTGCCAAAGTGCCACACCATCATCACATAGGGAGGCCAATTCACAACCCTAGCCTCAGGAAGCTTTCGATACCACATAGAACTTTAAACGGCTAAATTAGTGCAGAACTTGTAGGGCAGTTTATGCAAACACATCTCTAAAAACAGTTAGTGATAAAAAAAAAGCATATCAAATTTTGTATTTTATCTCTTCAAACTAGCAAGTGCCTAGAATTCAGCAATTAGGTCAAGGCAGATAAGTACACTTGTGGCAAATGCAAGAAATATACATGACCATTACTTTATTTTCTATAGTGTTGCCCAAATGCTTCTCTCCAACAACAGCATTAATGCATAACTTGACATAACATTAAACGCTAATCAGCAAATAGCACAGAATTTTTACAATGTTTACCTTTGGATCAATCATAAATTTGATTGCATCAACCAGTGAATGCAATTGTAATTGCTCCACAGGTACAGGCGGTGCTCCCAATCCTCTGGCATGCACCATGCTGCCCCAAAAGAATTGATCACCAAAGAATGGTATGATGGTAGTGGGACACTGCAAATTAATGGCAATAAACACCATCAGTGGGACAAAACAAAACACATACACAGAGTACCACAGGAAATTAGTGGTAATTAGAGAGTGTACCGCGGCTTTCAGACCAGCAGCAGTGGTTCCAGCGCCACCATGGTGTACCTGAAAAGACAAAGGCCCCGAAAAAGAACAAGAAACCATGATCGTCAATCAAGATTACTGCATTATTTAAACAGTGTTTCAAAGCACATAAGAAAAACAGAACTATTTCATAGGTCAAAGCTAATAAAAGAATGTCAAGCACTTTCAGTGTCACAAGTCATGATTTATTTCAGTCACAAGTGCACAAAGCACAAGGAACATCGCTTGCATTCGACTATGTAAGTGGCACTGTTGAATTAACTGACCAGAATCCCATTCATTCGGAACGCATTTTTAATATGTGTAATCCTCTATTCAACCCTTATTTCCAACTTCTTTTAAATCTGTCTAGAATGCCAAATGTTAATTCCGGCACAACCTAAACATGTACCATAGAATAGAACATATTATACACATAATTTGCAAACCACAAAGCTTAACTAACTCTTAGCTTCATCTGCATAAGCTTTATGCCTTTGCTCCATGTTAAACTATCACACTTGATTTTGGCATATAAACATCTCAGAAAGAACAAGCCTTACCACAGCCTTGCATTGCAAAAAGAGCCAATCATGTGGCACATTGTCAAGTACATATACAAATTCCTTTGATTCTTCCACTGGAAAATAACTTATAGTTAGACATGCAAAGGATATGAAAGTGTAGAACAAGCTTATATATCAAAAGCTGAAGAACTACTATAACTTACAATTTCCAAGCCCACCCCAACCCTTATTAATGATTCCTCTCTGTCCTGTAATTTCCAGTGCTTCCACAATGATTTTCGTCAGCTTATCTGGTTCTGGAACCGGCTGGAAATAAAGACCAAAAGTGACAAAAAATGTGTCAGAGACTAGTTATAGCAAGGCCAAAGTGTCACAATATAACTGAAACAAATAGGCTTGCTCGGCGCGGCCTGCCTCACCCAGAGCATTGCCCTCTATGTGATCAGGAGGACGGAGACCATCACACATATCCTCTCATCATGTGTCTTTGCGCGGCAGTTTTGGCATCGTCTTCTAAACATTGTTGGGATGCAGGGGGTCACACCACAAGACGAATCAGACTTTTTTAGCTGGTGGCATAATGCTAGTACTATGATGAGGGATGGTGCTAGAAAAGGTTTTAACACACTGGTCGTTTTGGGGGCTTGGACAATTTGGAAGGCACGGAATGATGTCGTGTTCAACAATACCTCTCCCATGATTGAGCGGTCTGTACTCCTAGCTAAAGAGGAGTTAGAATTCTGGATGATGGCAGGAGCTAAAGGGCTAAGTGCCCTTGTTGCTGCTGGACCGGTCGGACTTTAGAGCCTGAAAAGGCATGGTCGTTCTGTTTTCCCTAGGCGCGAATGTAACATAGAGGCCCTTCTGGGCAAGGGTGTGTGTGTGATTGTTGTATGGCTATTTTGGCCTTTCTTCTATATTAATGCAATGATATGCAGTTCTCCTGCATATTCAAGAAAAAAAATAACGATTCCTGGTAGGCATTGTACATCCATGAATATCATGGACACAGACATATTTAATCTCAGTTTCAACTATGAAGATGGGATTTTCTAGGGTTTAGGCAGCGATTTGTGAACATGTTTCTTTCACAAGATTTAGTTACAGGTCAGCTCCATCCAATAACAAACCTAACAATTCAAATTTCCTTCTCTTCCACACAATAGAATTAAGAATGGGCAAACATAGAATAAACAGGATAAGCAAAGTAAAAAAAAAAACATTGAGCCAAATAAAAATGTAGCAGAGCTTAAAGCAGAAAGGTGACTTGCAAATAGTAACGAAAGTAAAAGCAGCAAAACTCAGTGATTTTGAGCACTAAATAAACACTTACAAGGCTGCCAAAACCTATGTAAATAGGCTTGTCACCACTCACAAGCCACCTCAAAAGTGGCTCAGGAGGCTCATAATTCGAAGCAAGATCAAGGAAGCAAAATCCCACAACATCGATTTTAGGTCCCCAGTCTGAAAAGGAGGTGTGGGTCAACTTTTCAGCATATAAAAATATGAGTTAATGGCAGCAATAAGAATTAACAAGTTCCTGCTAAATTTAGTTGACAGATGTGTTTACAGATATTTATGTGAGCTCATTAAATACAAAATAGAAAGTGACCATGCTTGGTTTGATCACCAAAGCTGCAAATGCCTTTCTTCATGCACAATAATCTCGAGGCAAAACAGAATGTACCAAGTAGTTTCCATATTCTTGTTAAATTCTGTTTGGTGCCTTATCAGAGGGCGAGATGCAGACCTTTTGGTTTGGGGACAAGGTAAGGACTCCAGATATATGCATGAGGAATATCATTTGAATAACCATGTGTACCACTTAGATAAGTAACTGGTCTTAATTTCAACTTCCTTTTCCGGAGATCATTTATCATATCCCTTATGCCAAGCCAGACAAAAGAGTCAACAATCTGGTATGAAAGCTGTAACCAAAGTAACAGTCAGCAAGTGCACATGGGTACCAGATAATAATTATCTCTAAACAAACTGTGAGGAAGTTTATCAAAAGATAGAATGTCTGCTCGTAGCAGCTCTATCATATTACAAAGTTATGTCCTTGTTTCAATACAAAGTATTTTTGGATTTTTTGAAAAATACTACAGGACTGTTTGGATGTCATAGTTTTGAGAAATCATAGTATCCAGAGTAGTTTTAGAAGCTAGCGACGTGCAAGACAGGAAAATTGCCTAAATGAGTCCTCTTGCAAAAATAGAAAAGCAACGCCCATACCATCAATTGGTATTATAGGAAATTTACAAATATAACTATATTCCTATTCTTTATGGATCTGAACATATTTCAATAACATTAACTTACTCGATACCCTGCAGATTGCTTTACATGTGAGAAAGGATGTGGAAATTCACAGGTAGGCCTGGCAATAAAAGAAAGAACATTAATAACATGCTTGAAGTTAAACCAAGGGCTTGTTTGATTCATGCCCAACTTTGGCTAACAGAAATTTCACTAGCCAAGCCAAGGTTTTGCTTGCTAAGTAGGACAGCATCTGGCAAAAACATATATAGGAATGGAGCAAATGGGCTTGGGCTTGCCACAATTTTGGCAACCATCAGCACAAACCACATGGATGCCAAAAGCCCAAAACTGTTGGGGATAGCAAAATTTTGGCAAGGCAAATTTGGTCATAAACAGAAAAATGTCCTTTAACATTATCCAAGAGAAAAAATAAAGAAAGTGGAGGCGTGGAGTCCACGCATAGAAAGAGAACTCACGTCCAAGGCATTGTGAAAATTATATGAATTGGTATATTGAGAGCCTCTGCCACATGTACATGTCCTGGAGAAGTAGTTTAGGTCAGCAGTTGAACTAACATAACAAAAAAATGCTATAAGGTGGAAAGGCTACTCAAAGACAAAATCATGCCCCACCATTGACCCTCCATAGTTAGAATTGCAAAATAAAAACGGAAAATAATATAAAATAGGAACAATGAAAAGATTACCATATGCTGCTGGATTAGCTATTATAGCGTCCGCACTGAATGAAACGCCAGTATCAATGTCTGGATCCTTGCAAGCAGGAAGCAAGGAGAATATGATGTCCCTAATCTGCTTGCGCTGGATAGGAATTTCTGATGGAGTTGCGGGCAAGAATCCTTTATTCTTAACCATGTCTGCTCAAATTACCAACCCTGTACTGTTATGCAAGATCTATTTATAGCAAACTCCAAGGTTCAAGTGCAAAAAAAGTAAGAATATATTCACATACATCCAGCAAGAACTTTTGGATCTCCACCAAGGGGGTAAAACTCCAATCCAGTAGTCATCACAAAATCCTTGAAGTTGGCATGGGTTGCTAGTCTAACGCGATGACCATAGTCCTGCCAATATAAGTAAATGTTACTCCACCTTGAATATAACATAACTAATAAGCATTTTACAGTTCTATTTGGTGGAAGTCAGAAAATCAATAATTAGTATGCTGCCTTCCTTGTGCTGTCCTGGACTCTCAAATTGCAGCCATCCAACCATAATGTGTGCATGGCAATAGCATTGTACAGCCTATTTAATTAGCTGTGGGCGCATTCTTTGGCAACTACCAAAGAAGGACCAGGCGTCCAAAAGTGGCTGAGTTTGTTTGGCACACTTAGCTAGATATTTGCTAGTTGGCTTGTTACTTGGAGTTTCTTTAGTGCCACCTCTATATATAGAACATGGCAGATTCGTTGAGGATTAAGCAGAACAAAACCTAACAAGCTCAAATTTATGCCTGTCTACCTGTACCTAATCACCACCAATCTAGCCATATTTTTTCTAGAACACGAAGAAAGAGCACCACACAAACATGCACCGGGATTTCAGAGCCTATTTGATTATGACATGCTCTAAATTCTTAAATCTTAGCCAGCTAGCTTATTCATCATACAAAAACTAGGGCAAGATACTGATCCTCTACAGGTATATCTCATAACCAGCATAAATCAATACAAGTTTTAGTGAAAGACTCATAAAATATCAAAAGAAATCAATAGCAAGCCCACCTGCAACCGTTTCCCTATAGCTATGAATGGCTGCACATCTCCTCGCGTACCAACAATGAGCATAACAATTTGCATTGGTGGCCTGTGCTGCAGATCTGAAGCGTCCAATGGTTCCACACCGAAGGCCACATTGTGGTGAGCCTCCGAAGGAAGATCAAGTGATGCGGCCTCAAGATTAGTGGGGATATCAACAACTACAGTTCCATCATCTTCCAGTGTAGCCATTCGACTAAACAATTTTAGCTGCAATGAAAACAAACAGGGATGCAACGGGTAGAACCTGTCATTTAATTATAACAATTACAACATAATGGATACAATGGGAGGATGATAACGAACTACGAGAAATGAAATTCACAAGCAGCATCATCAGTTCTAGAGACTAGTTCGAGTTGCTATGAATCCTGCAATAATTACAGCTGTCCACACTGCTGAATGTTTTGGCATGCTCATATCACTGTAATATACTGGACCCAAGAATGCAGATTTACAATTTCTGTTTCTTAGAAAACATTTGCTTGTTTCAGTGCTAAAACAAAAAAGACACATACTTTATCACACATGCAACATTAATGAATCACAACGGCATGTTCTAGCAAAGTTGATAGATTGGAAAATTTCGGGTGGGTTAAGCTCAATCCTAATGTGTGTTGGTTACATATATATAGCCCTAGAGTCCTAGATAGAACCAGTTCATAAGAGAAGAGTCTAGATCCTAGAAGGTTTACTACTCCTAGCACAATACATCATCCAACAAAGATGACAGATTACCTTCTTTTCTATGGATATCTTCTTATCCAATGTGGAAGATGTTTTTTTGCTACCTTCGGGTCCAGATCTTTCAAAATTAGACAGCTCTGAGGATGTCTCAGAGCATTCAGTGTTGTCCATCTCGCTGGAGCTTGTACCCTCACCTTGTGGGAAACAATTATTCGACACTAGAGGAACAAAAATTCCAAAACGTTACAAAACAAATAAAATCGAGCTTCATCAAAATATTTGCATACATAGTATATAGCTAAAAAGCTCAAATGAAATGAGCAAATCCAACCAAGTTTACCAGATCCAATAACAAATTGAATAGCTCACGAAGCTAACATACTGTTTGTCCTGATCTCTTTACTTTGCATGTGACCACTGTTTGTCTATCAAACTATCTCACTAAATATCTAATTTTACTATCATTCAGAATGTGAGAAAACTGATGGCAAAAAACAAGCAACACAGTAAGGTAAATGAAGCATCACATAACTGCAAATTTAAAGTTTAATTTATAGACCACGATGTACTACTTTGAACAGAGGAACTACTCAACAAGTCAGGAGTCAAGATTGTGCTTGACATGAAGCAATCCACAGGTGGCAAAAAAACACTGCAAGGTAAATCTTCAATGCATCAAACAATCACAAGTATGACTGTATGAGGTGCCCCTGTTTAGTGTAGATCAATAGAAGAGAATAGTATAATGGCCATAACAAAAAGAAAACCTGACATTTTGAAATTTGTGAGGACAAAATGTCAAAGTCTGAACCACTGTGCAGTCAAAGGAATCAGGGGGGGACCAGACAGGAAAATTCCCCTGCAGAACTGCACCCTGTCCACTTCTCCCAGTTTCCGTCACAATAAAAATCAAACCGGCTCACAAAAATCGAGACAAAGGCCGTTTCTCCCCCTTTCTAACCATAGTGGTTGACAATCGTCAACGCCACACTGCCACAGTATTCGCCAAAAGCCCAAAACCCAGCAAGGCAGCAACAAGCCTGCATAAACCCTAACGCCCGCTTCCAAAAATTTTGACAACTCCAGCTCAAAGACAACGTTTCGTGCAACAATGCCGCACCGATACGCCTCGGTTACCAAATCGTACGAGTCAAAACAGAATACGGATCAAATCGGTTTCATAATCCACCGCTGCTATCGCAGGCACAGAGCGAGACAATCAGAGGATTCAACGACACTAGCAGAGGAGACTAGTGGAATGTCTCATAAGCGCCGGATGGCGGATTGGAAGAGGCGCCAAGGGGGGGCTCACCGGACGAGGAGCCGACGCCCTCAGCGCCGCCGCCGGCTTCCTTCATTGGCCGCAGCAGCAAAGGCTCCTAGTCCTAGAAGCCTCCCTCCCTCTCGCCCGAGAGGAAGGCCTCCTCCAGAACCTCCCACGCGGGCCTCGCGACGAGGGTGGTAGGGAGTCGTCGGAGAGAGGAAAGGGGAACGGCAACAGGGAGGCTTCGCTGGGAAAGGAAGAGAGGAAGACGAAGGCACGAAGCCACGAAGGCTATTGGGTCCCTGGTACGGGACACGTGGCGGGATCTGGGAGCTGGGATGTGGGCGCCAGGTGCCCGCCGACGGTCAAGATTCGCGCTGATCAGGTCAACGTGGTGGTGGTCGATTGGCGTTGAGGGCGGTTGAGCGGCCATCTGGTGTCGAGACGCGAGGGACCGTCGAGCCAACCTTGTACCTGCCGGTAGCCCGCCCAGCTAAGCCCCACGCCGTGCGCCCACAAGCCGCATCCACGTCACCGACCATTTAGGTCGTTCATCAAACATGAAAATTCACGAGATATACAAACACAAGGCCCTTTTGTTCACTTGCCAGGGGAAAAATTACGTAATGGAACAAAAATGAGAACGCGCGCTAGACCAGTTGGTCCTAGCCGCCGCTTCTCACCCCACCGTCCGGGGTTCGAACCGTGGAAGGGGCAGATTTTTGATCGGTGTGGCGCACGGAGGTGCGCGTTGTAAAAAATTTCCTCGTTTGTCTCACTTTGAGGCATAGGTCTAAGGCCGGCTAGTCTCACGTAAGGTGTGATACCGTTGTGTATGGGTGAAGCAAGAGTTCGAAAATTTTATTGATCTGCGTGAGAAAATCTTCTTCTTAGCAGAATGCCCGAGGGCCGTCACACCCCCACAGGTCTAGTTTTTTCTTAATGCAACAAAAAATTGCATGTGATGGTATGAGATTTATGGGAATTTTTTTCACGGTAATCGAAGTCCTAAATAAAAAGTATCACGTGAAGTGGAAGGCTCCACGTGAGTAGGCTCTTTAGCTATTGTATATGTACCACGCGGTTTGAACACTCCAATGTTATGAAAAAAATATTAAAATATCAAAATTTCAAATTGAGAAAAAGAAAACTTTGAACTGGATGCTCGAAAGTCCTCTTTGGTCTAGCCAATTGGGCGTACCTCGGGAGTTCTCTTAAATGAACTAAGTTACCCTAGGCACCCGATGTTTACTAGTAATCAACCAATCACGTTTTACTGTTTTGTGGTGCTGCCACAAGTTGGGCTTAGCGAGGGGAGCTTAGTTTTGTTGGAGCATCACATTCTATTTTCCGTTCTCTATCTAACTCTCTATTTAACTTGGCACAGACTTTTCATTTTTTACTCTTCAAATTTCAACAACAATCTTCAACCTCTCTCTCCCCACACGCTGACGCGTGGTTCTCACGCGTCATCTTCATCCCCTCTCGTATCTTCCTTATCCTCCTACGCCTCCTGACCTCGCTCTATAGGTGGCCATATGGGTCGTCCAGCCTAGCACGACACGAGCACGAAGGGGGTTCGTGCCATGCTGGGTGGCACGATGGGTTGGGATTCAAGCACAGCACGAGCATGATGCTCAAATCTCGTGTCGTGCCGGCACGATGGCACGACACTGGCCCAGCGTGTCAATCGTGCTCGTGCCAGCCCAAAGCACGACACTCACAGCACACAAACAATAGCTCATTCAAAGATAAGTTCAAAAGCACTTCAAATATGACATTTTCAAGATCAAATAGCTGACATAAACATCTCACAAACATGAAGGAACAATCATGCAGTCACAGAATGTTAAAAAGTTCATATATTATTTGAGATGTTCTAATTGCTGGCTCATTAAAAACTTTTGTAGGTAAAAACTCACACCTCGTGAGAAAACCTACAAAGGAAAAAAGAGTTTTCTATATATCTTGCAGTCACAGATGTTCTATTTGAGATGTTAAATCGTTTTCTATATATCTTCTTGTTTTCCAACAGGTTCTCTGTATCTTGCATGCACTCTAGAGTTCTCTTTTCTATATTTTGCTAGCAAGAAATCCAGAACGGAGAGTGACTATGTTTGAATAACCAAATAGAGAGGCTGTTAAAATGTACCTTTCTAATCAAAATCGCTAAAACTAGCAATTAGAAAGAATTTAGAGTCTCTTGGAGTTGCTCTTAGAGAGTGAGTTTTAGTGGGACTCTTGGAGATGCTCGCTCTAAGGCCATGTAAACTTGTGCTCACTTTTCACAACCTACAAAGGTTAGTAAAAAGCATAGTTCCAGAACGCATTGATCCCTTAAAAATAATTTGACTGTACAAATTATTCACATTGTTCGCTAAAACAAAAATATGACCAAATTTGGATAAATGAATGATTCTAAAGGGATCCTAGCAGCTACCATGAGGAGAAAATGAGGATTTCAGTTTGTGTGCTGAACATATGCATTTCGGGAGGGAAGAACTACAAAAACTATTCCCAACCCAACCAACTGAAACTTAAGAGAACAAACAACCTATCTAGACAACAGATAATTACATAGCACAATGGAAGAATGGAAACCCTATATTCAATTTACATCTTCTGATGAAAGAATGCGGAGGTATCTGTGCATGCCCGCGCAGCCGTATGATGACGAAAAGGAAGTGTCTCTCGTCCATTTGAGGTATCAGCTCTTCAAGAATTGAAAGGCAGCCATTGCAGTAAGTTCTTGTGGCGGGGCAACCCTCTGAAATTCTTTGGCATCCATAGAATCTGCTATCTCTTCAAGTGATATGGGCATGCTGCAACAAATAAAGGTCAAAAGTTAATCATATCCTCAGAATTTCACAGGCAAGACATAGTAAATCTTTTACGCACTTAATTTCATCATCCAGTAAAAACGTGTTCTCCAGAATATCCTGGTTAGATTCCTTGGTCATAAGTGTTCGCATCTCCTCAAGGACCTACAGTCAAGAAGCAAATCAATCAGTTCCCCCATTAGTAGGCTGCTCTATGCTCTATGAATGGGGAAAAAATGCAATTCAGAGTGCAGAACCAGGAAACAGGCGAAATGATGAAAAGTTGGATGTATCAATTAGACTCAAAACTAGAGTGGAATCCAACTAAATTTCCCATTTTGCAGGAATTGCGCTTATGCCATTCCACGTGCATCCAGGGTGAAATGAAACTCTATACGAGTATTATATTTAAGCATTCAAAAATAGATTCCCTTTATTACCTCTTCTGACACGCTCTCTGAGTTATATTTGTCATCCCAGTACTGAGTGCATATTTTGTAGAGCTGCTGTACACTTAGTACCTGCATGATACAGGAATAGATTTAGTTAACTTGGTGCATATTTTGTAGAGCTGCTGTGAGGTAGGGATGGTGCACTTACTGGGCAGAGATCATTGACTATCTCATCATATGAAATCCTGAACTTTTTGAATATGACCTAGACAACATAATATATCATCAGTATTGATAATTCATATTGCAAATCGTTTAAGAAGAGGAAATACAAGCATCAACTACCATAACGCCTCTCCGTTAAATTTAGCATGCGAAAAAGATCATTTAGGACCATCCTCAAACTAAATAAGTGCTACCTCCATATCGTTTTAATTGACGCTGGTTAGTTCAAAAGTGAACTAAGCAACGTCAAATATTATGATATGGAGGGAGTATTTTATAAACTGACAATCTATCCTATTAACATCCAACTATGGGCCAGGTGCCATCAACCTGGTGTGATGCGCTGTTCAAGCTACCACACACACTGTGCCTGCAGACATGGCCACAAAAGGCAACCAGAACAGGACTTTTCTCCAATGCAACAAAAAACTACTTCCATTCTAGGAAGCAAACTCATTTCCTCTATTCAATAATCAATATAACTTCTGAAAGTGACATCTTAGACAATCTGGAAACAATAGAACTGCACTAAATCCCATGATATGTTTTACACTACTCATGACCAAGCCAAATATTTTATAGCTTTGTTATTACTAGTTTAACACTAGCTAACCATGTTATAGACAACTCGATGACAATCTATAAGCATAGGTGTGAACTAACTTTTCAGGTGGTCTATCCAAGATAATAAAGATCAGAACTAAAATAGAAATCACATACCAAGAAATCAACAGCTTGCCTGATATGCTTGAGTTCATCCAATGCAGATCCTGCATACTGTTAGCATTAAATAGTTAGGTGCAAACAAAAGAAATAAAATGCATACTTAACGTTGATAGTTCTACTTCAAAATTCAGTCACACGAAATACAGAAATATAATAGTCACATAAAAAGATATCAAAATTAGAGGGGAAAATAGAGGGGTTTTACATGATGAACAAATGTTGCTCTCGAGAAACAAATGTTGCTCTCGAGTGAGATGTTAGAGCGCAATGGGCAATTTTGTTGGCGTATAGAGATATACAAGGCAACTCTAGATATGGTTAGTTTAGGATTGATTGTAATCCCAGGATAACCTTCCTTATCTCTAGGAGAGGCTACTTGCCCTCCAAGCCATGTACTCTTATATATACCGCCCAAGGGGCTCAATGCAATACATCGACCACATTATACGCATCCTACAATCTTACATGGTTTCAGAGGGTCACGATCTGACCTAGGCTTCCGCTGCCGCAACCCCCGCGCCGCCCCCGGGGAGATCGATCCCGATCTCCGCCGGGGGCCGCGCCCTCGTAGGATGCGCGGCGGATCCCTTTGATCCGCCACGCCGTCGTCGTCAAGCACAGCAGAAGGACCTACCTCCCGTGGTGCTGCGATCTGGCACGGCGGACGAGGCACGAGGTGCGCCAGGCTGCAGCGCCACCGGAGCCACGGGATCGGGCTGGGTTTACCGCACTGCCGGTCGATTCCGGCGCCGCCCATCAAGATCCGCCGTCGGGACGGGCTCAGCGGGGTCGCCTCGCTCCGGCCCGGCCTCCACGCACCTCCACCGCGAGGCTCCACCGCCGTCGCCGGCGACCCGCGCCACCGTGGGGACTCCACCCCATCTCGCCGCCCTCTGCTTCCCGCCCGGACACTTCCCGATCCGCACGCGCGCTCCACCACTTACCCTCTCCGCCAGCGTCCTGCTGCATCTCGAGGGCGGGTGGATGCGCCGCCATGGAGACAGGAAGGCTCGGTCGACTTTTTCCCCCCTGATTTTCTTTCTCCGACGGTTGACCACTGTGGGGAAGGGATAAGGGTGGGGATGGGAACTGCTAGGGGCACCCGAGATTGTACCCAAGGTTCGTTTGCTGCTGCTGTTTTTTTTTCTTTCCGATCTAAGATCGGTTTGCGTCGCCCCGCCGTTCGTCGCTGTCATCGCCGTTCCTCGCCGATCATCGTCGACACCCCCGAAGGACGAGGTTGTTGCTACGCCTTCTCAGGCTGCAGTGACGACGCTCGTGATCGAGCCTCTATCGCCGGTGTCACCGCCTTCCAGCGGCGGCGGCGCCTGCACCACCTCGCCGCCCCTCAGCGCCCCCGGACGACCACCCGACGCCCCCGGCTGACCACTTGGTGCCTTCGACCGGCCCCTCGGCGCTCCCCGCGCTGCCGCTCGACGACTCAGCACCTCTTCCAGGCGCTTCCGATCGGCCACTCGGCGCCCCCAGCGCCGCCGGTCGGCGACTCAGCACCGTCTCCAGGCGCCTCCGATCAGCCACTCGGCGCTCCCTAGCGCCGCCGGTCGGCGACTCAGCGCCTCTACTCCGAGTGCTTCACGCCGCAAACTCGCGGACACCGCCGCCGATGTGTCGAAGGGACTATAAGTCGCGCTTTTCAGCTGCGCCGTCACCATCTCCATCCAGCCGCACCGTCCTGCTAACCTGCCGCCAGAAGCTGCTGCCTACCCGCGGCAACTCGGCTCTTCGGTCAACCACTCGGCGTCTACGGTCAACCACTTGGCGCCACCCGGGCGGCCACGCTGGGGTCAGGATCACCTCGCCCCTCCTCCACGGCTTCGACCACGACCACCTCGACTTTGGCTACTTCGGCATTAAGGGGCTATCATCTGCATGAGCTACCCCAGTCGAAGCGCTTGCACCGGCGTTCCGACTGCGGGGGGATATCTCTCCATTGTTCTCCAGTCTGTCCATTCGTGTTGCTAACGCTACGAACGCTACGACTGCGGGGGGATGTTGGCGTATAGAGATATACAAGGCAACTCTAGATATGGTTAGTTTAGGATTGATTGTAATCCCAGGATAACCTTCCTTATCTCTAGGAGAGGCTACTTGCCCTCCAAGCCATGTACTCTCATATATACCGCCCAAGGGGCTCAATGCAATACATCGACCACATTATACGCATCCTACAATCTTACAAATTTTGCTCCATGTCACAAGAGAACCCCTCTATTACAAAAAATTCTTGAAACAGATATGCATCCGTTGGGTGCCATAGGAATTCAAAACTCATTAACTTTTAACATTACATATTCACTGGACAAATGCCAAAAGGGCGGCCTTTGGTGCAGTGGTAGAGCTTCACCGCTTGTGACCAGAAGGTCCAGGGTTCAAGCCCCAGCCTCTGCACATTTATGTGCGGGAATGGCTGTGCGCTAAACAACCTGCCTCCAGACCCCGCATAGTGCGGGAGTCTACGACACTGGGTATGCCCTTTTTTTTAATGCCAACTAGAAAAAATGGTTTCCAACAATGTGCGTCCAAGTAAAATGGTGCAAGAAAAAAGCTCAGGTTTAGATATATACTGCATATTTATGATTACCTCTGGCTTGACTTCTCCACACCATGCCTCTAATTGTGCCAATCCTTGTTTCACATACTCTCCATTACTGAAAGAGCAGCACTCATGACGTACAAGAAGGCTGCAGAACAGTTAAGCAAAATAGTAAGCAATTTATGCATTGGAGAAAAATGGCAAAGCACTATGAAACTGGAATCAACCGTTAATTTACCTATTGAAAAGTTGTGCATTGATAAACGAGAAAACCTGGGTAAATATCTTCCGGATAAAAACAGATGGGACCTAGAAGTTCAGCAGGATGTTTAGAACAAGACCCACAAGTTATGTGGAAAGCACCCACAGAAAAATAAAGTTATGGGGAAATTATATTGAAAAGTTAAAACTTACACAATTGTCTTGCAAAATTTTCAACAGTTCATTCAAATTGTCAACCATTGCCTGCCAATAACTAGCTTGATTTGAAAATGAACGTCCCCGAGGTAAACTTGACGATCCAAAAGAACGCCCTCTCACCATACTAGCTTTCACAGTTCTTGGGACCTGCAGTACAAGATAATCCAAAAATCAAAACTAATGAGAATACTAGAAACACTGCAAGTACATGCAGGTCAAGGCACTGGAACAGAAAGGTAACTGGGAGCAGTAAATGTCAGCCTAGTCAATAAAAATGGGGACTTTTCAAAACAAAGGTGTACATTAGAAAAAGCATTCTTATAAATTCATATCCATAGTAGCCTAAAGAGTGTGTCTGCAATCATCTGACATGAGGTTACCAATAAAGATCACATGGTATGATACCTGAATAGCATATGCCAGCAACGAAGAAAGATCTTTCTTCACATTCTCTCGGATCATTCCATATAAGCCTTCCACAAATGCTGTAAGTTGCTGCTTAAAAAGAAAAGCAGGATACTTGGCCTCGATTTGGCGCACAAGGTCCATATCAACAGTGATGCTTGAAGAACGGAATACCTGAAAAAATGACAACAGCAGATGCAGTCATAAAGTACTGACTTTGTAAAAGGGAACTGGACAATGGCATTTCACATTTGAGGACACATCATGTCCTGTAGATGCACTATGAAGGTTGGATCACAAAAAATATGCCTCCTGAAAAGAAAAAAAAAATGCACCAGAGCAAGGCGTTCCGAATTATTTTAACCCTCACCCCCTTTCTGCACTTTTGTTCGATCAAAACCCTTTATTTTTTATGTCCTAAAAAACCTTTATTTTGACACAAGTGTGCTAAAAAAATCTCAATACAGATTATTGTCAAGAGGACAGACATGTGACTCTACACCAACAGTAATTGATAAAACTTACCATTCTCCCAAGGAATGATGATTGAGTCTGTGGTCTTTTCTGTGGACTAGTTCCTATTGAGCCAGCAGCCTTTAGGCTCTTCTGAAGCATGATCAACAAAGTTGATGAATTTGATAACCAGTATGCAAGATCCTCATTGCTATCATGTTTCTGAAATGCAGACAGTGTCAATTATTTAAGTAAATCAACTGAGACATACCAGGAACAAATGTTTGTGGAACACGGATTCTATGTAAAAACAACTACAGAATCAACACAAAGCAGAAAATACCTGCATTGCAGAACCGAAAATTTGAATAAGACGATCAAATACACTTGTTTTTTCTGCTTCAAATATCTTCCAATGCACAAGACATTATATATGGTTATTGCAGCAACTGGCTTTCCTTCACTAAAGCCAATATTTTCACTAACACAGTTTATAAGTGCATCAATACTCTCCTGCACGAAGTATATGGTTCAAGTGAAACTTCATATGTTAAATATTGCCCTATAACTTCACAAGTGACTTCAAACATACAGATATAAACATTTTCACATACATGCTGCCTCTCAAAAAAGGATGCCCTAGGCTGTGCAAAGCTTCCATATTCCTTGGGAGCTGGAGGAGTGCCATGAGGTGTCTAGAGATAACGACCAGATTAGATTCAAACATAGAGAAAACTAGTACTAGTACTTAGAAATTTAACATACTGCATAAGATAATTGCTTACCGTTTGTTCACTTCGTGGACTGCCATTTGTCAACTTCTGCAAAGGTAGAAAGACAAAAATATTTCAGTAACAACAAATGTGTAGCTTCAAATATTAACTAGGAAAATGTGCAAAGTAGCGAAGTAAACACCAGTGGACCAACATTTGTACTAAAATACTTGTATGACATGAGGAATGGAGAGATCACATACAGATTTTGGAGAAGAATTCTCGGGTATTGTTCTAACAGGAGTACGCAACAATGCCTGCTGCCGAAGCAATTGATTTTCTGCTTCCATAGTGGTTAACTTTTCTTGAAAACTACTCATCACGCAGAAAAACATCATTTTAGAAGGTACTCAGCAAAAGAACACATGGATATGATGCACCAACATAAAAAGGATTACATATGTAGACAAGGCCTACCTTTGCATTGTGTTGGTCAGTTCATTTATCTTTGACTCACCATCTGCAGCTTTCTTCATCCACTCTTCCCTAGCTTTCTTCATTTCCTCGAACTTCTGTTCAGTTTCATCAATTTTGGTCTCAAGAGAGCCCACTAAAGCCTAAAAGTATAGAACAAATACGAATAATTATGTCACCATCTATTGTTGATTTGTTGTAATACAAAGGAAAGACAGAAAAGAGGTGAATGAAAGAAAAATAAGAGAAATGAGCTGATAGGGCCAGATGATATCACAAGCCTCCCTCAATGGAAGAACTAAGATGGGTTTGGCAGCACTTCAATCCAAAGTTCTTAGCTTTCCTAAATACAAGTTTTACTAGGAAAAGATGAGTATCACCATGACAATTTGATAGAATTGACCAGGTAAGTTTGGCAAATTTCTCTAAGGCCATCTCATGAGTTAGTTGGGGTCAAAGATTGTAGTTAGTATTGGTGTAGAAACAATGTTCGGGCACCAAAAGTACATGTAGGATATAAATGTTTATTCACAGAAAAGCACCTGCAGATGATTATAATGTATTCAAAATCCAAAATATGTTTCTCCCTAAAAAATGTCCAAAATATGTTTAACAATTAAAAGTTGAAATTAGACAATGTTTGTGTTCCAAGTTCCAGACCACATAAGTATGATAATTCACATCAGCAATACTTAAGTACATTACCATGACTTGTAGCGACATGGTTCTGTTCAAACAATATGGTTCTGTATGGTTCAAGCATCAATCAACATGTATCAAACTAAATTATTCCCAGATCATGATTAAAGTTTCCTGCCCTAGTCAAGGTAGAAGCATGATAGACCATATGAAGGATCAGATGATGCTTGGGGGCATAGCTCATTAGCATTTGCTCGTAGTTAGAATATTGTGCTTTGCAAAGTGTCCTTCATTCTAATCACATAATGCAATGCAACATAGGGCCTTAAACCATTCCTTAATGTAACTATGAACTAGCATGATGCATTGCACTCCCCTGAAGGTTTTGATAATATTTTACCACAAGAGTTGATAGACAGACCAAAATCATCTATCATACTTACCTTAAGATTCTCATTTTCAGCAGTGAGTTTATCAACGAGAGTTGTATCAACTTGGACCTCTGGTACTATGGCAGCTTTCTCCAGTGCTTCTTTCGCAATTTCTTTTTCCCTTTTCAACAGATCTTTTGTCTCCTTGGACTGTAATTGTAGTTCCTGCAATTGTTGTTGCAACTTCCTATTTTCCTGTGCCTTAGCTTCTTCCATGTCAGTCTGCAGGCAAGGAAAAAGTAGATCAGGTTCTCACACCAGTGTTTATATGAAGCAAACTAATATGAATATCTATAGTGACCTAGGTTGTGCCAATAGTAATAATCCATGTTACATAGTTACATATCTGTTTTGACTTAACCTTATTTATGAATTAAGTTTCCCACAAAGTGTGACTCAAACAATAGATTAGCTAAGTTACAGTGATCATGGGGTCATGACGAATCAATCTAAAATCTGCAGAACTTATACACAACACATATAACGAAGTGTAGCTAAAAAGGGAAATTACAGTGACTCAATATAATAAAGTGTCGCCAAAATGGAATAATTACAGTAGGCATGTAAGGTTAATGAATATTCAGTACCAGTCACTGACTCCACTCAATGCTGGTTCATCTTCGTAATTCATATCATGTATTGTTTGCATATTCAGTGAACAAAATGAGCGATTGAGACATTTGGATCGTGCCAAACTGACCCACTTGCATTCCTAGGTTACAATTAAGTTCAAACTGGACTGGAACTCGAAAAGAACTAGTTGGGCTTATAAGTTCATCTTATAGTACAATAGGATAAAAAAACCATTTAGCACTGATACAGTGATACAATTAAGTGACTGTATTTTCAGAAAAGTTGGGAGACTTTACTCTTTAGGTCATTAGTATATATGTATGTTGCGCATTTACAATATTAAAAGGTTAGTGAGATAAAGAAAAGGTTAAACATAAAGGCTTTCTTGTTCAAATCAAATTAAAAAATTCTGTAAAAGTGCTACTCTTCACATCATATTACTTGTTTCACATGAGTTTTGGCTTAAGGAAAACCTTTGAAAATCAAAATTCATTAAGCAAATGGACAAGTTATGAAAGTCAAACTCCAAGTTCACCAAAAGAGCAAGTATACACATTTATACTATGAAGATCTAACAATATATTTAAGACTCTAAAAGATTCTTCATCCAGTATAAAGCAGTCTCAACAAAAGAAAAGATAAACAGTTAAAGAAGCATCAAACATTGCACAGTTAAAGAAGCACCAGGCACTGCATAGAAATTGAATGACATATATACTGTCGTCATGCTTTTTCTTTTATCATAGCACTCTCAATTTTGTCTCTGCAAAGTAATAACAGAAAGCCCCTCCAAAATGTTTATTAGACTCACATTTCTTGAGTGGACAATTATGAAACTAACATGTCCTTTATCAGTATGCTGGCCCTGTGCACTTCAATATTCAATAACCACTTACTCAGAAAAGCTTTTGTTGTTCCACTTGAAACTATGAAAATTCTTTTTTTTTTGTATTTGATGATTTAGACTTGTGGATATGCATTAAAACAAGCAACAGGTGACACCATTCCCGTATTAAACTAGTCTCTTGCTACCTCATTAAATTCATTAGAGTATTCAATTATCTACCATAACCAATCAATAGAGACTTAGTCTCTGTATACTGTAGAACATAAGGAGAAAGGTGCAAATTTGGAAGATACACCTATATTTCTTCTTGAAATCTTATTACATCAGATTAAAATACCTACTTCATACTCCAAAACATATTTAATAAAAAAACGAGGTAGTAATTACGAAATTAGCAACCGTACATCAACCATATGCAAAAGTAAAGTAATCCAGAACTTTACCCTGATGCGTTTCTCTAGCTGCAACCGCCAGGTGAGCTCCTCCACTTGCTTCTCTAATTTATTCTTGGCAGCTTGGAGAGCACCAGTTTCTTTAGCAGCCTGAACATACAAGAAAGCATGGAGATGATAATATTGGAATTTAAACAGTTGATTTCAGTAAATTCTGACTAAGCTTTCATTGTTGATCGAGGTTCTGGAGTACCAGAAGTGTGACAGCTAGATTTATGGCTGTTAGGTGCGCCTAAATATGGAGTTGACCATAAGGACCATAAGCTTTTAAGTTTTAACTGACCATAAGGAGTTAGCCTATAAATCAGGGTTGGCCCATAAAGACATGATCTTATTTGTGTGTGAATACCCAATTGTGAATCAATAACATTTCTCTCAAACACATCGATAAAAAACATCATAACGGGTACACCTTCGTTGATAATCAGCTGACAAATTGTGTTATGTATAGACATTGTAATTTTTTTTTGAAAAAAATATTGCAGCAGCATGCCAGAGAAAATTACAGTAAAAGATACTCAGGCCATGTATCCCGGTGCTTCTTACCATTTTAAGTTTCCGAAGCTCTTTTCTGGCCACTTTTCCTCTCCAAGCACATTGAGTTGTAATAGCTGCCTTCTTCAGGCTCATGTATCGAGAGTGTGCTACATAACTACGCCAGAAACTCTGTGGGGGGACAAAATCAGTAAAATTGATGATTAAATATGGTATGATAAATGGAGGTTAAAGAGTAATTAGTAAGAATGGCTACATGTGCATAGGTTTGAATGGTAATCTAGTTGGATAAAGATACATAAAGAAATAAAGTTAGTCAAATTTTTTATAAAAAAATAAATGCATATGTGGAACTCCTAACCTAAGAATTTATTTATAGCTTGGAGTCAACACATAAGAAAGTAGTAGAACTTGTATTTTATAGGAAGTACTCATAAAGGTAAAAATAAACTTTTTGGGGAAATGCAAGGTACAGAAAAACATAAAACAATCCTCAGGAAAACATGGTCAGCTTTAGTTAATAATTAAATATGTATAAGGTTTCAAATGGACGACTGAAAATTAGATACCTGAATAATCACTGCAGCTTTTGTTTGCCGACGGAAATTGAGTTCCTTGCGAGCAGCCATACCACGTAGACCAGATTGGATAGTAGTTGATGTGGAACAGAGATTTCTGTAGTTCTTCCTTGCAAAGTGCATACGATAGCAGGTTTGTATTGTCAACGAAGCAGCATCCTTGCGGAGATCTTCATAATGATGTCTTGCAATTTGTCCTTCAGTTATCACAGTTCAATAACCATTATCTCCACTTCAAAGTAAGAGAGAATACTAAAATGTGTTTCTTTTTATTTTTTCAGTATTACTACAAAAAAGATATACCTCTGCAAATGGCCTGAAGCTGGGTTGCAGATATTCGCAGTTGAATGAACTTTTTGCGAGCCAGGTATGACCGAACTTTTCTCTGGATTTTGGCAGCAGAACGACCCAACACCTCAGTTCTCAGAGCATCTAACTCAGCCATTTGACCAGCCCGCAGAAACACTTTAGTTTTCCCTATCTGTAAATTGGACATAAGAGTAGAAGATATATAAAAGGTACTTAAAACAAGAACTACAGAGACAACAACTTGTCCAGATAAGGATGGAGATCGAATTGCACTTGGTGTTTCACTTAATCACTTATAAGTAATTCCTATGATCCATTAAAGAAAAGGTTATTCTCAAGCTTATCTTAGAGGAATTGCAATATTTTCTTCTCATGATATCAAGAGAACAGGTCCATTGTTTGGGTTGAAACTGACCAGTGCTTAGCCATCAAACTATACAACTAATGTAGAACCAACTTCTGTCATGGGATCATACGTAAACTTCAGTCATCGAATCATACTCGCAGAATACATGACTTTCAATATTTTTAGAATATTTAGAGCAACATAAATGTTGAAATGAACTAAATATACAACATTCAACTAAATCTGCAAGCCAGAGTGGCCTTTTTAGTGGTTACAAGATTAGGGGAGTGAAAGGTATATGGTGTACGCCTAAAAATGATTTTATTAAAAAAACATCAAAACTACACATTTCACCAATCAGCAGCTAACCTGATAGCCTGTGAGATTGACTTTCTCAAGAAGCATGTTGGTAGCAGTAACTTCATCATAACTGCCAACGTAACAGTAAGGTCAAGCTGCAAGGCCAAAAGGTAAGCAAAATGAAAAATACTAGGTCAAGATAGTCTAGATTTACCTTTCACCAAGCACTTCAGGTAGTAAGACACCAAAACGATCGACAAATTCATCAAATCTACGCCTCGTTGGATATCCTAGACAGCTTATTCTGATTGCCTCTAATACTCCCTATTTACAAGGATAGAAAAGGTATCAATATAGCATCTCTATCTTCAATAGTTAGTTAATACAAACTGCATCAAGAACAAGATTTAACAGCATAAAAACCCTGGGCATACTGTCACCATGTGCACAACTTAATACCACAGGAAGTCAAAATATTTTATAATAACCTGTATTTTGCTCTCTTCACATATTGTCTCAGTTCCTTATTACTTTACAATCTATTATGTGAAAATTTGAAAGAAGAAATGCATTTAGTTTTAAATAATTTTATTTTACCATTGTAATTCTGAATTTATATTTTGATTCAACTTTTTTATCATAAAAAATGTACTTCCAGTGAAATAAATCAGAATAATGTCTTACCCCACATCGAAGTTGCTGGAGAACATTACTATTCTCAAAAATTGCTGGCTTGAGAACATTATTGGGCTTTATGCAGCGGATATAATGTGGTTCTGTTGCACTCAGAGTTTCCAGCAAAGATTGTAATTGTTGCTGTGATGTTACCAGAAATGGTAAATTTCCTGATACAGAAATGGAGGTTTATGTCTGACAAGTAACATACTCATTTACCTTAAAGCTTGAACCTATTGATGTAAATTTCGTGGATTTGGTTGATTCTTCAGAAGGTGGGAAAAGACTTGAAACAAATGAACACCTAGAAGCATTTAACAAAACTTGATGCTCGTTCACAGCATAATCAATGTTCTTATCTAAGAACAGATCTGTTTGATATGTAACCTGCAAAAGAAGAAAATGATTATTATAATGTGTACCCGGTACTCTGTACCAATTATAGAAAGGTACGGTAGCACCACAAAACTAATTCATCTCCAGGTTAGATGAATGGATTATGTGCAGTGAGTACATTTTCTTTCTACGATGGGGACAGTATATGTTGAATATTTTGTTATGGACATGTTTGAAAAAGGACAATTCAATTCTAAACTTACATCTGTTCATCTGTACCTAAATTGTGTTTATGCACTCATCCACCTTGGTGCATGAACATTTCAAAACATGCAGGGGCGTAGCCACAGGGGGGCGCACCCTGGCCTGGCCCTCCCCAATGCTGCTATATTACCACTAATACCCCTCTAATCAAAGGTGAAAATCAGCAAAATTAGTCTATTTAGTCCCCCTCAAAGCAGCTAATTCAATAATAGCCCTCCCCATATCAAAATCCTGGCTACGCCCCTGAAAACATGTACACCTGGAAAAACCTTTCCATATGTGCAGTTATGCACTATGTAAAAAGAAAAAGAGAAACAAGCCATACATTTACGCCACAACTTCTCTTTCATAACCTTTTCTTCTGGTGCAATGCATATCTGATTATATTTTGCACAAATTTATGAGTGTGTTACATGACATTGATGTACATGTATATGTTCTTTACTTCTTTCAGAATTATTTTTAAGTACAACATAGGTTTGGAAAACTTAGGTTCATAAGAACTGTGTGAATCAGATAATGATTGCTTAGTTTTAAGCAATAAAAATTTTGAATGTTGATGATCCTTGCTTATCCATTTATCCTATTTTTCAATAATGGCAAGTCCATAGATCAGAAACCTTCTTCGTCAGCCATCCATTAAGCTTTTGGGCTTAAAATTGATCAATGTGAAACTCAACGAAAGTTACAGTTATCAATCCAATTATAAGGCAGACCCTATCTTTTGTTTATTGTTGTACTTAATTGTATCATCCCTCTATGATGCTCCCATTAATATAGTAGAATTGTATTTTTAAAAATAAACAATCAAAATTTGGTGAAAAAACCCCGGTAAGATTGGCTGAGCATGGAATCTGACAAACCCAACTTGTATTCAGTATTCACAGGTTAGATATGTAAAGGTTGACTTATTGAGCTACAAATATACACCAAAAGCATGGATTGATATTTTTGCAGGATATAAGCCAAGTCTTGACTCACTACCGACCTGGGATTAGTTTGTTGTTTGCATTAAACATATAATATAATGCGTGCGATAACATGTGTCGCTGTCACAAGTTCTTAATTAATGCATCATGTATTAGCAGTGGCAGATCAAAATGTTCTACAGAGTGTGAAGAATTATTCTTTCAAATGATAGTAGGGCAAACAGAACAAATATGCTACTTACATTTCCAGCGTAGTGATGAATAGTGAAATCAGACCGCGAGAACTTTGGCCTACTGAAGTGTGGGTTCCCCTTAAATTTTTGATAGAGCTTTTCAGCAAATACTTCGTGGGTTGAATTTCGCAACATACTGGAGCACAAAACAAAGTCAATGTTATAAAGGCTCAGGACTACAAACAAAACAAGATATTCACACCGAACTTACCAAGTCTCATCCAGTAGAGCAATTATGCCCCCTGGTTTCTGTATTCAAAGAAATCAGGAGTCAAAAATGCAACCATAGCATGACTTAACCACAATGGTAATTAGTAGCTGATATTTCTGGATGGTTAAAAATGCACATGGTACTCAGACCCATCCAGTTCATTCAATAATTCTGAGTAACAGACAATTCTACATTCAATCCTAGGTTTCATCAGTCTAAAAGTAACTTAAAAGAATAAAAACTTGCTCAAGGCAGATGAAATAAAATGCCATGTATTCAACCTATTGCCGAAAACAGATCACATAAGTGCAGAAAAATATATTGATAATAAAGAACGAAAACACAGCATTGGATAGTGTATATTGTTCACCTTCTCAATAAGATCAAGAATCTCTTGGTTGTCCACAAACTGGATATAACTCCAATCAATTTCTTCCTTCGTATATTCTTCTTGTTCCATCTTAAACACATGCTGCTCATGGAACATATCCAAAATGATTAAACACAAATAAATTTTTTGTTTGACCATCTAAAACAATGCAGAACATTCTCAAGAAATGAGACTTCCTTTCTCTAACCTGATTAAAGTGTTGCTGCAGCTTCTCGTTAGTTAAGTTGATACAGAACTGCTCGAAACTGAGGCATAGCAAAACATCACCAAATAATATTTATCTTTCATGTCATCAAAAGGTAACAAAATGGTTTTGTGTCATACAATACTAATTACTAAGTAAAGATATGAAAAATCAAAGTCTAACAATGAGAGCATACAACTTCGCATATTGCTATGCAGTTACTGTAACCACTGCAGCCATTAGCTGCAGAAACTACATGCGACAGCAAAGCACATATTCCAGCCAAAGTTTGTACCAACAGACCCCATTCATGTCGACAACATGATAACAGTTTCCATCAGGGTTTTCTTCTTCTTTGGGGCAAGTGTTGAGAGTACCATCCCTACAGGTCCCTTTTTTTCAATCTATGCGAATACCATGCTTTCATTATGCCAGCGTACTCTTATTTAAAACCACGATCTTGATGCGCTTTGGTAACAGACAACTTTTCTGATTTTTAACTAAAGATCTTGTTATAATGTCAGCATATCATTTATACTTTTCTCCTAATCTACTTTCTTCTAGAGTCAAACTTTTCGGTTGCAGCATTTTTATGGGAACTGCAAACACATGAACAATGACCATAATGCACATTGTGAGAATCATTCAATATTTATGTTTTTATTTCATATATGTGTGAAACATACCGAAATTACAACAAGATCTTTAGTTAAAAATCAGAAAAGTTGTCTGTTACCAAAGCACATCAAGATCATGGTTTTAAATAAGAGTACGCTGGCATAGTGTGATATATGTGTTGCATAATCAACCATTTCCATTTTTAACTGATTCCCAAGTCTTGAGATATGCAATGAAACAAATAATCCTAATACAAGATAAGCTTTGTGCTGCCAGCAAACATAGTTGAACATGCTGAGCCAGCTAAATCACCGATATCACTATCCGATAAAAAAAACTTTTTGCTCTTATGTTATTACACTCAATTAAAGCATTAGCAAAGATAAACAGATGATTAAATGCAAAGGCATACCAGTTAAGCACCTGTTTGTCTTGAAACTCTCAAAACCATATATATCCAGCACACCAATCAGAAGCTTTGAGCTTAGATCTTGTCCTATTGAAGTATTAATCTTATTTACAAGCCTAAAAATAGAAACATAAAAGTGAATTATCTTTGTGCTACATAAGTAATACAATAGAAAGCAACATGACAATAAACTACTGACTAATGTGAGAACTTACCAATCAAACAAACGGGAGTAAACAATTCTAGCCAATGCATCTCTACTAAGAGCTGCTGCTCGCGCATCTAGATTTCTCACGATACTTTCACCACGTGTTGCCATAACACGCTTACACAAAGATTCTTCAAGACCCTTTTCATCACACCTGCAAAATGTTGTCAAATGCATGTTTCACCAAAGATGAAAAATAATATTATCCAAGGGACACAAGAAAGGACCAATACATGAAAAGCTCTGCAGCGGTCTTAAGATGGAACTGGGATTTTTCATCTTTGGGTACAGAAGAATCTGCTTCGCTCCCTTCTGAAAATTCCACATTGCCCAAATGAAGAATAGCAGCTACAACTCTAAATATTGCATCCTGCATGAAATGCCAATGGAAGTTGAAAACAAATATTTTACCTTTCAGGTGAATAAAATTAATTTCAACCAACCCTTGTAGTTACCTGTTCATCAGAACTAATCCCCACAATTTCCATTGCCCTCCTAGTTATGATATATTCTGAGGCATCATCCATCGCATCAAGTTTAATGCAACTAGACTGGTTAAGATAGTGAAATGATGCGGCATCTCCTAATTTATATCTCTCACGGTCCTGCAACAGCAACATTTTGATTCAATAGTTGTAGACTACAGACTCAAATAGATAAGGGTAAACATTTGAAAACAAAAGGTTATGTTAAAGAACAATTACAGCAGTCATGTAGGAAGAAATACAAGTGAAAAGTGCAGTGTATTACATATATTGTGTTTGTCATTAGATATATGAAGCTTTACACAACAGACAGACCCAAGCGATAGTTTAGTTAGTAGAGCCGCAATTGAGAAGCCACCCTCCCAGGCTCGAACCTGGGTGCTTGCAAAATGTGGTTACCTCCCTGAGAACTGGTTTCAGCAAGTTTCTAGCCAGCCAGGGTTCGGTACTCCCTTATTTAAAATGCGGCCAGCAGAATGACTTCTAAACGTGATCGAGGTTTTTTTCTTAACAACAGGTTAAACAACTTACTGAGAATCTGGCACATTGGCTACTAACGTAATCATAATTTTATGATCTCTAACTGCAGAGATTTTATGTACTAATAGCATTTACAACCAATTTGGAGTTTCATTTACAAAAGTTGTCCAGATATGTGCAGTATTTATTTCAAAGTAATATGATCCTTTTTGCACGTAACCAAGGAAAAAGGAATAGTATTAACATGTAGAAAGCTGGCAAAATAGTAATTCCACATATATTAGTTACATTGCAGTATAGAATTTGATTTGCAGCCATGTTGAAATTGTTACCTCAGGCGGTGCAGCACATAGCATGTAAAAGCAGTGATAGTTCCTTTCTGGATCAGATATTTGACAGACACGAGATCTTTCAAGGAGATAAGTCCTTATAGCCGCTCCTGAAATCTTCCCATTCTGGTCAAATTGGATCTCAACAAACTTGCCGAAGCGACTGGGTCATAAGATAAAAACTAAGCCATGAACTAGGAGGAAAACAAAAGGCCATGCTAAATAAGCAAACATTAACTACTGAAAACAAAGAAAAGCACACTTGTTATTGAAGTTCATTACCTTGAATTGTTATTCCTGACTGTTTTTGCATTTCCAAATGCCTCAAGAACAGGATTGGACTGTGTCAAACAAACAGATAGATTGGATAGCATAAGACACTAGAATGACATCAGAATTGATGAAATATGAATTTGATGCAATCCTGCGAAACAATCAACTTGCTTCTTTATGCATATTCCAACATGCCAGCTCATAATCCATATATCTAGTATTTTTAGTTGCTAATATGCCCAAGAGTAAGCAGACCAATAGAACTAATCGGAGCCCTCACCTCCAGTACTTGTTGTTGCACTGACCTTCCTCCAGATTGAGCTTTGCCACCCATGAATGCAAGATACTGCATAAGACTTTTAGTGCTTTCTGTCTTACCAGCGCCACTTTCGCCACTCACTAATATGGCTTGGCTTTTACCATAATTAATCATAAGCCTGCATGGCTAATACATCAGATACATGTACCATAATTACTGCACAAAATACTCAGTTTTTTGCTGTCTGAAACACACCTATATGCATGATCCGCAATGGCAAAAGGATGGGGACTCAGCTCGCCAAATTCTGCTCCTTTATAAATTCCCATCATGTGGTTGTTGTAAAGGTGGGGAAGTCTTTGAAATGGATTAACAGCTATTAATATGTTTCCCGTATAAGTCTAGAAGGACAAACAACTTTCAGTCGTTAGATCAAGCCAAAAAGGTTGTTCAGTACAGCATCAAATCAGATACAATGTTGCAGAATTTCAAACTCTCCTAACATAGAAACTAGAAACAGTAAAAGCCATTACAGTAACATAAAAACTATACAGGCAGAAGGTGTACTTTGAACAAGTAATTCTACTATCATCGTAGAGAACGTATAAGAACAGCAAATTTAGAGCAACCAAGAACTCGTAGGACTGGATACAAGCATGCATGAATAAATAGCATAAAAATAAGAGCTGATATGCTGAACAACTCAACTTACATATATTTCATTCATTGCATATCTAGACTTCAAGTTTTGTAGAACTCCAGGTTCATTTAGATAAGCCAGCCTGGTCATATCCTCAACACCACAGCGCTTCGCTTCTGCATCCTTAGGATAGACACTTGAGACATTGGCAGTAACCTGTAACCAAAATTATGAATATTTTATTTTCATTTATTTTATCCATTTCCTTCAATAAACTAATTTACCATTGTAAGCTATAGGACTATATTGTGGCACACTCGAATTAACAGTTTCAGATAAAAGTAATTAACATGAGGCATTAGAAAAGAATCTTAGGATAAAAGTGCTGCAAAAGCCCTAGTTAAGAATGAATAAAAGTGACGCACCATTAGGACCACGCGTCCACACAAATTACCAAAAGGTCACATTGTGCGGAAAATCAAAGAAAGCTACCATGGAAATAATAACTGACCTTCTTCCCAGAACTGCAATTTATTATTAATTCATCTCCTCGGACCTCCTCCACCAACCCATCAATCCAGGCCACATCAGCATCCTCAACCCAAACTTGAGAACCCACTGTAAAACGGACTTTGGACGCCTGCAACAGAAAACGCACAAGCACACAGATAATGTTAGTTACCGGATGATTGTGGCAAACTGAATAATACGAAGGATGAGAAAACATATAGTGACAACTGACAATATCTCAATCCAAAAATCACGATCGGGAGCAGCATATACTGATGAAATTACAGTTGAGAAGTTCATGAATATCAAATCCCTCCATTGTGTTTGAACTTAGACGTGCAATATGAAGGTCCGCTATTGGGATAACAAACACATAGGCGAGTTCATTTCTCCACAGACTAAAATGTAAACTAAATAAGTGACAAAAAGTTTAGAGAACATCAATAGACATTTTCCCATGATTTAAGGAGCTCTGATTTAAGTGCCTATGTTTGCACATTGACTTCAAGTCATGAAATGCCAAACAGAATATATAAGGGTCCTGATTTTCTTAACTGATGCCAATTCACCAACATCACATTTTTCACATGAGCCAATAACGAATTCCAAGAGATGGTCGCTGGTCAGACTACACATCTCAGTAAAAGAGAGCCTTAGTGAGAAAAACTGGATGCACTCTGTTGCAAGACAGAGGTTGAGCCTGAAGCCAGAGCCTCAACGTCGCCACATTACACAATTACGGTCAGAAGGAATGACAGCAAACAGCTCCTCGTTTCATATCCTATAGATACCATTTCCAGGAACAACGCCGGATTCCAATGGATGTTTATCCCAATGATCTCGCGGGACAGCAGCTGCTTCAAGTACACGAGATCACAGGGTGCGAAAAGTAAACACCCCAAAACCGAGCGCGCATTTCTGCGCCGTCACCAAGCCGGGCAATCCCCCAACACGTTACTACTCAATAACCCAATCAAACAAGCACAAATCCCATCAGACAAATTGTAAACAGTACCATTCCGCCGGCGAGGTCGGATTAATCCCGGCGGCGCCGAGGGCGAAGAGGCGGCTCCGCTGGCGCGATCGCCGCCGCCGTCCTCCCGCGCGCCGCCGCCGCAAAGTGGGTGAGTTGGCGCCGGAGTGGCCGACGCGCGAGCCCAAGGGCGGGATCGCCGCCGCCGCAGGAGGGTTGGGGGGTCGCGGCCGCGAGATCGCGACGTGGAGCGTGCCGCTAGATTTGGATTCGGACCTGTGTGTTTCGTGTGTGTCTGTTTGTTTGTTTTTCTCTTCCAGGAAGGAAGGCGACTAGCGAGGGGGCGACCGAGTCGACGGGGAGGGAGGGAAAAGGAGGGAGTCGGAGAAGAGTGGAAACGCGAGGAAAGGAAGGGAAACTCGCGCGCTGCTGCGGCACGGCTCGGCTCGGCTGTCAGCCTCAGTGGCGCGGGCAGCTGAAAGGTGGGGTCTCTCAACAACGATGAGGGTAGCTGCCTAGCTGGACTCGGCTCTTTTAATTCTTTCTTTTTCTTCGTTTATTAAATTATATAAAATATAAATGTTTTCCCTTTTTTCTCGATTATGTGTACGCAGGTAGGCTTGTTTTATGCATCTTGCTCGATAAAAAACGGAAATGCATTCATTTTGTCAGAAATAAATGCGTGTCCCGCTTGATTATTTGTCTGCTATATATAAGAATGAAACATGTTGACCACGGTAATAGTCTCATGCATTCCAAAAAAAAAGCATATGGTGCCTCCAAATGCAGATGCGTGTGAAATGAGATTAATCTCAATATAAGAGTTTTCTATTCATCTTCCACATTAGCGAAATGTAATAAATTAGCATATGAAAGTATTTCTATTTATTTCAGGTGAACAAAGAGGAGAGATGATTGTTCTTTTTGTCCCCATCAAATTAGTCAAGGCAATACAACCTTGGTGTCCCATTTGAAACCAGATCTACTTCTACAGCTTAAGCATATCTACGGATCATATTTCTAATATTGTCTCAAATCTTTCGGTCCTTTACACAAAAAACTTTGAAATCATGAAAATTTACTTTGTTTTTTGTTGAGCAAGCCGCTCAAATTGTCATGGGAACACCAATTGTAGATCATGAAAAAAGAACATCTTACAATAGAAACACTCATCTCTTTCGGTATTTGCCCAGCAGCAAAGGAAGTTTTCAAGTTTCGACAACACCAAACACATGTAGCCAATTCCGACTTAGGCCATGTTATGTTTGGATCCACCCAGCTAATTGGTTAGGTGCAATTAGTTGGGTTGGACCAGCTAATTGGATAGCTACTATTTAGCTAGTTAGAAGGGGATTAGTTGATAATTAGTTGGTCCTGTTTGGATCCACACCGGCTAAAATTACCAGCTAACAATTAGTTGGTGGATCCAAACAGAGTCAAGCACTTCCTTGTCCAAAACTTACATAGAAAATCTAGAATATGGCAACACAAATTGCCGCAAACCTCATATTTAAACCTTTGCTTGAAGGCTGCATAGACAGACAAACCCAAGCTGCAAGGCGAAAGAGTGGGTAGGTTCTCAAGTCACATTGACCAAAATTGTAAAGAAAATGTGCTCTCGAAATAAACCACCATTTCTCCTTTAGTTATGATTTTTTGCTAGAGATGGTAGGTTTTCTATTGTGCCTTCTTTGAGAATATACATTGTCCCAAGATGTGATCATGGTTTTCAAAACTCCAATGTTTGCTATTTTCACCATTGCAGCACATACTCTATGTGTAGAGGACCCTTTTGTACATCGGTACATATGGAAGGCTAGAAATGATCTCAACTTTAACAAGAAGTGGATAGAACAACAAGCAACATCATATGACTAAGGCCACAATCTCATGTATGTTCCTTAATGTAGATGAAGGAATGGCAAGCCAAGAAAAAGATCCATAGTAAATCCAACAACAAAATGAGTATAAAAAAAGTGAAGAATGCGGCATAAATTCGACACGGCAAGCACTAGGTCCTACATGCTACAATGATGCTACCATAATCCTTAATGAGCAATATCAACATCTTCAGAAATAGGACCTGATCTCTTCATACACAACTTGGTAGCAATTCCTTCGGTTTTGACAAGCATCTTCAGTTTGGCATAAGTTTTCAATGTCCAGAACCCCACTGATGTAAGCATGAGCCACTAACTTAATGCCCATGATGATTTTGTCCTCAATATGAATCAGGTGACTTACATTTCAGACCATTAGATTTTAATATCAACCTTGCGAAAAGAGACATCATACAAGTACATCACCATACATAAAACTTCCATCATTGAGTGATAATACACTACAAGGATGGATTACCCAGGCTCATGCCCGTCGTCTTTTTTTAGAAACGGAAATATATTTCAATATTCCAGTCTCTGGAACAATTGATGCATGCAACTGTTTGTAGTTTTGCTTATTACAACCACGAGAAAAAAAAAACAACCCTCACGGGCCACAAACCAAAAAGAGTCTCATCCATGACTAACTACCAGGAAGTCTATTATTAGAAAACCAGCCGTGCTTGGCAAACACTTCCATGATCGCAACCTCAGGCACACGGCACCCCCAAAGGATTTGGGGTTGGTGCTCTTTTTTTTTTTGCAGCATACTCCAAAAGCGGATCCACCTTTGTATATAACCTGCATAGAAGAAGAGACTTTTGTATTGTTAAAAACCATGTCATTTCAGTTTAACCAAATTGCCCAACAAAGTGCTGAAGCCCCAACCAAAACCTTGTACTGTAGCTTCCTATCCACTCCGAATAACCAACCATCAAACAAAGGATGTATATCTACCGGAGGTGTGATATTAAAATAAACTTGTACCATACGCCATATCAATCTAGCATTGTTACAATCAAAGAAAAGATGTTGTATTGTTTCATCTAAATTGCAGTAACAACATTTCACACATCCTTTCCACTGACGCCTTGCTAAATTATCTTTGGTTAGAGCTACTCCTTTGATCAAGTACCACACGAATATTTTAACTTTGAGAGGCAATTTTAGTTTCCAAATAATGTGATTGCGAGGTACAACATTCGGGGCAGCCAACGCTCTGCACATGGAGCGAACTGTGAAAATCCCGTTTTGACATATGGTCCATCGGAATGTGTCTTTTTCTATTAGGTGCACATTTATAACTTTAGCAACCAGTGTTTGCCATGCCCTTAACTTATTCCCCACCAACGATCTTCTAAAAGCAACATTAAGAGGCATTGTCCTAAAAACACTCGCAACTGTAGCACTCTTCTTTCTAACAATGTTATATAGATTCAGATGCTCTTTAAAAGAAGAATTATCTAGCCAAACATCCTCCCAGAAACGTACTTGGGATGCTCTTTAAAAGAAGAATTATCTAGCCAAACATCCTTCCAGAAACGTACTTGATTCCCATCACCTATCTTGAATTTGCCCATATTCAAGAACTCTTTTTGACGTTCATAAGGCCAGCCTAAAAGTGAGAATATCCAGGTATATATTCGACTTGTGTGATGGTTTTGTGTCTCAAATATTTATTTCTAAGAAGATGTTGCCACATCCCATCTCCATTTATTAATTTAAAGAGCCACTTACTCAGCATGCATTTATTCTGTAAATCGAGGTCTAGTATCCCTAGTCCCCCTTGTTCTCTAGGTGTACAAAGGATTCCCCACTTAGTTAGCCTATATTTCTTTTTGTGTCTATCACTTTGCCAAAAAAACCTAGATCTATAGTAATATAATTTTTTGAGAACTCCTAGTGGGATTTTAAAGAAGGACAACATGAAAATAGAAAGGTTACTAAGTACCGAATTAATGAGGATCAACCAACTACAGAAAGCATCTTTCCTTTCCAATTGCTTAATTCCATATTCATAATCGGTGAGCTCTCCATATTAACCTATTTGAAGAGGCCTCTTCAAAAAAATTCTGTAATTATAAAGATGCTAAGGGATCGGGTCATCGGGAAGAGCCACTATGGAATAGTCAGATTGGACATCGATTTTTTTTTTTTTGAAAAGATTGGACATTGAGTCAGTCGGAATCACGATTCTGTTCGGATTCCGCAGCCAACGGCCGTTAACTCCTCGATACACAACCTAAGCCCCAAGCCACTGACCACCAGACCCAATCTTTGCCTCCCGCCGCCTCCGCCTCCGCCTCCCGCAACACCTCGAGAGGCGCATGTCAGAAATTTCAAAGCAAAAGTGTATGACATATAGATAGTCTCATACTGCTAGTTTGAGATGGTGCAAGCCAACTTAAATAGAAGAGCTTTCTCAAATCATTGATGAATGACTGAATGAGAGAATGGGGCTTGGTCTACACAACATACGCACGCGCGCGTGTATTCGCGTTCCTTTTCGCGTAACAGACCGCGTGACTTGTTGGTATAAACCTTTTGCCATCAGCGTGTTAATTTTGACAACGGTCATTACAGATAATTAATTTTGACAACGGTCATTACAGATAATTAACACACAGTCAATGCCTTAATCTCGAGTTAATTGGGCGGTTACTACTGCCAATTAGTGGGGCGTTATTGTAGGCGATTCAGTTAGCAGAGAGCTGTTATCGCCTCCTCTATAAGAGGTCCTGGAGACGTCCAGGGATAAACGGTTCAAAGGCCGGAATAACCCACGAACTCTCTTCTCTCTCTTTTTCCATTTGGTGATTGTGCTGTGGTACTGAGCTACTGGAACTCGCCGGCCCTTCTCCTTGGCGTGCACCGAGGAGCAGGGTGAGCGGTATCTTCGAGCCCTTGCCGTCGTGAAGCCTGCACGAGGGGCGGCAATAAGGTTTCTGGGAAGCGCAACTGCGTGACCGCTTGAGCCGATCGACTACGTTCTGCGCTACCTCATCTGCGATCTGCACTGCGTCAAGTCTACATGAGGACGGAGCGCTGATCTGTAAGTCTGATGGATTTACTTACCGTTTACATGCGTATGTTTTGGTTAATTTCAATCTATATGCGAGTAGATTTGTTTTACATAGTAGTAGCATTGTTTTGTGCAATTTGACTCGAATTAAAATCTGGTAGATTTAAACGCATATTTCCAACATTCGCATCCTCCGCCCGCCCGCCAATCCGACATGCCGGAAACTGCTGCCGCCGCCGCCGCCGCCCAATACTCCGACGACCCTCCTCCTTGGGTCCTCCTCGACACGCCTGTGCGCACCAGGCGCTTCGAGAAAAACCCGACCACCGCCGCATCCACGACGAGCGCTGGCCACCCCATCTCCTTGTCCTTCTCGGTGTCCCCTCCACCCGCCCTCTCCTGCTGCTTCGTCCACTGCCTGGGCCTGCCGGCGGAGGCCTTCAGCGAGGAGCCTCATGTCACCGACGCCGACGGCGCCCTCCTCCTCATCCGCATGAGCTTCGCCAATCGCGGCGGCGACGGCAGAGGCCGGAGGTTCATCGACATCTTCGTGTACCGCGCCGGACCCGGAGTGCCCTCCCTCCACCTCGTCCCCCGCCCCTACCCGCTTTGCTTCGACTAAAACCAAGTCGGTGTTGGAAATAAACGCAATTTAGTGATGAGTAAAGCAGTAATTCCTAGATTCAAAAATATGTAGTAAACAACATAAATCATGGGTGGAAACTTGAACAGGATCAGATCTAGTGCTACACCGTGGACAGAGATCACTAGCGCTAGGTAAAGAACATAGAACCAGAAGATCAGCGGGGAGGCGAGTCATTCTTACAGTAGGGTTGTCAGCGATGGTTAGCGCAAAGTAGACGAAGTAGACTATCGATGAAGACCCATGAACGCCGGCGTAGAGGGAAGTAGACGTACAACGAGCAGTCGCGACGGCGCTTCCCAAAAACCTGATACGGCCCCTACCCCATGCAGGGCTGTGAGGAGACGTAGGCTTCAGAGACCTGTTCTCCCGACGTCGGTGACACGCCGACAACGGGATGGGGAAGACGGCGGCGACGCAGCACAGAGGTATGAGAAGGAGAGCAAAAAGGGTGTGTTCTGGAGGACGACGTCTCGCCCATAAATACACGCACACCGCAGTATGGTTAGTAACCCATCGCGTAATCACAACGTTAACGGTAATTGACGTGCCGTTTATGTTTGACAGCTATCACCATTAACACGAGAATAATTGCTTACCATAATAGGCTAGCGCAATTTTCTCCATGCATGCAAAAATTTCGAGTAGCAAAAGGAAGCCGCGCACCCGCAAGCACGAGATGGGAATTTTGCCGGACCATTCACGCGCATGTCGTGCGCCCGCACCCATTGCCTCGCCTCGTCTTGCCCGGCCCGGCGAGGCGAGCGCGCGCGCTCGCGTTTCTTCCTTTTCCTCCCCTCAATAGCTCAACCAAGAGGAGATAGCACAATTTTTTAAGTTGGCCTCACTCCTCCTAGACAAGTAAGGTGGTACTAAACTTTCCCACCATACTATGCATGTGTGAGTGGGCCTTTGGGATTTATTGGAATTTCTATTTGGGCTAAGCCCAAATCTTCTAACAATCCCCCACCAGATTCTAGAGGCACGCTTCATTCTCCATGTACCAATGTACTGTTAATATACCAGCTTTTCAGTGGAGACCGATTAAGGTTCAACATCCACCTAGAGCGACAAGATAGACTCAGTCACAACTGCACAATGAACTAGGCCTTGAATTGGCAGTTTGGTGTGAAGAAGTTTCACATGGTGTCCTGACTGATACTAGGCTGCCAAATGCCTACCCCACGGGTGGAGCGTATAAGTCAAACTCCTGTCTCACTTCATGAGCTTCGTACAGAATTCACAATTCTTATAAACCGCGACCAACAGGTGGGCTCACATAGGTGTGTTCTTGCAAGAATACTCTGTAGGACAGTATCTTCATCAGCAACATGCACTTCATCATTGACCTTGTTGAGGCATGTGTTGGTGGTTAATTATGCCTTATTATGGTGTTTCCAAACCTTGTAATCATCCATAAAACCCCGCTTGATCAAATGTGTCTTGATTACATTAGTGTCCTCCCATACAATATTGTTCTTGCAATCAAAGCACGGACAACGGATTTGCTTTGCCCTCTCACTCTGAGCATGCTTTTTAGTGGTATCAACAAACAATGATACTCCCGACTTGAAAGAATCCAAATATCTCTTTGTGCCGTGTATCCATGCCTTGTCCATCTTGAGCTCCCTATGACAATAAATGTAATATGAAATAAACGCTAAATCAATAATTTAATTTATTTTTACAACAATTTATAGTTTGGCAATTTGTTTTAAAAAAACAAGGTCCTAGATCTAGATCTCCTAGTTATAGGTGAAAAAGCAAACATTTTGCTAATAAAATTAAGCTCATGCTCTTTCTCTCTACTACTTTTCGTAGATCTAGATCTAGTTCTAGATGCTTTCCAAGCTACTATTGAGCAAATTAAAAACATGTTAAAACTTGTAGCAAATACTTAAATCATGTCTACCTAATCATTCAAGAAAGGATGAAAACAAACTTCTAGCTCAATTGCCTCTACAATGTGGAATAACAACATCATATATGCCCTCTTCAAAGAAATGCAAATTAAGCTCTAAAAGATGGATTAAACTTGAAAAAGAAGTTAGATATGACACAAACTTACCTTTTAGAGAAACTTCCCCCAATTAATTCAAAAACAAAATCTTCCCCCTTATATTTGGTGATTTTGGAGTTTTAACCGAGCTCCTTTCGGGCACACTCCAAAGGAAAGGTTGGCTGGAGAAGATGAAGTTCGCGCCATTATATGGGTAGATCTATGCTGGCGGGTAGTTAGGTGGCCCGGCAGCATAGAGCTTCTTTGCTGGCGGGTAATTAGGTGGCCCGCCAGCAGACATATTCTTTGCTGGCGAGTATTTAGGTTGCCCGCCAGCAAAGAGCTTCTTTACTCATAATTTCGACAAAAAAATCACATGAGCATCACAAACTGTTATATTGTCAGTTACAAATAATTGCCAAACATCACATACTCAAATAACAGCACATACTCATGAGATCATAGCAAAGTCTCTGGTTCACACAATCTAGCTCAAACAAACTCACCAAGCCACTACACTGGAAATAACACAAACAACAACATAATTATTCTCATACATAGAGTGCAACACTTCATTTGCCTACTTTATACTAGCTATCACGCCAACTATGACACTAATGAGAAAAACCATGATAGTTGCAATGGCCCACCAGTTGAATCCTCCACCATTGTCGTCATTCTTCTTTCGGATTTCACCCATCAGTTTACGGATTTGTCCACTCAGCTGTCCATGCTGCATCTTCAAATCACACATATGCATCTTCAGCTCACAATTTGAACATTTCAACTCACTAAGTTAATTTACTAGACCAGGATTTGCATGGAAAGTAGGGGGCTGAATGGGAGCAGTAGATGGTTGGGCTACGCAACACCAGACCACTGCCCGTTTGAAGGGACCAATTCAGGATGAGTCTGCTTCAGCCAATTCAAGTATGCACCGTGCCCCCACTAGTACATGGGGCATGATGTTGGGTCTCCCTACGCACAATAACAACCCTAATCAAGACATAATTGAGTAGCTAATACAAAAGCCCAATGCAAAGACAACGAATTGAAATTATATCCTAATGTTCTCGCATCACTTATATATGATATCTCCTGATCCAGTGTGGAGGCAAATGATGGGTGAGAAACAGACTGGGCAAACCGTCTGGGGCAGCCTCGCCTCGCTGGGCACTGACGCGCCACTGGACGACATGGAACTTACCTTCTTGGGCTCGACGGTGGAGGAGCTGAAAGACAACGATAATGTTGGCGATGTTGACGGCTATTAAGTGCCAACTTTAGGCTATCAACTACTGCATAAAAGCGTAGAATATGAGCATCAACATTAGTGGTAGGAGTTATTACTAACGAATTCTACAAGTGTTGGTGAATATTTGTATGCAGGTCATTTAACTATGGTAATGAAGCGGGAATACACCTAAGTGGCCAAACTATCACAACACCAGCCAACTAGAGGCTACCACATAGGCTTCCCACGGATCCATGGACGCACAAGAGCAAGGAAACACACTCTCGACCAATCAGAGCAAAGCACACGGATCCATGGGCCCACCTGAGGGGGTAAACTGCCTCATTCCGACCCATACACAGGAGGATAGGATTGAGGACCCACCTGGCAGTCACCTAGCCAAAGCTGGGTATGAACGATGGAGTTGGGAGTTCGGCTGAACTTGGCCCCGTTTGTGATCAGCTTCCACGTGTAGGCTCCAGATGACGTCCTGAAGTCGGTTCTGACATGCCTACTTGGAGTTACCGCCTTAAGACCTCGGATTCTGCCAAATGTCACAAGGAGAAGCATTGGAGGAGAATATCCAGGGAATATTTCCTCGAGGAACTCCACTCTCCCAAGGCACCTACCCTCTCCAAGGCATAGGTGTCATGTCCTCATCAGCAGCTGCTGCATCCCTGTGGTGTTGTTCGGGGCTGGAACAAGGACATCTCAGTAGCTAACGAAACAAGCTAATTGCAGGTATGCATAATCACACAAATTGAAAAACACAATGCAGTTATTTAGATGGTCATTTAAAGAGCCCAAGTCTGGGCTTCACACGCTCCATTCATAAGTTTTCAAGTAATACATCATGGAATCAATCAAATACAAATACACAATACGAACACTACTGTACAGGCAGTAGTAAAATTCCCAGACGGCAGAAAACGACGTCAAACCGACATCTAAAGGATCATGCCATGATCGAAATGTGTTGTCATGCGTGCATAATCCTTATTCCTTTCATTAACTTCATACGATCCTCCTGAATTTTTATTAAACTAGCAACATGCCCGTGTGTTGCTACGGTAATGTTAAATTTAAAACTAATTAGTATTTTATTTCTGTTATTCTATTTTTCTTACACTCAATAAATTTTTCTTTTCTAAAAAATCAATATAGTTTTAACTTAACATATCCTTCTTATCAAATACTCATTATTTCTTTTTGTTTGACCTAGGGACCACATCACCAATTCTAATCTCTTATCTGCTGATTCGTCAATAATTATATTTCACATATGGTCCGAGTAGTGTATATTGGGTCTATTTTAAGCATATAAGTGGTGTGGCCTGCCCGCACCAATAATGGTCAATTATGATGTAATGACATATGGAGTTGTTTTTTCTGGGGGATACTCCCTCCGTCCCAAAATAAAAAGTCGTTTTATGATTCAAATCTTGTAATTACTTTGCTAACTTGGTGAAGCAATATATTTTTTTATCTTATTATGTGAGGACCCGGTGTGTCCGAGGACCGGTGGATGGTCGCTTCCTGGTGTGATGAGTGATTGACAACGTGGTGTGGATTGACGTTTCCCTTGGCTCAAGTATTGCAGGTGTAGAATGCGGCTTGGTTGCATTGGTGCAGGTGAAGAACAGGCGCGAAAGGTCTTAGCCATGGCGGCCTCCGAGGAGCGGAGAGACAAGTAGGCTTGGTTCGAGGGACCCGATGGCCGGTGGATCAAGTGCGGTTCACATGCTGGCAAGAACGAGCAAGGGGACGTGGTTCCGGTGCGAGGTAGCGGCTCACAACCGAAGCTCGTACGCGGACGAGAAGCCGGCGCAAGGTGGCGGCTAACGACCGAAGTTTGCGCGCGGGGTTTGGTGATTTGGCCACAAAATCATCGGTGGACGGTTTCCCTTGGTTTGGGCCTCAAAACCAAGGACCGAGGACTCGACGAGGCGGACTTGGGCAGCTGGGCCTGTGTGGGCTGACAGGGGCGGTTTAACCGCCCCCCAGGGCCGGTTTAACCGCCCCCCCCTGGGCTGGCCCAAGAACGGCGTCGAGGAGCTTCGATCCGGAGGACACGCGGCGTGACTGCAAGGCTTGCGTCGGAGGGAAGCTAGCTTGCAGTGGAAGGTGCCCGAGCCGGAAAATATCTGAGATCAAAATGTCAAATTTGCCCCTGAGGGGTATGTATCACTTAGGGGTAGTTTAGTCTTTAGGACACCACCACTTGGACTACTAATAGGCCCCTTCAGGGCTGGTGGCTGTCATCTCTCTAGTTATCTCTTTAGGTTTTACTTTGAACTTGTTTTCCCCTTCATCCCCTCCACCTAGAACTACTTCGAATCATTCCTAGTTTGTATAGGTGAATTCATGGTTATGTGATTGAGTTTGTGCTGCTCATCTTTGTGCCATGATTTGATTTCCCGAGCTCCCTTTCCTTTTTCTATTTTCGTGGGTATTTTCGGAGCTATTTTTGGGGGATTTTCGTTCTTCTTGTTCTAGAGCGTTTTCTCTCGGATTTCTTTGGGGGATTCACGTATGAGTGCCTTGTGCCTCTTTTGCTGGTGATCCCTTGCCCCCAAACGCCGAGAATCGCTCTGGTTTTGAGATTTTCGGGATGAACTCGAGGTCATGGTGTTCTTCGCGAGATCTGCGATTCCGGGAGTTGTACTGAGTTAGAGGCCGAGATCTTTTGGGAAAACACTCCACTGGAGGTCTAGATCATCTGACCAAAATCTCGCCTCAAGAGCTCAAGCGGTTTGGGAGATCCACTTTTGTTTTGACTTTCTCCCGAGGCTCCCAGGCCCGGGCGGTTTAACCGCCCCCCCTGGCCGGTTTAACCGCCCCCCCTGGGTGTGTTAGATCGAGCCGAGTTTCGGGTTGTTTTGGTGTTCGTTTCGATTGGTTCGAGTTCCGCTGCTCGTTTCTTGTTCCTAGGGTCAGTAGCTTGACAGTGGCTACGTGATCTTGGCAAGATTGCTCTCGGAGGTTTCGGAGTTGATTTGGGAGAATAGCCGGATTGTTTGGAAAGAATTTTTTATCGGCTCCCATTCACTCCCCCCTCTCTGGTCGCCGTTTCGGTCCTTCATTATGCTATCTTCACTCCATTAGTCAGGAACATACAATTGACACTATTTTTGTCTATAAATCTTTTATTTCTTAATGGGTCTACTGACCCGATAAGAATATATTTTTCAGCATTATTTTGTTTCCAAACCGTGCTCTGTTAACATATTCCTATGGCAGAAGTTATTTCAATCCTCCTATGGTATATGCTTATTTGAAGTTGCATGTATCTTTTTATCTTTTAATATGAATTTTTTCCTTTAGAACACAAGTTAAATATGTCTAAATTGTTGTACTATTTGGGTTCATATAAATATGATTTGCTATCCAAACATGAGAAACTTGACATAGAGACAGAGAGATCTAAAGCGATTAAGAAGCTATGAGTAAAAATCGGTGGTACACACTGTAGTGATTCACTTTATATAGATGGAGTAGGACACACTGTAACATAGTCATGTGTAATAGTTACAATTATTTATATTGAATATTTTGTAGAGACACATCGCTCTTGTACATGATGTTTGCAGGGATATTTTGCAGGGACACATGGTTGTTGTACATGATATTTGCAGAATGACTGCCAAATCATAACTTTGCACATCCAAGAGCCATAATGAACTTACAAAGAGTTAAGTTATTAGTGATGTGCAGAGAAAGAAACAATTACTATTAGAGAAAATTCCTTATTTGTCATCGAAACTTGCGTTGCTTCCTTATTTGCCACCAAAAAAAGTTTGCCTTCCTTATTTGCCATTTACTCAAAATGCATTCCCTATTTGCCATCGCCGTGTATTTGAGTGGATAACAATGTTAAGTATTAACTTTGGCATGAGTGACACATACAAAAATATAACATATATATTACGATTGACTTGATCAATATGTTTCTAATGTTTTGAGAAGGGTCATCCTTGAATGCAATCATTGTTGGATGCCTAATATGATGGCTCGGGTGGTTAAGATTTCCGTTGTTGGATGTGTTGGGTGTTGTTGTATGTTGTAGTTTTATTTCTTTCAGTATTTTATCTTCTCTATTAATACATAGACCGGCACCATCCCTAATTGCATGCAGGCAACTAGCAGCGCTGCTCATCATGGCGTCATCCGCACATCCCACCGAAGCACAACATAATGTTATAGGTTGGTGGCAAATGTTTTTTTAATAATCTGTCAATGATTCAATATTTTTCCAAAATACGTGACCTAATATGTTTAAAATGAAACGAATAAGTCAACATTTTAAACTGCTAGATTCAATAAGTACTTAAATTTAATTCAACAATTTTAATAAACTACTTCAACATTTTATATGGAAATGTTGAAGTAGTGTATCTAAATTGTTGAACTTATCTATTCAAAATGTTAATGGGGGTACTCCGTATATTCCTAATGTCGATTTTATAAAAAAATAAAAAAGTAAAAGTACATTCATATTGGATCTTATTTTGTTGCATAAATCCTAAAGAGTAAATTTCACTGTGGGTCAATTATCTTTTGTTCTCGTCCCATATAGGTCCGTTAACTAAAAAATCGGTCATTTGGGTCCAGGATCTATTAAAGTGGTGCAGTGGAGGTCCAAAACTGTCCACGATGGCAGTTTTCGCCTACATGGCGGTGCCAGCGTGGCGACAATTTGCAAAAAAAACCCTCCACCTCTCATCCCTCTTTGGAATGGTCAGGGTGAACTGGGTTCCTCTCAAACATTTCGTCGAGCACGTCGTGGGCACCGCGAGCTGTTCGTTGCCAGCTTCGAGCTCCTTCAGGGGCGAGCGTGAGCAGGCGGCCCATGATCTCCAGCTTCTCCACCTCGGCCGCAGGAGCTCAAAGCAAGCGGTGGCGCCATGGCCGAGCGGTTTGAGTGCGACCCACGAGTCGGCTCCTGCGAAGAGGAGGCCGAGGCGGAGCTGAGCTCGACGCGGTCCTAGATGGCGGCGTTGCAGGTGATGGCCGATTGTGAGGCGTGGATGGGCGTCGCCTGGAGCCACGCTCGACCACCTCCTGCAGTCGCCCCGCGCGGCCACCTCCGTCGGCGGCGGCGACGGCGAGGCCGAAGACATGCAGTCGTGCTGCTTCGGGCCGCCGGTGGCGGACGCCGAGCCAAGCCCGCGGCGTCTTCGTACAGGGCGTGCGGCGGCAGCGGTGAGGCATGCGTGCTACTGCCGTGCCAGCATCTGTGCCTCTGCCTATCGTGCAAGGCCGGCGTGGACGCATGCCCCGTCTGCGCCGCCGCCAGGAACGCCTCGCTCCACGTCCTGCTCTCCTGAAGCCTTTGTCGTCCGAGAACGCGTCTTCCAGGCACGAGTCATTGAGCAGCCGGAGCAGAAGACCCCCGCCTCCGTCACGCTCAGTTCTACAACTAGAGGCCGGAATTGTTCTTGCGACATCTAATTGAATACTATGCCTGAACCTGTGAACAGAGTTCAGTTACCGGACCGACAAAAATGGTGTACGACGATCACGACCGCCCTGCGCTGGCGCTTTGGTTTTTTGGCCTCCTCAAGCAGCCGGAGTTGGGCCCTGACACGCCGCCGTTCGATCTCGACAAGCGCGACGTGGTGTGGCCGGCGGGCGGCGGCGAGGACGGGTGGGTTGTGCTGCCGCCTCACCAAGGCAGCAGGCGGGGGTGGCCGTGGCCGTGAGGGTGGTGGAGCCGCCGCAGGGCAGCCACACGGGGGAGGGCGACGACGGCCCTGCCGGAGGAGGCTCGCCGACGCTCGATCTTGACTAGAGGGGTATCGAGTGGAGAAGAAAAGAGAGACGAGGGATTGTTTTGCAAATTGTTGCCACACTGGCAGCGCCACGTAGGTGAAAACTGCCATCGTGGACGGCTTTGGACCTTCACCGCGCAGGTTTAAAAGATCCCGGACCCAAATGACCAGTTTTTAAGTTAACGGACCTAGTTGGGACAGGAGCAAAAGTTAATGGACCCCGAGTGAAATTTACTCAATCCTAAACAACACCGTGGTTCAAACGGAATTCAAAACACATTTACAACTAGGAAGAAAATTGAGGCCAAAGTTTCAAATAGCAAAAAAAATCCATCCGCAACAAGTAGGTTGGTAGCATGCCATCGAGTGCACCAGCTATCAGCCAACCACACCGCTTTGTTTCTTAGATATTGGAGGGAGATTTTGCACATATCTCAAAGTAGAAGTTGTATAAGTAAATAGCTTTGCCGATTGAAGGAGTATGGCAGGAAAGGACCCACCACACAGGAAGAAGAACCAGTGTACCGTTTGTGCCATTGGGCCAAATCATTCTCCACGGCCCCACACTTTCTGTTTCCATATGCCCCCACTTGCTCCTCCGCGTAAATATCATAACCATTATAATTTCCTATAAACCCCTATCAGCATCTATATTCTTGCAGAAAATAGAAGAATCTCAAATCCCAATTCAAGGCCACACATGGTAAAGAACAGAGAAGTTCCAAGCTGGTTGCTCCTGAAGGCTCTATCGCTTTCACCGAGATGATCCACGAGAATCAGTGCGCCGTTTGCCATTGGCCTATTCGTCAACCGCACCCACTCCATCGTTCTCCATGGCATCGCGCAATCACTCTCCATTACTACTCCTTTTTCTTTGGCAGCATGCAGGGCCTGCCAGCCTGCCACAACCACCACTCCTTCAGTCCTCCAGCAAAAAGCCAAGAATAGACTAGATTGGAGATCTTAATAGATTATGACAGGAGTCCTAAAAAATAGATTATGAAAGGAGTTTAGGAAATTAATACTCCAAATTGCTCTCTCATCTATAAGTCATTTGTAACGTTTGCACATGCTCTGCAAAGGTTGAACCTCGATTAACCATTACTGTAAAGGAAATTGCATTATTGTCCTTACTGTGAAGGAAATTTTACTTGTAACTACAATGAAGTTATACATGTTAATGTACTTCTTTAACACCGTTACGGGCTATTTACGAAGTCGGGGTAAACTGAGACTTCGTTTCCAAACAGTAAGCAGTGGCGGAGCCCAGAGAAAAAAGTCACTACGCTAGCTCTGCTATCAGTCTGAACACCATATAAACATCCACTGCAGTGAGGAAGTTTTTTAATTGGCCCCTCCTTAATTTGGTGGCACGCTCCGCCACTGACAGTAAGGACAAAAATGTAAAGTGAGAGTAAAATCACAATTAGAGTTCGATAGCGGAGCAAGAACGCAATAGCCCCTTAATGTAATACGTACAAGAAGTTCATTTGTTTTAGTTTCACCCCTATAGATGCCTTGGGTTTTTAATCAAAGAGCGTACAAGTTTCTTCTCATATTAAACTTTCCAAGTTTAATGCGTTCTATAGATTAAAATGATTATTCGGGATAAGCTCTAGTATGCATGCCCAGTTTGACAGGGTCACTTGTCCTTCAATTATCCATGCACTAAGGATTTGAGATGCTACACATAGTAGTCAGCTATAAACTTAAGTTCATTTTTTTAGATTAAGATAAATTTAAGTTCATACACATGAAATGGAGAAATGCACTGAATCAATCAATCGCAACGGGTTGCACGCGTGTTCCTCTCCGGATCGGATCATATCTATCATGATGTTAGCTAGAAATGCGCTGCTCAACGGCGTAAACATTTGAGCGATGCTACAGAAAAAATCCGAGATGGGGTGCCCCTCATCAACCTCAAGGCCCAACTACTGCCGCTTTCAGCAAGGACCCACGAGAATCAGAGTACCGTTTGCCATTGGCGGCATTGGGCTTTATCAGCATCCGTGATCCCATTGCGCTGCAATCGCTGCTCTGACACCACGGCCACACACTTGTTTCATCAGTCATCAGTTCATCACCCATTAGCTATGCTTGGGTTAATTTCTCACAATTAATCTACCCTTTTCGACTGGAACTACGGCCTTGACCCATCTACTCTTGTTGATTTACTTGCATGTCACACTATAAGCAAAGATGTTAGCACACAAATTATTTGCTAAACTGTGACACGGTTGATATTTTCATTTCCTTGAATGGGCTGTCATGTAGAACCATTTCAATACAGATTGAGCGTGGTTTTATGTGCATGCATTTGGACTCAAATTCAAGTTGCGAATTAAACGAGAAGTCGTGCGTTTGCGAAGAGAACTTAAATTTAACATATAACTTGCGCCGGATAATGGTTTTAATAAAAAAGGCTTACCTAGTGCCGTACTCCCGCACTATGCGGGGTCTAGGGCATGTTGTTTAGCGCACAGTATTTTATGTACATAAATGTGCAGAGGCTAATGATTTTAATATTTCAAATAATTTATATATGACTGAGTTTTCCAAAGGTTTCAAGCCACACAACTGGGGTATTCTTTTCAACAAAAACCTAGAGTACCCACAGCGGTGGAAAAAAATGAATTATGTGCGCATTGTACAAAAAAGTTTTGGTAAAAAGTTCTAAAAACTCGGGAGCTTTTCTGCACGGCAGTTTTTCAGCAGAGAATGCACTGCGGGGCCCACTGGTCAGCAGATAAAAGTTTGGTAAAAAGAGACATTTCTTTTTCAATTCGGGCATCATATGCACTGCGGGCCCACTGGTCAGCTTCTCCTTCCTCCTCCTCTCTTCTCCCCATTGGTCAGCGCTGGCGGTGTTTTTTCTAGCCACGCGGCCGGCGGTGGCGGCCAGATGGTGGGAGCTGGACCGGCCGCACGACGACCGCGGCATCCTTATCCCCTCGCCGTGGCCACTCCTCCTCCCGCTTCCACCACTCCCTCCGGTCCCCATGGAGTCCTTTTCCAAGAGCTTTAAATTTCCTCCCCTGGCCCATCTCCTCCCGCGCTCTGCTCTCCCTCCCCGCAGAGCAGATCCCGGGTGCCTTTGGCCTTTGCTCGCCCAGGACGCCGCCGCCCTCTCCCTGGGGCGCGGCCCAGCGCGCATGCTCCCCGCCGCTTGCCGCTCCGCCGAGTGCCGGTCGCAGCCGGACTGCAAGCTGCGGCGGCCCCTAGCACCGGGCTGAAGAGGTGTTGGGGTCGCCAATCCTCAACCACCAGGTGCCACCTTTGCTATTCAACCAGCGCGACGCGACGTAAGCAACTTGGTGGTGACTGGTAAGGCTTCTGCTGCTTCGTACCCGTTGTTTAGGCAAACACCTCCGTCCAGCGTCTTCCATCTGTGCATTCGCTGCAGTGTTGTGTTTGTGTGTGACCGCCGTCTCGGCGAGCTCCGGCCACTGCCGTCTGCCGGCGACACCATCACCACCACCTAGGCACCCACAGCGCTGCGTTGAACACCTGCACGTACATATATTGATATAGATGTTGGTAGTTCGCCTCCGCGGTCTTTGGGTATTGGCCGGGCGTTTCTGGTCTGTTCTGTCGTAAGCAATTGACAAAAACTTCTAACATTTCAGGCATCTAATGGCTGGAGTGGTAAAATGGAAACCAATATCTTGTCAGCAGATGGAACAAATAAGAATTGCAACAGACAGGTTGGCATTAAGATCTAATGGCCCCAAGAATCACGATCCCCCACATATTGGCCATTTTGGGAAGGACGAGAATTTCATATATCATTCTTTGAAGTCAATGTTACAGCCAAAGGCAAGACAGTATGTTATTGTCAAGGTGCACAATAAAGATGTTGATGAGAGTTGCAGCTCCAAATTTGCTCGTGAGGAGGATGAGATTCTTGCCCGTGAGGAGGATGAGATTCTTTCTAGTCCATCTCAAAGAAAAGAAGGAAGTCAACTGAGGGCATTGGAGTCATATTTTTCTAAACTCAATCGCACTCAGCAGCTATGGACTTTGCCTCAGAAGAACACAGACAAAAATGGCCTATCATCCTCAAATGAAGTTGATGCAATCATGGCTGATGATAACGCCAATTTGAAGAACAGGGTTGACTCGTTGCAGGTACAGTTTGGCAGAGGAAAGACAGGTAAAGTCACTTAACTTGGCAACCACAGATGTATAGCCACCAAAACATCATTAGTAAAAAGAAGGCGACTATTTGATATAGGTACCAAGAGCTATCGTAATACTTCCATTGAAGATTACAAGGAGTATTTGATATTTGATGAAAAGAGTTTCCTGGACATGAATACAGATGATCAAATGTCTGGTTTCTGTTTGACGTAAGTATTTTTTTTCCTTATAATTTCCTATATTTGAACCATACTAAATCTGTTGTCATTTCCGTCCAACTACATAGCCTATGTAATGGAAATATTCGACACTGCAGATAAACGTTAGTATCATGAGGAAATGGAAAATTTAGATCAGCTAGCCAACCACAGGCTAGGGCCCTGCCACTATTGTTTTGGTTTGTGCCACCAGGATTTGAACCCAACTGGGGAGCTTACCATTACACTACAAGAGTGTTGGAAGTCAGAAACATAGTGTCATTACCAGGCACACAGACAGTGAGTCTAGTAGCACCATCTCCTGAAATTGACATTAAAGTATCGCTATCACCTGACGAATAAGAAATGGAATTATGTGAGGAATGTGTTCTAACATCAAGGCTTCCTCATAAATACACTCACTTGTGCCTTAAAAGGGATCTTTTTTTATACCAATTGCTTAGTTCCCAATAATTTAATCTGGGGTTGACTTTGTCCTACAAATTTGCTTGAGTTTTTTAAAACTGTGATATTATTAAAAAACAACAACAATATGTTTATGCCCAAAAAATGGGACAAACAAAACTGGGAGAGAAAATGCTCAGGCCAGGGTTAAAAAAACCAAACAATGTCCAATGTACCAGCTTATTCCTGGTGGTTTTGTGATCCTTTAAGGTCCTTCCAGTCTAACATGCATGCACTACTTGCCCCTCTGCATAGTTAGCAGAAATTATATACAAATTTCATGTTGCCACATTTTATTAGCTAACCTTTTGAACTCTGTAATAATGCAGAAACTTATTGGCTGGTATTAATATTGCAGTTCTGTTATTCGAAATAGCAAGTCCAGTGAAAAATTCTGAAAACGAATATTTGTCTCTCCCTTTGTTGTATGGTGCCAAGATAAACAACTTAATACTTTCAGGGGAGTGGTGGAGGCTGCTGACACCAATGTGCCTGGTATTGCTTTTACCTTTATGCTGGATGAAGTATCACAAATTCTCTTTACTTACACAAATTCTCTTTACTTACATTCTTGCTGTGGTTTGCGATCTGTTAATTCTGGAAAGGCAAAAGCTACCCACCCTTCAAACGATATAAGTTTCATGGTTCTTTTGTTGCTCCTGAGCTACAGCAGCCCTTTCCTTAAAACTGTTGTGTGAAAGTAGGTCAGATTGAACTTATTCTATGTTAGTAAGCATAGTACTTCAGATTTGCTTGAATTCATTGTAAAAAAGGAAGAAAGTAACACACGTCTTATTTATTTTATTATTCAGCACTTGCACTGCTATTGAGAACACCGTACCAACCACATGTTAAGGCAGTAGATGCCATGTCAACTAGTGGATTAGCCCTTGACTAGAAAAAAAGTTCAGTTATCTTATAGTTTATTTGAATGGGCCTAAAATTTTATGTATCTAATATTTAAATGTGATTTATCCATTTATTTATTCAAGTAAGCCAACCATGTTACTCTAAAATATCGCGGAGTCGGGAGTTGAAACTTTCTGTACAAAACTGCAGATCTGTTTCCACTCCCCAATCCAAGGTATGTCAAATTGGTCTTGTGCTTTCCTTTTACAACACTTTCTAGATTTCATAAGACAACAATAGATATACCTTGTAAAATGCAATAACTAGAACTATTCCTTTCATCTTAGTTTTTGACACTAGCTATTCTCTGTTGTTTAGACAGACCTGTAGCCCACTCAGCTTATCTAAAACTGTTTGTGTAATTTGTCTTCTGCAGCACTCTGGCTTCTTACATATAGCCCTTGGTTGTTGGGTGTTGCTTACGTTTGGTCCTCGAGTATGCAGAGCATATGGTCAAATAGCATTTTTCCTTATATACATACTTGGAGGAATCTGTGGTAACATTACAAGTTTTGTTCACACTACAGAGATTACTGTTTGTGGCACAGTAAGTTCCACACCTACCTGGTATATTGTATTTTAGATGAAAAAATTGCCCATATCCTTTCTTTATTATTTTCACTCATCACTCTAATCCCTATCTTGACATTTATTCTTTTTAACAAAATTTAGGAAATAAAAAGAAATCTATACTTAAAAAAAAGGGCGTACCCAGTGCCGTAGGCTCCCGCACTATGCAGGGTCTGGAGGCAGACTGTTTAGCGCACAGCCTTTCCCGCACATAAATGTGCAGAGGCTGGGGCTTGAACCCTGGACCTTCCGGTCACAGGCGGTGAAGCTCTACCACTGCACGAAAGGCCGCCCTTTTAAAAAGAACTCTATACTAGATTACAAAAATTTTAATGGATGCAATTTACAGAAAAAAAGGAAAACAGAAACCAGATTAAACTTTCTATCCAATATTTTATCATACTGTTAGCATCTTTGGAATCAAAGATTTCTTTCTGGAGACAAGTCACTTCCAGATTGTTTATTAATTCATATTTGGGTAATTGACTTGCTTTTATTTTAGGTAAATGTTAAAATGGTCATAGCAGTAGATATAGCATGTTGCTAACTGAAAAGAATACATCTTGAAGATACTAATGTTCCTTCCTGACTCTCAAACCAGGGCCCAATATTTTCTCTAATTGGCGCATGGTTGGTGTATCAGAGTCAAAACAAGCAAGTAATTGACAAAGATGTTTCAGAAAGTATGTTCTGGCAGGCTGTGATAGCTGCTGCATTAAGCTTCTTACTGAGCATTTTTGGGGGAATTGACAACTGGTAATACAATTGTTGTAATTTTTATTATTACAACAGCATTATAAGTGCTTATAAGGTCATATTTTTTTATTAAAGAACATCTACCCCTTTGATCTGTTCCTACTAGGTCGGAGAATAACCTTAATGTGCAGTTGTAGATTTTTCTCTTTAGATTTTATTTAGTCCCAAGAGTTCTTGATGCAACTGTTAACATCAGAACTACTGTATATTGAAACATTAACATTACCCAGAAAATTAAATGACACCAATAGATATTTCCTTTCAATTTTTAGGTTGTTCAGGAAATGTGCTAAATCAGCAAATCTTTGATGTAATTTTATCTTATTTGTTGTTCTCATGTATGTGATGGGAGGCCAGTAGGCCACGATAGTCTTTCCCACCTTAACAATTGAAAATGTGTTGAAGCCTTGAAGGTCAAACAACTTCAGACCTGTATGGTATTTTGTCCTGGCAACCACAAGCCTTTTTTAAAAAAAAGAACAGTAGGTATATAAAAATTGACGTAAGGGTCAATCATACAAACTAAGGTAGATAGGAGCTGAATATACATCTATATTATGGAAACCAAATAATGTAGTGCTTATGCTTTTCCTTTCCTAACCATGTATTCCTTTAGAAACCAATGACTTCAAATGTTATTATATTTCGTTTTTCTTTTCAATTAATTGCAGGGCGCATCTTGGGGCAACCATTTCTGGACTTTTCTTTGGTTATCTTACTTGCCCAAGTATGGAATTGGACAATGCTGCTAAGAACGGTCAAAAGGAGGCTGTGGCTCTTGTTAGGCGACAAGCCAATCCATGCAAATCCGCTGCAGCCTTTATCATAAGCATACTAATATTTGCCGTGCTCGCCTTCGCTTATTATGGGACACAGTTCAATCATATGGATCTGGAATAGCTAGTTGTTTCTCATGGTTCCTTGTTATTATATTTTGGTAGCTTGTCAGCTATGTATTTTATAAAGTGAAATGGGCACGAGATGTAAATATATAGTTGGTCTTGTGGTCCGGATCAATAGCATGTGTAGCTAGGTTTGGAGCTTGTATTTTGTATCATACTACAATCCTTTTCTGGATGCAATCGAGGCTTGGGAAAGAGGTTACACATATAAGGGGGGTCATGAGAGGGCCAGTTCAGGAATTGAATTTCTATCGTTTTAGTTTCATGAATAATTTCTACTGTTGGTTGTATACAAGAACTAGCGGTGGATGTAATGTTCCCATCATCAGTTCGGCCCAACAAACAATGGTGGAAATTGATATTTCCACCGTCAGTTCTTCAGTTCTTGTGTGTATATAACCGCCATCAGTCAAGTTCCAAGCAGCATTCATAATCCAAATTTGAATTCACCAAAAAATGTATATATTAGGCAAATATATACACATAAAAACCTATCAGCTTAGGTCATATACACATAAAACTCATTCACCACAAGGAGATATCCTCAACATCAAAAGTAAAGTAAATTAACATATCACAGCCTCACACAGGTACGACACCGAGCAGCTTCTACGCTGATTCCAATAGACCTCTGCCAAATGATATTTTGGAAAAAAAAAATCTAAGCCAAAGTGAACTAATAAGGGACTGGGGCTCAAAAAAACTAATTTCTCATGATTTTCAATTTCTAGCACAAATTAGTTTCTCTTAAAAGTGAACATAGAGAGCCATAAGATTCACTTTCAATAACATAGAGAACCATAGTTCACTTCCAATCATAGAATTACTTCAATAAAATCAGAAGTAGGAGCTCTACTAAACAATGCAATTGTTCAAATTGTCATTTTAGTTCACCAAGTCTTGAAACAATAGAATATTCGACATAATAAAGTACATAATCATTTCTTGCTGAACCTTCTTTATTAATATTTTAAAATAATAACCACATCTGAACTAAAATGTTGGGCCACATGCAAAATGCAAAATGGTTTAACAAAATGAAGAGCTTTCGAAATAATGAATGAAAATGCGGAATTGTTTCATACACCTCCATGCTTGACCTTGTTTCACGTGTCTACTCCAAATATGGTTGTGGCGGAGTGAATGCCAGTGAAGTAGCAATGCAAGGACAATTTCATTGGGAATTCAGATTATGTTTTGATGAAGTTCTCATAGAAATCAGAATAAAAGTATTACAAAGAGGTTGTTGAATGTGCAAATGTTGATTTTTGGGAGGTGGTAGCTGATATATATATATATATACACGGCGAGTATACTCCGTGGCCGGCCACAGAATAGTTATTCCGTAGCCAGGCCACCTGTTGCTCTATGATTGGCCCCCTGCTGGGTCCACGACCGGCTGCCCCCGCGGCCTATTGGCCCTGTTTAGATGTTTCGCGAAATGTTTTTCGAGTATGTTCCCTCACATGCATGGCATATTAAATGTAGTCGAAAAAAATAACGCATTACATGGATGGAGTGTACTTCGCGAGACGAATCTAATGAGCCTAGTCAGGTCGTGATTAGACAATAAATTGCTACAGTAAACATGTGCTAATGACGGATTAATTAGACTCATTAGGTTCGTCTTGCGATGAACTGACATACTCTGTAATTAGTTTTGTAATTAGTCTATATTTAATACTTCAAATGTGTGCCCAACATGCTGTAAATTTTTTCGCGAAACAATCTAAACGCGGCCATGAGTAGGCGAGCTCCGAGCTGGGCGCCGTTGCGGTGCATGGTTTCCGGCTGCTTGAGCCAAGCCGCTGCAGACTGCAGCTCCCCGGCCCAGCAGTCAAGGTATTTAATGCATCGTAATTATTCTGGTTGAATAGTACACGGTGATTCCTGGGAAATCGAATCCATGTCGGTGCTGCACATAAGCTAGTAGACATCAGGCATGGAGAAGGTTACCAGAATACATGGACATGTTTTTTTTCGTACACGTGGATGAGAGTAAATGTGTTACGATAATAGTAGAACAAGCCCAGGCACATATAGAACCGATGAATGTTAAAAAATGTTCAATTCAGGCTGTTACAAATAATGTCCAGCCAGGTCAAGAGATTTCTTTTAGTAATTTTACTCATTCCTGCTATGACAAGTTTGTTAGTAGTGTACTCATTCAGGTTACCACAATGTTTCAGTAATTTACTAAAGTCGTTTCCACCAGAAGTGCACATCACTACTACAGAAATGATCTGTAGAGGCCGGCTATTTTTTTTTTCAGGTGCGGACGGAAACTTTGGCCGCCTCAAAAGCAATCTGGCAATACTGTAGCATGTTATCCGTGCCTAGAAAACTACGTATGGGTGCGGATGAAAGGAAGAACCGCGCCTAAAAGGGGGGCTAATTTATTGAAACGGATGTTCCTATGGACCGTTGCTGAAAATGAGCATTAGAAATGGGTTGGTTTGTAAGCACGGGTGACCCTACAATCCGGTCTCAAAATTCTATTTGCAGGAGCATACCATGCCACCATCCGCACTTGCAAATGGCCCATATTCGAAAAATTTTGAACTCCGACGGCGGCAACATCAAAATCCAAGTGGGGCTCGCTCTCCACTCTCTTTCAACCTTATCTTCGCGCTAACCTTATCTTCAGGCCTCTCCTATCTTCTTCCTTGGACCCCCCACCCCCCCTCCCCCGCTCCCCTCATCCACACGACCGCTGCATCTGCATCACGCCATCCTCTGCCTGCTTGACTGCGAGCGAATCCAGCTACAACTAGTGAGGGAAGCAGCGCTCGGGTGGCTGCGCGCGCGAGGCGAGCGTGGAGCTCCAGCATGCCGACGCGCGGGAGGTGCCACGGCGGGACGGCTGCTGCTCCGGCGGCCAGCCGGCGAGGCGAGCTGCGAGCTCCAGCGACCGACACGGCCAAGCCTGCCGCTCTGGCGGCCGTCGCGGGTGGGCGAGGTGCGTCTCCGACGGACGGCGCGGCGGAGCAGCAGCCGTCCCGCCGTGGCACCTCCCGCAGTGAGCAGCACGGGGGGCACGACCGGTGAAGCACGGGAGATCCGGCATGCGGTGGGGGACCTCAAGTTGTGCCCGCGGCGGCGGCGGCTGTCCTAGGCCCCATGCGCGGTCGGCGGCAGGCCCTTGGCGCTGGCGGCGGCCGGCAACTCCGTCTCCGGCAGCGTGCGACCGGCCATGGCGCTAGCGGCTGTGGGCCTTGTGGCTCGCGGGTGGCGCACGCTGCGACGGCGGCGGTGTGCGGTGGGCGCGTGCTACGCTGGCCCGGCATGGCCGGATGTTTTTTTTTTGTTTTTTTATTCAATTTGTAGGTGCGGACGAGGTAATTGTCCGAGCCTAGAAAATGTTTTTTTAGAAACGGGCCTTGACACCGTCCGATCCTGCAAATGCTTTTCTTGCAACGGGCGATGCTATTGTCCGACTCCACAGACTTGTTTCCAGCAACGGACCGGCGCCCGTTGCTGCTAATGCGCTATTTCTAGCAGCTAAAACCAGCAACGGGCGCGGCGTCCGCGCCAAGAAACCTCAAAACGCCCGCGCCTACAAACTGTTTCTGTAGTAGTGCATTTCTGTATAAAATGACGGGACTATTGCCAAAGTTATACTTACGATAATTTGAAGACATAATATATAAGATTTACTAGAATTGATATGTGTGTTTAGATATGTCGTACTTTACTAAATGATGTACGTCCCTCAATAATAAAAAAAAGTGTGTGAGTATGTGGACGTACGTGCAAGGAAGCAAATGGACGTGTTACGAGTTACGGTCTCATGTGTGTACGTAGTTTTCTTGTTTCTTAAACATGCGTGTGCATCTGTTACCATAATACAAGTAAGGGCTTCGGATACACGTATAACTAGCGGCCCCGTCATGGCGAGCTGACGGGACACGTCGATGCGAAGGTTCCAATCCCACGGACGCGCTGGTGGATAATCATTAGTACAACATTAATTAGTGTCGTTACAGCATTTGCGCTAGATCACAGGAGCAACTGCCGAGCGTGGCAGCACCAGTTTCGGCATTGTGACATTAATCGGCAATTTAGTGCCTTCAAGCCCCCTGGCCACTGCATCATTCTGCTCCTTCTTGCCTCACGTCGACCGCGTAACTAGGACATCGTCGAAGAAGCCTGCTACGCCATCTGCTACACCGACGGTCCTCCCTGGCCTGCTGATGGCACGGTCACCGGAATCGACGCAGGTCAGATTTTCGGCTCCGCCAGCAACGCCGACGACACAGGGAACAGAAGCTAGTGGTCGATCTACATCATCATGCCCTGCGGCGTTCTTGTCCCCGTCGCCGTCGGTAAATCCGACGAGGTTGGACGCCGTGACTCCACTCCAACCCGTGTCGCCTGGGGTCATGGCAACGCCCGATCCAGACAGGACCTACATGCATGTGAGTACACTGAACCTGTAGTCTTTTTTTCTTATATGTATCTAGTTGGTGCGGCAGTAGTTTGTGCTAGTTGAATATATGATATAATAGACTGCTAGTCTGTTGTATCGTCCGCTCCGTCGTCTTGTGGGAAATCGATTGCTAAATAAGGTGCATTTGTCACGCACGCCCACTACAATATTATTTTTGAGCGAGTAGTAATAAGCAACCGCGACACAGTAGCCATAGATTATGTGCTAGACTGTTATCATTTTTTTGTGTGTTAGTAGTCTTGTTGTGGTAGGTTGTGAAGTGTGTTTCTTTTTATAGGATCCCTTAATACCAGAAACAATCGTTCCAAATGAGGAGCAACATTTGCGAGCAGAGATGAAGCGGAAAAGTTCTTCAACTTCTATGCAGGCACAACAGGATTTGACGTGCGCATAACCAAGACTAGGAAGACTTTACGAGAGTTGTCGTGCAATAAGCAAGGACATCATGAGTTCTACAAGCCTGATGAGGACAGGGTGCGTGAAAAGATGTCCGGAAGGTGTGAGTGCAAGGCTTTTGTGAAGATTAAATGGAACCAGAAGAAGGATTATTGGTTCTTTGAGAGGGTACGGTTGGAGCACAATCATCAATTGAATCCGTCGCCGAGCGTAAAGCAATTCCTAAGGACACAGAAGAACAAGGACCCAATAGTCATGGAGATTGCTGATCAGATGCATAGGTGTGATGCGTCACACAACACTACTGTAAATGTCCTGTCAGAGATATTTCGTGGCAGGCAAAACTTCACATTCACTGAGATGGACTTGAAAAATAGGTAATTTGTATATCTTTTTTTAGACAGGGAATTTCTATAGCTTTTCAAGTGTGCATGATATGATCCAATTCACGGAAATAATGATGGTAACTGAGGTGATGTACACACGTTTGTCATGATTATTTCAGGAAAGCTGCAGCTGCCAGAGAGGAAAGGGAAAATGATATACCAAAGCTACTTGAGTTTTTCAAGGAAATGAAGGCGCAGAACGAATATTTCTACTACGAGGTGCAGGTGGACAAACAAAATGTGATAAAGAATGTCTTTTGGAGTCATGCAAGCCAGCGTGCAGAATATAGGGATTTTGGGGATGTGGTTACATTCGACACCACATACAAAACCAATATGTATAGCATGCCTTTAGCTTTGTTTGTTGGGTCAAACCATCAACTGCAGAACGTCGTATTTGGGCAAGCTCTGTTGCAGGATGAGCAAGCTAACACATTTGAGTGGCTGTTTAAGGCATTCCAAGACTGTATGTCTGGAAGTCGTGACCCAAGGTGTATACTTACAGGTGAGTGATGTTAATACAGAAATTTTATTTAGTGACAAAGTTTGCAAATTATTTTGGTAACTCTGACACCAATATTGTGGTACAGATCAGGATAGTTCAATGGCGGCAGCTATCAAAAAGGTGTTCAAGAAAACACAGCACAGGTTGTGCCGTTGGCACATGCTGAAGAAGTATAAAGCAGAGCTAAAAAAACTGTACAAGCTACATGAAGGCCTGAAGATAAAACTCCTCACAGTAATCAATCATCCACTTACACCTACAGAGTTCGAGTCTGCATGGAATGAGTTGGTGGATGAGTATGGCTTACGAGAGGATGATACTATTAATGGACTTTGGAATAGTAGGAAATTGTGGGTTGCTGCTTATTTGAAGCCCCTGTACTGTGGGAGGATGACCTCTACACAAAGAAGTGAAAGTGTTAATCAGATGATAAAGAACAGTGGCTTCACAGGGCATATGACCCGCATGAGTAAATTTGCACGCCGGATGCTTGACTTCATTCAGCACACAAACCACACAGCGGCTGGTGAAACCCATTGGTCTCAGGTAATACTAACAGTTGATTATGTTACTGATAATATTTCTAACATATCATTTCCTGTGCAATTAATTATGTTTTAATTGGTTGTACCTGAAACAGGCTGGGAACTTGCGGCTGACATTGCACCCTTTGACGGCCATCTGAGCAGGGTGTACACGCGAGCTGTATACAAAAATTACCGGGAAACTTATATGTATAGTACTGCATTCCGCATTGATCCTCATCCAAGCGAGGTTGATGTTTACCTGGTGACGCACACCAATCAGTCATGGAAATATGCGTGGTTTCAACATTCTTTCAGAGTGGAGGCTGATGTAAGATCAGGTAGATATACATGCGAGTGCAAGACATGGGAGCATACAGGTAAGAGGGGGCTTGCCAGAAGTTTTGATTTAGTTTTTGCATGTTTAAGGTTGCATGGTACAAGTAGCAATGACTTGGTCAATTTGTTTTCTACAGGCCTTTTCTGTGCACATCTAGTTAAAGCCTTCACACACCTTCAGCTTGATAATATACCATCAGACTACATAATGAAGAGATACACTAGGGGTGCAAGGTCGGTGGTAACGTGGGACAGGCACGACATCGTCTCTACTGAACTGGGATGCGAAAGCGACCAGTACAAAACCAGGAAGCTGGTGCAACTTGCAATGACGGCTATCAGGGCATGCCGCAAAACAAGTATTGGTTTTGGGAGAGGCTGTGAGCAGCTGATTGCGTTAGCTGAGTGGGCTGAAACTATTGCAGCAGATACTGGTCCATCTAATGTGGGAGATTGTGCAAGTGCACAAGATATGACATGCCAAACTGGGAGTGAGGATCCAGGTGATAATCGCGTTGAGCTAGATGTGGTGAATGGAAGTGAGGATGATCCTCGTGCTCCACCTATCACAGATGAACTCCAAATTTCTAGGTGTGCACCGAAGGAAGCAAGAACAAAAGATAGAAAGCGAGGCGGGAAACAAGTTGTTAATGATGAACCAAGTGGCAGCAAGGAAGAGGGCAAACGGACATGTGGTTACTGTGGAATGTTGGGGCATTATAGTACGGGTTGTCCTCAGAACCCAGAAAATGCAAGTAAGAAAAGAGGTGCAAGTGGGAGTTTGCGGGGCAAGATGGGACGGAAGAGGGGGAGACCGCCAACTGCAAGGCAATTGGAGGAGGAATTTGATGATGTTGCATGAGTGGTTTGTGTTGAAGTGAAAAAAAAACTGGTGTGAACTAAGTAGTTCTTTTGTTTACCATAATTCTACCTGATCTTTCTGTTTGGATACGAGAAATAAGGTCATATAACGCAGAGTCTACATGATGTAAGGAGGTCATGTATTAAGTTTGAAACATCGTTATCGTAACTGATTGCATAGTTTTGATATTTAATATCATACTGATTACTATATTGTGTAAGGCGCCCCGTCAGTATAGTAATCTCATGGGCAGATGCATGAGAAGTGCATTCTTAACTACCATGATTTTTTTATAACTATAATATAGTTCTCGTAAGTCATGGTAAATTTAGATGCAGCATTCTCACAAGTAATTACAATCGTAGTATATAAAGAGCCAAAGTGTTGTATTAACTAGGACATCATTCTCGTAACTAGTTGTATAATTTTGATATACAATATGTTTCTAATTACTATATTGTGTCTGGCATCCCTGTTACAATGAAGCATTCTCGTAAATCATGGTAAATTACAATGGAGCATTCTCGTAAAATATGGTAAATGTCAATCGGCATGCATCGTAAAGTAATGACTACGAATAACTACAATTTAGAGAGTGGGAGTAGAGTTCTAGTAACAGACGTTTAAAACAGCAAGCAGGCTGGCGTTTGACAAGCCAGTAACGAGTTGGCTGGGAGGTACTAAATGCAACCAATACAGACGAAAAATTAGGTTCCTAAAGAAACATATTTGCAACTGGTGATAGCTTTTGTCCATGCTGAAGAAACGAAAATATTGTTTTCTGGTACACATGTTTATTGCTTCAGTACTAAGGAGCCGGGGCGATTATCACAGACGAGGCCTGTGCGCTTCCAGTCCAGCAGGGAGCTTCTTGATCTTGTTAAGTGTGTGGTACAGTCCATAGAAGAGGAGCTGAGACTTGTAGTGCCGTATGTTTTCCTGCATTGAGTAGTGAAACAAAACTCATTACTGAGGTAGGTGGAGAAAAAAGAAATGGAAATATGGCAAAAATGCTCAGGCTTACTGTGAGGATTGGAACATGAAAAGAGTCACCGTTCCAAAGCTCCATGAACTTGAGTGCATATAATCCACAGTCGTTGTCATGCGGTTGGAGACAAGCGTCTATGATGGGCTGCTTGAATCTAGTGAACTCCTTTATTTTGCCATATGTAGCCTCCTGGAACAGGAGATTTAGCCTTCTAATAATTCTGTCACCCAGGACTTGATGGTAAACTGTGTGGTGCTCTGCACTTGAATCTAGTACATCAATGCGATCATGTATGAAGTTGACGCAGTATACACTGTAGTGCTCCTCCTCCATTACCGGCAAAAGGAACTAGGCATGGCAAAAAAAGAAGGTCTAAGTGAGGACAGTGTAAGGTCCAATGCGTGAGCGAACCAGGAGGATATGATACTTACTAGTTTCACTTTGGTTGGATCAAGATCTCCAATATCACTGTTGTAGAATAGCTAGGACAGCTGGTGATTCCCATTGTGAGATGTCTGGATCTTCCTCTATATTAACATATTCCTGGATGCGTAGTTGAATGACATAAGCACATACATAAAATGGTTGGATTGTGGAGCAGTGAACGACTCACTCACCCCAAGCTCTTGAGACAAGAAGACCCTGTACCCGCCACCATCAGACATGTGGCGTTCGTCATGGCTGATGCATGCAACAAAGAATGACATGAACTGGGTGGACAGCATCTCGGCATCAATGAACGTATCCAATATTTGTTCTCCATTGAATTCTCTCAAACCGGCTTTGATGAAAATACCAGTGGTATGTAGGTAATAACTTGCTCGTAAGTGTGTGCTTGAAGCATTGGATGTTTTGGGAGTAGAGTTGTAAACAGTACCTTTTCCACTTCATGCCAGCGTGGAACTTCTTCCTCACAGCATGTGCTTTTGTCGTTGGAGCTCTTGCTCGTTGCGGATCACCTTTGAACGGGGACACATACATGGCTGGTCGTTTTGTAAGCCGCTGTGGCCTAGGAGCAATGGCTAGACGGTGGGTGGCCTTGTCTTGAGTGTAGCCTCGGAAAAGTGTAGGGCCTAGGGCATCATCTGTGTTGTCCTGCATTCCTGCAAACTGTGTTCGAATCTAGCAAAAATAGTGAAGTGGCTTGGCAATAACGTAAAAAAAAGTGGTTGATGCATGTGACGAACAATGGTTTATGATGTGGCACCTCATCTGTTACTTTCTTGTGAGTCTGTGGAACAACATTAGCTTCTGATGTAGTCATGACAGTAGTTGAAGCTTTTGGGGGCACAGTATGCTCTGTCGTCACATCTGTGTAAACCTGCATGTGAAGAATGAGATGTGTGGGTAAGAGAGATCATAGATTATGTTAAAATAATAGTTCTACCTGATTACTGAAAATAGCATGCGTAACCTGAGTACAGACGGGCGAAAGTTCGCCCTCCATTCCCATGTGAAGCCCATCATTCTCCTGAGGGGGTGAGTTACGTTAATTTGGGGTAGTGAACAAGTAGTTAAGTTTAGTAGATTACCGCAAACTATGTTCGAATCTAGTAAAAACAGTCAAGTGGCTAGGCAATAACGAAAAAAACTGATCGATGTGATGCATGTGACGAACAATGGTTTATGATGTGGCACCTCATCTGTTACTTGCATGTCAGTCTGTGGAACAACGCTGGCTCCTGATGTAGTCATGTCAGTAGTTGCAGCTTGTGGGTGGCTAATACCAGCAGCAGGCGGCGCGACAGGATCAATCGTAACATCTGTGTAAACCTGCATGTGAACAATGAGATGTGTGGGTAAGAGAGGTCATAGATTATGCTTAAAATAATAGTTCTACCTGATTAATGAAAATAGCATGTGTAACCTGAGTACAGACGGGCGAAAGTTCGCATTCCATTCCCATGTGAAGCCCATCATTCTCCTGAGGGGGTGAGTTATGTTAACTTAGGGGTAGTAAACAAGTAGTTAAGTTTAGTAAATTACCGCAAACTAGTGTCCGAATCCTAGTAAAAACAGTCAAGTGGCTAGGCAATAACTGAAAAAAAGTGATCGATACGATGCATGTGACGAACAATGGTTTATATGTGGCACCTCATCTGTTACTTGCATGTCAGTCTGTGGAACAATGCTGGCTCTTGATGTAGTCATGTCAGTAGTTGCAGCTCTGTTGGTGGCTAATACCAGCAGCAGGCGGCACGACACGATCAATCGTAACATCTGTGTAAACCTGCATGTGAAGGATGAGATGTGTGGATAAGAGAGGTCTTAGGTTACGTTAATATGGGGTAGTAAACGAGGAGTTAAGTTCAGTAAATTACTATGGGTAAAACTTGGGCCTGGTTCGTGTTTTGTTGCACATCGACAGATATTCCTTGGGAAGGCACTTGGTTTGTGTGACCGGCTGACAAACAAGAAACAAACAAGGGATAGCGCAATTTATCAGATGCGTGACAATTTTTTTTAATGTGGAAATTATCAATTGTCATGAGAATTACCAAAAATCATATCAAATTCTGATGTTTCAGGTTGATGAATTGGCACATTAGATACATGTTCAGGTGCTATATTCTGTACACTGTGGCGCTCATACATATCGACATCACCGGTTGGAGCTGCATACATAAAGTAATATATATAGTGTATGAAAGAAACCAAATTTTGCTATCAATGAGATGGCAGTGGGCAATATTCGTGTCGTACCTTGATCGCTACCATGGGACTGTTCATGATGTTCTTCACTATTGTTGCCATGGACCTCATCATGCAGAATTTGGCGCAGAGTGTGAATGACTTTCTGATGCGCATCCTGCAGTATGTTTTGCCCCATGTTCATGTAGCCCGATGCTTTCTTAGCCTTGGAATCAAAATTTGCCAATGCTAGCAATGCCTGTGACTTCCTAGAGCTGCTACTGATCTGAGCAACTAGTCCATGCAGTTCTACTTGCAGGCTAGGGAAATGTGTTCCAGCCAATGGTTCAGGTGGGACATCTGCAGATGGGTGGTTGGTGGTGTGGTAGCAAGTATTATTGCTGTTCCTAAGCTGCATAGGCCAAATTAAGTGGAGGTAGTGTGAATACAGATCGGAAACAACAGATAATAATATGCATAACCATAGGGAACATGTGTTGATACTCACTGGCAACAGACCAAAAGTAGTTTTCCCATGTTGGTCTTTTGTCATGTCAGCACTAATTATATTTTTAATCACGTTTTGGTCAAAGTACTTTGCACGAGGGGTGTCTGTGTGCGCAATTTGATGTTTGCAGTGTAGGTTGTCCAAGTACAGTATCTACACAAAAAGAAAAGTGGAAAAACATATATGAACCTATTTGCACCAATATATTGTAGTAAAACAGTTACTGTAGGAACTGTAGTCATATGGATGACAAAAACGTATACTCACAATCAGGAAAATTGCACATCCGGAGTGTGATTTCTTTCCTTTGTCAACCCGCCACGCAACTGCAGCATCTCGGAGGTCATCCACAACTGCCTTGCACCAGTTCAAACCCGGTAAGCAAGACAGGTCCCTGGTCAGGTAAATATCCTTGCACCTGATGTTGTTATCTGTGCTTGGGAAAAGAAATTTGTTGCAAGCAATGATAAAGAAAAATCTTATTGCCATGTCATTATCAATCAGGGCAGAACCAAACTTATGGTCATCCTCCAAGATTTTCTGTAAATGGCTAGCGTGCAGGTCCTGTGATTCTGCTAGACCCACCAAAGTCTTGAATTCAGACAAGGCTTTGGATTGTTGTGTGGGTGTATGCAAATCTATAACTTCGCCATCGTTCGGCAAGTCAAGCACTTGCTGGACAGCAAAGGGGGTGACATGGATTTTCTTTTCTTTAGTAACACTGATTACCATAGTTTGAGGGTCTAGCCTGTCGAACAGGAACTTTAATAGCTCTCTGCTCTCCAGTCTCTCTGCTGAAACACGGAGGAGGCCACCAAAACCATAACTTGGATTTGCCTACGCTGCTCAAAGGTTAGGTGGTCGACAAATGTGTTTAATGTTGATGGGGTGCATCGAACTGTAGCTGCGTGAGCATACTTGGCTGTATTCTTGGCATGCTGCAAAGGAAGATAAGAAAAAGGGTGAAATTAATGTATATAGAAAGAATATTAAGGATGAGCTGTGGGAGAACCTATAATCTGGTATTTCCTATAAATCAACAGAATAGTAAATTCAGTGGTTGTGTTACCACATGATTGCACACTCGAACTTACAGTAACAGATCAATGGCGGGCGTATTTCTTCCTAGGTATGATGTACTATGAACCAAAGATACTTGTATTTGAAAAGTTACTTCTAATTGAGACGTGTGAGCAAAATTACTATACCATTCAGGTTCCCACATGATTGAAAATTTAGTAATTTACTGCAGTTTGACAATAGTTAATTTACCATATAATCATAAATTAAGTAAAATGTACTATTCCAGTACCTTGTCAGTTGCATTGACTGCTACACTTGTATTGATGCACTGTTTCTTCGCAACTGGTTGCCTCGGCATGGGTTCCATGAAGGCGTCATCGTCATCATTATCATCATACTGCAGGAGATCCCTGGCATGGCTTGATTCGGCATGAGGTTGCTGCACATTTCTGGGTGCTTGTTTGCTATTGTTCTTCTCAAGATTTGGATCACAAACGCCAGGGGGTTGAGGGGGTGCCGATGGTTGCCGCTGTGCATCCACTCCTGAAACTGGTTTTGCAGCAGCTGCTCCGGTGATCGCACTAACATCAAAGGTCCATTCACCTTGTGTGGTGCGGACCCCAAATGATTTTAATCTCCCCTGTATTGGCTTCATATCCTGGTTAAAAAAGGGGTGTATTAATTTTTTTTGTGAACACGAGTATGATGGAAGAAAAATAAGGTCTCAGGCGTAAATGCAAGATATATTTTAACTGTCAAGACTACAGTAGCACAAATGACAAACAACGAAACTTTCAAGACTATGACCTGGTGGAATCAATGTAATAAGTGTTTTCAGTATTAGTAAACTTGTGTGGTTAACTTACTACTGCTTGATTTATCATATCAGTAAAAAAACAGTAACTGGTTGAAGCAGTAAATCTATCGTAACTCAAGTAGTAAATTGTATGGTTAATTTACCACTATACGAGTGATCAATTTACTATAAGAGTGATCCATTGCTCAAACATATATTTTCTACCTAAAATCTATGAATCATGGCACCTGAATTAATAAACCTGCATGTACAAAATACTACATGGATTCAAAAACAAATGAATATGAAAAACATGGGCACTAGACTAACCTGCGGCTAGCTAAAATTTAAACGAGTCAAACAAGACTATAGATACTAGCATCAAATTGTCGGTGAGAAAATAGAGCTGCATCTGGAAATCCAAATGCAACACGGGTGCTCACACAAGTAAAATGAAAGCTAAAAAAAATCATGATATAGTAACCCCAAACTAAGGCGCATCATCACCAGATCCAATGAGGGAGGAAGAGTTACGTGAGGTTTACCTTGATTTTATCCGCTGGCTTGGATAAGGACGGACGGGTTACCAAATCACCAAAAACAACTGCAGCACACCGGCGGCAACGTCAAGGGCGGAGGGCACGGGGGAGAGGGGGAGGGGAAACCAATTCAATACCGGCGATGAGGATTGGGGCGTCGCTGGTGGAGGATTGGGGCGCCTCCAGCAGCCAGATGCGGTGCCTGAGGAGAGACGGAGGTAGGGGTGAAGCAGGTTTTTGTACCGTAAATCTGACGAGCCATTGATGAAGCTGCTGTAATCGGGGGATCTCTTCCTGTAATGCCAGAGCGGCGGCGTCTCCGGTGGATTGCGCATCCCGCTTCCTGCTCGGTGAAAGAATCTGGCGGTGATTTTTTTTGGAGCTGTGCTTGATGGAGATGGTAACAGAGAAATTTGAGGGATCGACGTTAGGCTGTATCCGATCTGCCGTGGCCTCCGCCAATCAGACCCGCTGCCGCACGTGGAGATGGCCAGGGGTCAGGATGCGAGCGGATTTGGAGCTACGATTGTGGCCGAGACAGGATCGTCGCCGGCGACGTCTGGCGGAGACGAAGCTCGCGATGGAGTTTCTGAGCGTTTGGCTTTGTGATGGTCAACGGGGAAACGAGCACAATTTGGGGGATCGATTTTTTTGGTTGGTATAGGCTGGCACCTGCCACCTGACGCATGCATGCATGCAAGCCCATCATTTTTCCTTCTTTCTTTTCGCGATAATTATTCACTCAAAGATCCAACTTACAAACGGTTTTCACACTAGATTCGTGATACTTTTATGCACAATTTAAGATCCATTGTGAATATATTTTTTGAAATTTTTCAAATTTCAATTTTTTTCAAATTTAGCACCGACCACGATCATACATATCAATCAAACATAGCATACAAACGTCCATGTCATATCAACCTCCACAAAGAATCATACAAACATGTTCAATGTACCTTTTATTGGATATATTTCAATCCCAACCGGAGACATACATTAATAATGTATCCCAACTGGGTTGATAAACAGCCCATACCAAAACGAGGCAACACGGTGCATACCAACCTACAAAACGAGGCGTACCAACTAGTCAAGCGAGTGGCCGCACATGTGTCTGCTAGACTCAATCTGTACAACATACTAACCTATCAAACGAAGCATATAAACTTGATGAACGTAACATCAACCAAATTTCTTTAATCTTTCTTTAAAATTAGTATGCTTTTCTTCGAATCTATAAATGACAATCTCACGAATTTGCTCATAATTTTCCTTAAAAGAATTGTATGATTTTTAATAAGATTTATATGCATCTCAACTAATGCTTAACCGGGTTCAGCTGGGTTGATGAACAGCCCGTACCAAATATAGGGGGGCATATCATGGGTGCACTGCCCCCCCCCCCCCTCCCCCCCACGCAACACGGTGCATACCAGCCTACAAAACGAGGCATACCACATTACAAAACGAGGCATACCAACCTATAAAACGGTGCATACCAACCTAATAAACGGTGCATACTAAATAAAACGAGGCATATCACCCTACAAAACGAGCACCACGCAACACGGTACATACCAACCTACAAAACGAGGCATACCAACCAGTCAAAAACAGCTTTCGCAGCTTGCTATCTCTCACGTGCATCTCTCACCGTGCTCGCCTACACTACTGGGAGTTGCCGTCCATCATATGGATACATTGAACATGTTTGTATGCCTCTTTAAACCGTGCATAGAAAGCAATGGCGACAAATCATACGAGTGAGGAAAAAAAGAAACAACACACATAATTTGGAATCATTGCCCCTGGTACTTCTTTCATATCTCAATTCACCGTGGCAAAAATAAGACCGGCAACAGGAAACAATCTCTTTTGTGCATTTCGTCAAACATGTTACCTGCACAAAACGAGGCATACCACCCTACCAAACGATACATACCAACCTACAAAACGAGGCATACCACTCTACAAAACGAGGCCCACGCCACACGGTGCATACCAACCTACAAAACGAGGCATAGCAACTAGTCAAAAACAGCTTTCCCAGCTTGCTATCTCTCACGAGCATGCGGGAAACAGTGATCTCCGGCCATCTTAGGATTATATACCCACTGTAGAAAATATATATTCTCGAATGCGTAATAAGAGCTTATACTCGCCAGCAGCCAACATGCATATAATCCAGTCAGGGTAGTCATATTTTTCCAACATGGATGGGCTACGCCCGAATTTTATTACCAGAGCAACGAAATTACAATGTATCCCACCAGTTTTAACTGAGTTTGAAACTGAAACGACAGTAAGGACCCAACGAGACTTCATATAGCCAAGCGCCCAGGACTTGCTGAAATGAAGGACAAGCTGAAACACTCCTGTTACAGACGGGCAAACATGTTGCCAGGCAAGCAAAAAAGTAAAACTAACGCAATTGTACTGCTCCAAACTTCTCCACTTCAAAGTACTTCCTTGGCTTGCTGCTTCTTCCTTTGGTCATCAGTGTAGCAGAACCATGCCCGGGTCATCCTGCTGCAGCCTTCCTGGTGATGAAAACTGAGTGTCGTTGTCAGCGCCGCCGTCAGACAGTCGTCAATCAGCTTCTTCAGCAGTCTTCGTCAGCCTTCCTTTGGTCATCAGCTTCTTCAGCGCCGCCGTCAGGCAGTCGTCAATCAACTAGAGTCTGCAAACGAATTTTTGAAGCACAAAACACTCAGATACAATTTGATACTTGGCCAAAGAATCGAAGCATCAGCACCCCATCAATGAAAAAAGCTTGAATTTGTATGCCAAAGACATGCTACAGAAAAAGAGTGGGGAAAATAAGCTTGCATACCTGCAAGCCGTGCACGAGCCATGCAGCAGCAGGTGCTTGACACCAGGCTCAATCTCATCCTCTGCAAGGAAGAATTTTATGAGAAAAAACAGAAAGATTAGTACCAGGTGCAAGACACGCACAGATCCAAGTTTCCAGAGACACGCACAGATCAAAGGTTTCAACTTGTATGCCAAAAGGTTTCAGTTTCAATGCTCCTCTATCCTCTCTTGGGCATTCTGTCAAACGCGTCATGTGCATGAGCCAAACGGAGAGCAGAGTAACCAAATCAGATTTTTTGACACGGAAATTGAGCAAGCAATGGCTAATGGAAGCTTTGGATGGAAAACCGTAAAACATTAATCACATAAACATGGGGATCTCTAGCCATGTGCTGCTGCTGAATCGAAATCTTCGCTGAATCAGACACATATATGCAGGCCAATGAAAGATAGAGCTGTGACAACGATGAAAAGGGTAAGGGGACTGGGTTTGTATGCTGCCATTCGAGGACCTGCGAGCAGGGGGTGGACAACGAGATGCAAATCACTAGTTAATTCATCTTCTGGGGAATTTTAACAAACAGCTTACCTGCACACGCTGCACTATCCGATTCAAGCCATGGAGACCGGGTGGGAGCACTAAGACATGAAGAGCTCCATCACGATCTGCAAAGAAAAGGAAAGCTGGAGAACCATGAATGAATCTGTGGACACCAAAAATACTTTTGTCTACAGAATCAAAGCAACCAGAAACGTTGACCTTGATGGAGGAAAAGGCCGTCGGGACATGCCAGCCGCATCGAGCTGGCTGCTATGCATACCGAGATGCAGGAGGAGTCCCTGTGCGAGAACTGCTTGCAATCACCCGGCATCTCTACCTGCTAGCTTCTTCCCCTGTGACTCTGCAAGAAAACAAAGAGACTATTCAGTAGGATGAATTGAAGCACGCTGGTGCCGCTTTGCACAATACTGCAAGATTGAGAGCAATTACTTGGAGAAAGAACGCTGCTACTGAATTACTGAGAGAGCACAATCTCATTGGCGCCCGATGTGTGGACCGCCGGCCGGCTGCAACAGCAGCCGCGCCTGATTCGTGGGCTCGTGGCCGCAGGAGGTCGTACCTATAGAGGACGATGCCGGGATGGAGCACGTCTCGAACCTGCTCACCACGCGTCTGCTCCAGCCATCCTCTCCATCCGTCCCCAACCATGCGCCCGCTGCGCGGCTGCTCCTCGCCGGCCGCCGGATCCGCCGCATGCACCCGCTGTCTGCTCGCGCGTTGGACCCCGCCTTCGCGCAGCCGCTGGACGGAGCACGCTGAACCCCGCCTCGTGTGCCTGCTGCCTCATGCTCGCGCCCCGATGCAGCGGCGTCAAATCGGCGGCGACGGCACAGACGAGACCCACAAACGGACAGCAAGGGGAAGGAAGAGTTGCCTCAGGGCCTGTGGAAGCCGCGCAGCGTCGCCGCCGCCGCAGTCCGGGAAACCGCCGCCGCTTTTGTTGCGCCGCCGGTGAGAAGAGAGAGAATCAACGATTTGAAATGGCTGGAGATCGGGTCTGGCCGTCGGGGACGGGGATATTTAACTTTTACCGTTACAGCGGTTGTCAACTCCTGGGATAGCACCTTAGCGGTTGCCACAACATTTTTACCATCACTATGCGAAAAAGGTTACACATTTACCACTTTTGCTTGCGTGGCGCTCCAGCTGCGCACGCCACGTCATACGCCTGCCAGCTATGTCCGCCACATTCACACAAACCCTCCTAACTTTTATTTCATCTCACATGCACTCCTTCCAATCAAAACTGTTGCTGCCCATTGTGTCGCCGTAGCTTAACCCATTGCACTACCTGTACTCCTTCCATCGAAGCTGCTGGTGTTGCTGCCCAGCACTCAGCAATCGAAAGGATAGGGATTTGCGTTAGGTATCAAGGACAAACTGCTTTCCCCATTGCGTGTCGTCGGCGTTCCTGGAGGAAGACGGCGAGGATGACCGCTGGCGCATCATCTCCCACCACCACATCGTCTCCCTCACATAGAGACGCTCCTGCTACTGCGCTGCCGCTCCTCCGACGCTCCTGCTGCTGCTGCGCCGCCACCGACCGAGCCGTCTCCGTCTCCTGCTGTTGCGCCTCGCTCACCGAGCTGGTTGCGCCTCCGCGCCTCCTCCGCTCCCCGTCGTCATCTAGAAGTCCCGGCAGCGGCGACGGCCGGCGGTTGCGGCGGCGCCGGCTTCCTCTGGATCCTGGAGATCTTGGACCACTTGTTGCCCAGCGCCGTGTGGAGCTCCCGGATGACGGCGTCCTCCGCCGGCGTGATGCTACCGCGCCGCACCCTTGGCCGCGGGCCAGCGCCAGTGGGGCGCGCCGTCGCATGCGAGCTCGGCCGCAGGGGCGCGCCGCCGCCGCGGGCCAGCGCCAGCAGGGCGCGCCGCCGCCGGCGGACCAGGGAGGAGGCGGGCATGGGGAGGAGAAGGTGGGCTGGGAGTCGGAGGAACGCATCTAAAAAGAAAGAGAAGTCGAGGGGTTCCATGTAAAAGTTGGGGGCGTAGCTGGCAGGCATCCGACGTGGCGTGCGCAGCTGGCGCGCCACACGAGCAAAAGTGGTAAATATGTAGCCTTTTTCGCATAATAATGGTAAAAATGTATTGGCAACCGCTATAGTGCTATCTCAGGAGTTGTCAACCGCTATAATGGTAAAAAGTTAAATATCCCTCTGGGATTGGGAATGCCGGGCTGGGGTGATATTTTGGCCCGTGGCGGGGCCCACACGGCGTGGGGTGAGTGTGGGGAGGTTGGGCCACAGAGCCTGGGTCGGCGGGTGCTTTGCTGGTCCGGTTGAACCTAGTGGCTGGCCGGGGCTTCCATTTATTATTGGAAGGCCTAGGCTTCCAATATATATATATATATATATATATATATATATATATATATATATATATATATATATATATATATATATATATATATATATATATATATATATATATATATATATATATCGGCGAGTATACTCCGTGGCCGGCTACAGAATAGTTATTCTGTAGCCAGGCCACTTGTTGCTTTATGATTGGCCCCCTGCTGGGTCCACGACCGGCTGCCCCCGCGGCCTAATTAGTAGGCGAGCTCCGAGCTGAGCGCCGTTGCGGTGCATGGTTTCCGGCTGCTTGAGCCAAGCCGCTGCAGACTGCAGCTCCCCGGCCCAGCAGTCAAGGTATTTAATCCATTGTAATTATTCTGGTTGAATAGTACACGGTGATTCCTGGGAAATCGAATCCATGTCGGTGCTGCACATAAGCTAGTAGACATCAGGCATGGAGAAGGTTACCAGAATACATGGACATGTTTTTTTCGTACACGTGGATGAGAGTAAATGTGTTACGATAATAGTAGAACAAGCCCAGGCACATGTAGAACCGATGAATGTTAAAAAATGTTCAATTCAGGCTGTTACAAATAATGTCCAGCCAGGTCAAGAGATTTCTTTTAGTAATTTTACTCATTCCTGCTATGACAAGTTTGTTAGTAGTGTACTCATTCAGGTTACCACAATGTTTCAGTAATTTACTAAAGTCGTTTCCACCAGAAGTGCACATTTCTGTATAAAATGATGGGACTATTGCCAAAGTTATACTTACGATAATTTGAAGACATAATATATAAGATTTACTAGAATCGATATGTGTGTTTAGATATGTCGTAATTTACTAAATGATGTACGTCCCTCAATGATTAAAAAAAAGTGTGAGTACGTGGACGTACGTGCAAGGAAGCAAATGGACGTGTTACGAGTTACGGTCTCATGTGTGTACGTAGTTTTCTTGTTTCTTAAACATGTGTGTGCATCTGTTACCATAATACAAGACAGATGAAATGTACATACGCATTCGGATACACGTATAACTAGCGGCCCCGTCATGGCGAGCTGACGGGACACGTCGATGCGAAGGTTCCAATCCCACGGACGCGCTGGTGGATAATCATTAGTACAACATTAATTAGCGTCGTTACAGCATTTGCGCTAGATCACAGGAGCAACTGCCGAGCGTGGCAGCACCAGTTTCGGCATTGTGACATTAATAGGCAATTTAGTGCCTTCAAGCCCCCTGGCCACTGCATCATTCTGCTCCTTCTTGCCTCATGTCGACCGCGTAACTAGGACATCGTCGAAGAAGCCTGCTACGCCATCTGCTACACCGACGGTCCTCCCTGGCCTGTTGATGGCACGGTCACCGGAATCAACGCAGGTCCGATTTTCGGCTCCGCCAGCAACGCCGACGACACAGGGGACAAAAGCGAATGGTCGATCTACATCATCATGCCCTGCGGCGTTCTTGTCCCCATCGCCGTCGATAAATCCGACGAGGTTGGACGCCGTGACTCCACTCCAACCCGTGTCGCCTGGGGTCATGGCAACGCCCGATCCAGACAGGACCTACATGCATGTGAGTACACTGAACCTGCAGTCTTTTTTCTTATATGTATCTAGTTGGTGCGGCAGTAATTTGTGCTAGTTGAATATATGATATAATAGACTGCTAGTCTGTTGTATCGTCCGCTCCATCGTCTTGTGGGAAATCGATTGCTAATTAACTAGAAATAAGGTGCATTTGTCACGCACGCCCACTACAATATTATTTTTGAGCGAGTAGTAATAAGCAACCGCGACACAGTAGCCATAGATTATGTGCTAGACTGTTATCATTTTTTTGTGTGTTAGTAGTCTTGTTGTGGTAGGTTGTGAAGTGTGTTTCTTTTTACAGGATCCCTTAATACCAGAAACAATCGTTCCAAATGAGGAGCAACGATTTGCGAGCAGAGATGAAGCGGAAAAGTTCTTCAACTTCTATGCAGGCACAGCAGGATTTGACGTGCGCATAACCAAGACTAGGAAGACTTTACGAGAGTTGTCGTGCAATAAGCAAGGACATCATGAGTTCTACAAGCCTGATGAGGACAGGGTGCGTGAAAAGATGTCCGGAAGGTGTGAGTGCAAGGCTTTGTGAAGATTAAATGGAACCAGAAGAAGGATTATTGGTTCTTTGAGAGGGTACGGTTGGAGCACAATCATCAATTGAATCCGTCACCGAGCGTAACGCAATTCCTAAGGACACAGAAGAACAAGGACCCAATAGTCATGGAGATTGTTGATCAGATGCATAGGTGTGATGCGTCACACAACACTACTGTAAATGTCCTGTCAGAGATATTTCGTGGCAGGCAAAACTTCACATTCACTGAGATGGACTTGAAAAATAGGTAATTTGTATATCTTTTTTTAGACAGGGAATTTCTATAGCTTTTCAAGTGTGCATGATATGATTCAATTCATGGAAATAATGATGGTAACTGAGGTGATGTACACACGTTTGTCATGATTATTTCAGGAAAGCTGCAGCTGCCAGAGAGGAAAGGGAAAATGATATACCAAAGCTACTTGAGTTTTTCAAGGAAATGAAGGCGCAGAACGAATATTTCTACTACGAGGTGCAGGTGGACAAAGAAAATGTGATAAAGAATGTCTTTTGGAGTCATGCAAGCCAGCGTGCAGAATATAGGGATTTTGGGGATGTGGTTACATTCGACACCACATACAAAACCAATATGTATAGCATGCCTTTAGCTTTGTTTGTTGGGTCAAACCATCAACTGCAGAACGTCGTATTTGGGCAAGCTCTGTTGCAGGATGAGCAAGCTAACACATTTGAGTGGCTGTTTAAGGCATTCCAAGACTGTATGTCTGGAAGTCGTGACCCAAGGTGTATACTTACAGGTGAGTGATGTTAATACAGAAATTTTATTTAGTGACAAAGTTTGCAAATTATTTTGGTAACTCTGACACCAATATTGTGGTACAGATCAGGATATTTCAATGGCGGCAGCTATCAAAAAGGTGTTCAAGAAAACACAGCACAGGTTGTGCCGTTGGCACATGCTGAAGAAGTATAAAGCAGAGCTAAAAAACTGTACAAGCTACATGAAGGCCTGAAGATAAAACTCCTCACAGTAATCAATCATCCACTTACACCTACAGAGTTCGAGTCTGCATGGAATGAGTTGGTGGAAGAGTATGGCTTACGAGAGGATGATACTATTAATGGACTTTGGAATAGTAGGAAATTGTGGGTTGCTGCTTATTTGAAGCCCCTGTACTGTGGGAGGATGACCTCTACACAAAGAAGTGAAAGTGTTAATCAGATGATAAAGAACAGTGGCTTCACAGGGCATATGACCTGCATGAGTAAATTTGCACGCCGGATGTTTGACTTCATTCAGCACACAAACCACACGGCGGCTGGTGAAACCTATTGGTCTCAGGTAATACTAACAGTTGATTATGTTACTGATAATATTTCTAACATATCATTTCCTGTGCAATTAATTATGTTTTAATTGGTTGTACCTGAAACAGGCTGGGAACTTGCGGCTGACATTGCAGCCCTTTGACGGCCATCTGAGCAGGGTGTACACGCGAGCTGTATACAAAAATTACCGGGAAACTTATATGTATAGTACTGCATTCCGCATTGATCCTCATCCAAGCGAGGTTGATGTTTACCTGGTGACGCACACCAATCAGTCATGGAAATATGCGTGGTTTCAACATTCTTTCAGAGTGGAGGCTGATGTAAGATCAGGTAGATATACATGCGAGTGCAAGACATGGGAGCATACAGGTAAGAGGGGGCTTGCTAGAAGTTTTGATTTAGTTTTTGCATGTTTAAGGTTGCATGGTACAAGTAGCAATGACTTGGTCAATTTGTTTTCTACAGGCCTTTTCTGTGCACATCTAGTTAAAGCCTTCACACACCTTCAGCTTGATAATATTCCATCAGACTGCATAATGAAGAGATACACTAGGGGTGCAAGGTCGGTGGTAACGTGGGACAGGCACGACATCGTCTCTACTGAACTGGGATGCGAAAGCGACCAGTACAAAACCAGGAAGCTGGTGCAACTTGCAATGACGGCTATCGGGCATGCCGCAAAACAAGTATTGGTTTTGGGAGAGGCTGTGAGCAGCTAATTGCGTTAGCTGAGTGGGCTGAAACTATTGCAGCAGATACTGGTCTATCTAATGTGGGAGATTGTGCAAGTGCACAAGATATGACATGCCAAACTGGGAGTGAGGATCCAGGTGGTAATCGCGTAGAGCAAGATGTGGTGAATGGAAGTGAGGATGATCCTCGTGCTCCACCTATCACAGATGAACTCCAAATTTCTAGGTGTGCACCGAAGGAAGCAAGAACAAAAGGTAGAAAGCGAGGCGGGAAACAAGTTGTTAATGATGAACCAAGTGGCAGCAAGGAAGAGGGCAAACGGACATGTGGTTACTGTGGAATGTTGGGGCATTATAGTACGGGTTGTCCTCAGAACCCAGAAAATGCAAGTAAGAAAAGAGGTGCAAGTGGGAGTTTGCGGGGCAAGATGGGACGGAAGAGGGGGAGACCGCCAACTGCAAGGCAATTGGAGGAGGAATTTGATGATGTTGCATGAGTGGTTTGTGTTGAAGTGAAAAAAAAAACTGGTGGGAACTAAGTAGTTCTTTTGTTTACCATAATTCTACCTGATCTTTCTGTTTGGATACGAGAAATAAGGTCATATAACGCAGAGTCTACATGATGTAAGGAGGTCATGTATTAAGTTTGAAACATCGTTATCGTAACTGATTGCATAGTTTTGATATTTACTATCATACTGATTACTATATTGTGTAAGGCGCCCCGTCAGTATAGTAATCTCATGGGCAGATGCATGAGAAGTGCATTCTTAACTACCATGATTTTTTTATAACTATAATATAGTTCTCGTAAGTCATGGTAAATTTAGATGCAGCATTCTCACAAGTAATTACAATCGTAGTATATAAAGAGCCAAAGTGTTGTATTAACTAGGACATCATTCTCGTAACTAGTTGTATAATTTTGATATACAATATGTTTCTAATTACTATATTGTGTCTGGCATCCCTGTTACAATGAAGCATTCTCGTAAATCATGGTAAATTACAATGGAGCATTCTCGTAAAATATGGTAAATGTCAATCGGCATGCATCGTAAAGTAATGACTACGAATAACTACAATTTAGAGAGTGGGAGTAGAGTTCTAGTAACAGGCGTTTAAAACAGCAAGCAGGCTGGCGTTTGACTTTGACAAGCCAGTAACGAGTTGGCTGGGAGGTAGGGTGAAGTAGAATGTGAACTAAATTCAACCAGTACAGATGAAAAATTAGGTTCCTAAAGAAACATATTCGCAACAGGTGATAGCTTGTGTGCTGAAGAAACGAAAATACTGTTTTCTGGTACACATGTTTATTACTTCAATAGTAAGGAGCTGGGGCGATTATCACTGACGAGGCCTGTGCGCTTCCAGTCCAGCAGGGAGCTTCTTGATCTCGTTAAGTGTGTGGTATAGTCCATAGAAGAGGAGCTGAGACTTGTAATTATCTGTTTTTCCCTGCATTGAGTAGTGAATCAAAACTCAGTACTGAGGCAGGTGGAGAAAAAAGAAATGGAAATATGGCAAAACTGCTCAGGCTTACTGTGAGGATTGGAACATGGAAAGAGTCACCGTTCCAAAGCTCCATGAACTTGAGTGCATATAATCCACAGTCGTTGTCATGCGACTGGAGACAAGCGTCTATGATGGGCCGCTTGAATCTAGTGAACTCCTTCATTTTGCCATTTGTAGCCTCCTGGAACAGGAGATTTAGCCTTCTAATAATTCTGTCACCCAGGACTTGATGGTAAACTGTGTGGTGCTCTGCACTTGAATCTAGTACATCAATGCGATCATGTATGAAGTTGATGCAGTATACACTGTAGTGCTCCTCCTCCATTACCGGCAAAAGGAACTAGGCATGGGAAAAAAAAGAAGGGTCTAAGTGAGGACAGTGTAAGGTCCAATGCGTGAGCGAACCAGGATGATATGGTACTTACTAGTTTCACTTTGGTTGGATCAAGATCTCCAATATCACGTTGTAGAACAGCTAGGGCAGCTGGTGATTCCCATTGTGAGATGTCTGGGTCTTCCTCTATATTGACATATTCCTGGATGCGCAGTTGAATAACATAAGCACGTAGATAAAATGGTTGGATTGTGGAGCAGTGATCAACTCACTCACCCCAAGTTCGTGAGACAAGAAGACCCTGTACCCGCCACCATCAGCCATGTGGCGTTCGTCATGGCTAATGCATGCGACAAAGAATGACATGAACTGGGTGGACAACATCTCAGCATCAATGAACGTATCCAATATTTGTTCTCCATTGAACTCTCTCGAACCGGCTTTGATGAAAATATCACTGGTATGCAGGTAATGACTTGATCTCGTAAGTGTGTGCTTGAAGCATTGGATGTTTTGGGTGTAGAGTTGTAAACGGTACCTTTTCCACTTCATGCCAGCGTGGAACTTCTTCCTCACAGCATGTGCTTTTGTCATTGGAGCTCTTGCTCGTTGCGGATCACCTTTGAACGGGGACACATACATGGCTGGTCGTTTTGTAAGCCGTTGTGGCCTAGGAGCAATGACTGGACGGTGGGTGGTCTTGTCTTGAGTGCAGCCTCGGGAAAGTGTAGGGCCCAGGGCATCATCTGTGTTATTCTGCATTCCTGCAAACTGTGTTCGAATCAAGTAAAAATAGTGAAGTGGCTTGGCAATAACGTAAAAAAAGAAGTGGTTGATGCATGTGACGAACAATGGTTTATGATGTGGCACCTCATCTGTTACTTTCTTGTGAGTCTGTGGAACAACATTAGCTTCTGATGTAGTCATGACAGTAGTTGAAGCTTTTGGGGGCACAATATGCTCTGTCGTCACATCTGTGTAAACCTGCATGTGAAGAATGAGATGTGTGGGTAAGAGAGATCATAGATTATGTTAAAATAATAGTTCTACCTGATTACTGAAAATAGCGTGCGTAACCTGAGTACAGACGGGCGAAAGTTCGCCCTCCATTCCCATGTGAAGCCCATCATTCTCCTGAGGGGGTGAGTTACGTTAATTTGGGGTAGTGAACAAGTAGTTAAGTTTAGTAGGTTATCGCAAACTATGTTCGAATCTAGTAAAAACAGTCAAGTTTAGAGGAAGACCCAGACATCTCACAATGGGAATCACCAGCTGCCCTAGCTGTTCTACAACGTGATATTGGAGATCTTGATCCAACCAAAGTGAAACTAGTAAGTACCATATCATCCTGGTTCGCTCACGCATTGGACCTTACACTGTCCTCACTTAGACCCTTCTTTTTTTTCCCATGCCTAGTTCCTTTTGCCGGTAATGGAGGAGGAGCACTACAGTGTATACTGCATCAACTTCATACATGATCGCATTGATGTATTAGATTCAAGTGCAGAGCACCACACAGTTTACCATCAAGTCCTGGGTGACAGAATTATTAGAAGGCTAAATCTCCTGTTCCAGGAGGCTACAAATGGCAAAATGAAGGAGTTCACTAGATTCAAGCGGCCCATCATAGACGCTTGTCTCCAGTCGCATGACAACGACTGTGGATTATATGCACTCAAGTTCATGGAGCTTTGGAACGGTGACTCTTTCCATGTTCCAATCCTCACAGTAAGCCTGAGCAGTTTTGCCATATTTCCATTTCTTTTTTCTCCACCTGCCTCAGTACTGAGTTTTGATTCACTACTCAATGCAGGGAAAAACAGATAATTACAAGTCTCAGCTCCTCTTCTATGGACTATACCACACACTTAACGAGATCAAGAAGCTCCCTGCTGGACTGGAAGCGCACAGGCCTCGTCAGTGATAATCGCCCCAGCTCCTTACTATTGAAGTAATAAACATGTGTACCAGAAAACAGTATTTTCGTTTCTTCAGCACACAAGCTATCACCTGTTGCGAATATGTTTCTTTAGGAACCTAATTTTTCATCTGTACTGGTTGAATTTAGTTCACATTCTACTTCACCCTACCTCCCAGCCAACTCGTTACTGGCTTGTCAAAGTCAAACGCCAGCCTGCTTGCTGTTTTAAACGCCTGTTACTAGAACTCTACTCCCACTCTCTAAATTGTAGTTATTCGTAGTCATTACTTTACGATGCATGCCGATTGACATTTACCATATTTTACGAGAATGCTCCATTGTAATTTACCATGATTTACGAGAATGCTTCATTGTAACAGGGATGCCAGACACAATATAGTAATTAGAAACATATTGTATATCAAAATTATACAACTAGTTACGAGAATGATGTCCTAGTTAATACAACACTTTGGCTCTTTATATACTACGATTGTAATTACTTGTGAGAATGCTGCATCTAAATTTACCATGACTTACGAGAACTATATTATAGTTATAAAAAAATCATGGTAGTTAAGAATGCACTTCTCATGCATCTGCCCATGAGATTACTATACTGACGGGGCGCCTTACACAATATAGTAATCAGTATGATAGTAAATATCAAAACTATGCAATCAGTTACGATAACGATGTTTCAAACTTAATACATGACCTCCTTACATCATGTAGACTCTGCGTTATATGACCTTATTTCTCGTATCCAAACAGAAAGATCAGGTAGAATTATGGTAAACAAAAGAACTACTTAGTTCACACCAGTTTTTTTTTCACTTCAACACAAACCACTCATGCAACATCATCAAATTCCTCCTCCAATTGCCTTGCAGTTGGCGGTCTCCCCCTCTTCCGTCCCATCTTGCCCCGCAAACTCCCACTTGCACCTCTTTTCTTACTTGCATTTTCTGGGTTCTGAGGACAACCCGTACTATAATGCCCCAACATTCCACAGTAACCACATGTCCGTTTGCCCTCTTCCTTGCTGCCACTTGGTTCATCATTAACAACTTGTTTCCCGCCTCGCTTTCTACCTTTTGTTCTTGCTTCCTTCGGTGCACACCTAGAAATTTGGAGTTCATCTGTGATAGGTGGAGCACGAGGATCATCCTCACTTCCATTCACCACATCTTGCTCTACGCGATTACCACCTGGATCCTCACTCCCAGTTTGGCATGTCATATCTTGTGCACTTGCACAATCTCCCACATTAGATGGACCAGTATCTGCTGCAATAGTTTCAGCCCACTCAGCTAACGCAATTAGCTGCTCACAGCCTCTCCCAAAACCAATACTTGTTTTGCGGCATGCCCCGATAGCCGTCATTGCAAGTTGCACCAGCTTCCTGGTTTTGTACTGGTCGCTTTCGCATCCCAGTTCAGTAGAGACGATGTCGTGCCTGTCCCACGTTACCACCGACCTTGCACCCCTAGTGTATCTCTTCATTATGCAGTCTGATGGTATATTATCAAGCTGAAGGTGTGTGAAGGCTTTAACTAGATGTGCACAGAAAAGGCCTGTAGAAAACAAATTGACCAAGTCATTGCTACTTGTACCATGCAACCTTAAACATGCAAAAACTAAATCAAAACTTCTAGCAAGCCCCCTCTTACCTGTATGCTCCCATGTCTTGCACTCGCATGTATATCTACCTGATCTTACATCAGCCTCCACTCTGAAAGAATGTTGAAACCACGCATATTTCCATGACTGATTGGTGTGCGTCACCAGGTAAACATCAACCTCGCTTGGATGAGGATCAATGCGGAATGCAGTACTATACATATAAGTTTCCCGGTAATTTTTGTATACAGCTCGCGTGTACACCCTGCTCAGATGGCCGTCAAAGGGCTGCAATGTCAGCCGCAAGTTCCCAGCCTGTTTCAGGTACAACCAATTAAAACATAATTAATTGCACAGGAAATGATATGTTAGAAATATTATCAGTAACATAATCAACTGTTAGTATTACCTGAGACCAATGGGTTTCACCAGCCGCCGTGTGGTTTGTGTGCTGAATGAAGTCAAACATCCGGCGTGCAAATTTACTCATGCAGGTCATATGCCCTGTGAAGCCACTGTTCTTTATCATCTGATTAACACTTTCACTTCTTTGTGTAGAGGTCATCCTCCCACAGTACAGGGGCTTCAAATAAGCAGCAACCCACAATTTCCTACTATTCCAAAGTCCATTAATAGTATCATCCTCTCGTAAGCCATACTCATCCACCAACTCATTCCATGCAGACTCGAACTCTGTAGGTGTAAGTGGATGATTGATTACTGTGAGGAGTTTTATCTTCAGGCCTTCATGTAGCTTGTACAGTTTTTTTAGCTCTGCTTTATACTTCTTCAGCATGTGCCAACGGCACAACCTGTGCTGTGTTTTCTTGAACACCTTTTTGATAGCTGCCGCCATTGAACTATCCTGATCTGTACCACAATATTGGTGTCAGAGTTACCAAAATAATTTGCAAACTTTGTCACTAAATAAAATTTCTGTATTAACATCACTCACCTGTAAGTATACACCTTGGGTCACGACTTCCAGACATACAGTCTTGGAATGCCTTAAACAGCCACTCAAATGTGTTAGCTTGCTCATCCTGCAACAGAGCTTGCCCAAATACGACGTTCTGCAGTTGATGGTTTGACCCAACAAACAAAGCTAAAGGCATGCTATACACATTGGTTTTGTATGTGGTGTCGAATGTAACCACATCCCCAAAATCCCTATATTCTGCACGCTGGCTTGCATGACTCCAAAAGACATTCTTTATCACATTTTGTTTGTCCACCTGCACCTCGTAGTAGAAATATTCGTTCTGCGCCTTCATTTCCTTGAAAAACTCAAGTAGCTTTGGTATATCATTTTCCCTTTCCTCTCTGGCAGCTGCAGCTTTCCTGAAATAATCATGACAAACGTGTGTACATCACCTCAGTTACCATCATTATTTCCGTGAATTGAATCATATCATGCACACTTGAAAAGCTATAGAAATTCCCTGTCTAAAAAAAAGATATACAAATTACCTATTTTTCAAGTCCATCTCAGTGAATGTGAAGTTTTGCCTGCCACGAAATATCTCTGACAGGACATTTACAGTAGTGTTGTGTGACGCATCACACCTATGCATCTGATCAACAATCTCCATGACTATTGGGTCCTTGTTCTTCTGTGTCCTTAGGAATTGCGTTACGCTCGGTGACGGATTCAATTGATGATTGTGCTCCAACCGTACCCTCTCAAAGAACCAATAATCCTTCTTCTGGTTCCATTTAATCTTCACAAAAGCCTTGCAGTCACACCTTCCGGACATCTTTTCACGCACCCTGTCCTCATCAGGCTTGTAGAACTCATGATGTCCTTGCTTATTGCACGACAACTCTCGTAAAGTCTTCCTAGTCTTGGTTATGCGCACGTCAAATCCTGCTGTGCCTGCATAGAAGTTGAAGAACTTTTCCGCTTCATCTCTGCTCGCAAATCGTTGCTCCTCATTTGGAACGATTGTTTCTGGTATTAAGGGATCCTGTAAAAAGAAACACACTTCACAACCTACCACAACAAGACTACTAACACACAAAAAAAATGATAACAGTCTAGCACATAATCTATGGCTACTGTGTCGCGGTTGCTTATTACTACTCGCTCAAAAATAATATTGTAGTGGGCGTGCGTGACAAATGCACCTTATTTCTAGTTAATTAGCAATCGATTTCCCACAAGACGATGGAGCGGACGATACAACAGACTAGCAGTCTATTATATCATATATTCAACTAGCACAAATTACTGCCGCACCAACTAGATACATATAAGAAAAAAGACTGCAGGTTCAGTGTACTCACATGCATGTAGGTCCTGTCTGGATCGGGCGTTGCCATGACCCCAGGCGACACGGGTTGGAGTGGAGTCACGGCGTCCAACCTCGTCGGATTTATCGACGGCGATGGGGACAAGAACGCCGCAGGGCATGATGATGTAGATCGACCATTCGCTTCTGTCCCCTGTGTCGTCGGCGTTGCTGGCGGAGCCGAAAATCGGACCTGCGTTGATTCCAGTGACCGTGCCATCAACAGGCCAGGGAGGACCGTCGGTGTAGCAGATGGCGTAGCAGGCTTCTTCGACGATGTCCTAGTTACGCGGTCGACGTGAGGCAAGAAGGAGCAGAATGATGCAGTGGCCAGGGGGCTTGAAGGCACTAAATTGCCTATTAATGTCACAATGCCGAAACTGGTGCTGCCACGCTCAGCAGTTGCTCCTGTGATCTAGCGCAAATGCTGTAACGACGCTAATTAATGTTGTACTAATGATTATCCACCAGCGCGTCCGTGGGATTGGAACCTTCGCATCGACGTGTCCCGTCAGCTCGCCATGACGGGGCCGCTAGTTATACGTGTATCCGAATGCGTATGTACATTTCATCTGTCTTGTATTATGGTAACAGATGCACACACATGTTTAAGAAACAAGAAAACTACGTACACACATGAGACCATAACTCGTAACACGTCCATTTGCTTCCTTGCACGTACGTCCACGTACTCACACACTTTTTTTTAATCATTGAGGGACGTACATCATTTAGTAAATTACGACATATCTAAACACACATATCGATTCTAGTAAATCTTATATATTATGTCTTCAAATTATCGTAAGTATAACTTTGGCAATAGTCCCATCATTTTATACAGAAATGTGCACTTCTGGTGGAAACGACTTTAGTAAATTACTGAAACATTGTGGTAACCTGAATGAGTACACTACTAACAAACTTGTCATAGCAGGAATGAGTAAAATTACTAAAAGAAATCTCTTGACCTGGCTGGACATTATTTGTAACAGCCTGAATTGAACATTTTTTAACATTCATCGGTTCTACATGTGCCTGGGCTTGTTCTACTATTATCGTAACACATTTACTCTCATCCACGTGTACGAAAAAAACATGTCCATGTATTCTGGTAACCTTCTCCATGCCTGATGTCTACTAGCTTATGTGCAGCACCGACATGGATTCGATTTCCCAGGAATCACCGTGTACTATTCAACCAGAATAATTACAATGGATTAAATACCTTGACTGCTGGGCCGGGGAGCTGCAGTCTGCAGCGGCTTGGCTCAAGCAGCCGGAAACCATGCACCGCAACGGCGCTCAGCTCGGAGCTCGCCTACTAATTAGGCCGCGGGGGCAGCCGGTCGTGGACCCAGCAGGGGGCCAATCATAAAGCAACAAGTAGCCTGGCTACAGAATAACTATTCTGTGGCCGGCCACGGAGTATACTCGCCGATATATATATATATATATATATATATATATATATATATATATATATATATTGGAAGCCTAGGCCTTCCAATAATAAATGGAAGCCCCGGCCAGCCACTAGGTTCAACCGGACCAGCAAAGCACCCGCCGACCCAGGCTCTGTGGCCCAACCTCCCCACACTCACCCCACGCCGTGTGGGCCCCGCCACGGGCCAAAATATCACCCCAGCCCGGCATTCCCAATCCCAGAGGGATATTTAACTTTTTACCATTATAGCGGTTGACAACTCCTGAGATAGCACTATAGCGGTTGCCAATACATTTTTACCATTATTATGCGAAAAAGGTTACATATTTACCACTTTTGCTCGCGTGGCGCGCCAGCTGCGCACGCCACGTCGGATGCCTGCCAGCTACGCCCCCAACTTTTACATGGAACCCCTCGACTTCTCTTTCTTTTCAGATGCGTTCCTCCCACTCCCAGCCCACCTTCTCCTCCCCATGCCCGCCTCCTCCCTGGTCCGCCGGCGGCGGCGCGCCCTGCTGGCGCTGGCCCGCGGCGGCGGCGCGCCCCTGCGGCCGAGCTCGCATGCGACGGCGCGCCCCACTGGCGTTGGCCCGCGGCCAAGGGTGCGGCGCGGTAGCATCACGCCGGCGGAGGACGCCGTCATCCGGGAGCTCCACACGGCGCTGGGCAACAAGTGGTCCAAGATCTCCAGGATCCAGAGGAAGCCGGCGCCGCCGCAACCGCCGGCCGTCGCCGCTGCCGGGGACTTCTAGATGACGACGGGGAGCCGGAGGAGGCGGCGGAGGCGCAACCAGCTCGGTGAGCGGAGGCGCAACAGCAGGAGACGGAGACGGCTCGGTGGGCGGCGGCGCAGCAGCAGCAGGAGCGTCGGAGGAGCGGCAGCGCAGTAGCAGGAGCGTCTCTATGTGAGGGAGACGATGTGGTGGTGGGAGATGATGCGCCAGCGGTCATCCTCGCCGTCTTCCTCCAGGAACGCCGACGACACGCAATGGGGAAAGCAGTTTGTCCTTGATACCTAACGCAAATCCCTATCCTTTCGATTGCTGAGTGCTGGGCAGCAACACCAGCAGCTTCGATTGGAAGGAGTACAGGTAGTGCAATGGGTTAAGCTACGGCGACACAATGGGCAGCAACAGTTTTGATTGGAAGGAGTGCATGTGAGATGAAATAAAAGTTAGGAGGGTTTTGTGTGAATGTGGCGGACATAGCTGGCAGGCGTATGACGTGGCGTGCGCAGCTGGAGCGCCACGCAAGCAAAAGTGGTAAATGTGTAACCTTTTTCGCATAGTGATGGTAAAAATGTTGTGGCAACCGCTAAGGTGCTATCCCAGGAGTTGACAACCGCTGTAACGTTAAAAAGTTAAATATCCCCGTCCCCGACGGCCAGACCCGATCTCCAGCCATTTCAAATCGTTGATTCTCTCTCTTCTCACCGGCGGCGCAACAAAAGCGGCGGCGGTTTCCCGGACTGCGGCGGCGGCGACGCTGCGCGGCTTCCACAGGCCCTGAGGCAACTCTTCCTTCCCCTTGCTGTCCGTTTGTGGGTCTCGTCTGTGCCGTCGCCGCCGATTTGACGCCGCTGCATCGGGGCGCGAGCATGAGGCAGCAGGCACACGAGGCGGGGTTCAGCGTGCTCCGTCCAGCGGCTGCGCGAAGGCGGGGTCCAACGCGCGAGCAGACAGCGGGTGCATGCGGCGGATCCGGCAGCCGGCGAGGAGCAGCCGCGCAGCGGGCGCATGGTTGGGGACGGATGGAGAGGATGGCTGGAGCAGACGCGTGGTGAGCAGGTTCGAGACGTGCTCCATCCCGGCATCGTCCTCTACAGGTACGACCTCCGGCGGCCACGAGCCCACGAATCAGGCGCGGCTGCTGTTGCAGCCGGCCGGCGGTCCACACATCGGGCGCCAATGGGATTGTGCTCTCTCAGTAATTCAGTAGCAGCGTTCTTTCTCCAAGTAATTGCTCTCAATCTTGCAGTATTGTGCAAAGCGGCACCAGCGTGCTTCCTCCTACTGAATAGTCTCTTTGTTTTCTTGCAGAGTCACAGGGGAAGAAGCTAGCAGGTAGAGATGCCGGGTGATTGCAAGCAGTTCTCGCACAGGGACTCCTCCTGCATCTCGGTATGCATAGCAGCCAGCTCGATGCGGCTGGCATGTCCCGACGGCCTTTTCCCCCATCAAGGTCAACGTTTCTGGTTGCTTTGATTCTGTAGACAAAAATATTTTTGGTGTCCACAGATTCATGGTTCTCCAGCTTTCCTTTTCTTTGCAGATCGTGATGTAGCTCTTCATGTCTTAGTGCTCCCACCCGGTCTCCATGGCTTGAATCGGATAGTGCAGCGTGTGCAGGTAAGCTGTTTGTTAAAATTCCCCAGAAGATGAATTAACTAGTGATTTGCATCTCGTTGTCCACCCCCTGCTCGCAGGTCCTCGAATGGCAGCATACAAACCCAGTCCCCTTACCCTTTTCATCGTTGTCACAGCTCGATCTTTCATTGGCCTGCATATATGTGTCTGATTCAGCGAATATTTCGATTCAGCAGCAGCACATGGCTAGAGATCCCCATGTTTATGTGATTAATGTTTTACGGTTTTCCATCCAAAGCTTCCATTAGCCGTTGCTTGCTCAATTTCCGTGTCAAAAAATCTGATTTGGTTACTCTGCTCTCCGTTTGGCTCATGCACATGACGCGTTTGACAGAATGCCCAAGAGAGGATAGAGGAGCATTGAAACTGAAACCTTTTGGCATACAAGTTGAAACCTTTGATCTGTGCGTGTCTCTGGAAACTTGGATCTGTGCGTGTCTTGCACCTGGTACTAATCTTTCTGTTTTTCTCATAAAATTCTTCCTTGCACGTGCAGAGGATGAGATTGAGGAGCCTGGTGTCAAGCACCTGCTGCTGCATGGCTCGTGCACGGCTTGCAGGTATGCAAGTTTATTTTCCCCACTCTTTTTCTGTAGCATGTCTTTGGCATACAAATTCAAGCTTTTTTCATTGATGGGGTGCTGATGCTTCGATTCTTTGGCCAAGTATCAAATTGTATCTGAGTGTTTTGTGCTTCAAAAATTCGTTTGCAGACTCTAGTTGATTGACGACTGCCTGACGGCGGCGCTGAAGAAGCTGATGACCAAAGGAAGGCTGACGAAGACTGCTGAAGAAGCTGATTGACGACTGTCTGACGGCGGCGCTGACAACGACACTCAGTTTTCATCACCAGGAGGCTGCAGCGGATGACCCGGGCATGGTTCTGCTACACTGATGACCAAAGGAAGAAGCAGCAAGCCAAGGAAGTACTTTGAAGTGGAGAAGTTTGGAGCAGTACAATTGCGTTAGTTTTACTTTTTTGCTTGCCTGGCAACATGTTTGCCCGTCTGTAACAGGAGTGTTTCAGCTTGTCCTTCATTTCAGCAAGTCCTGGGCGCTTGGCTATATGAAGTCTCGTTGGGTCCTTACTGTCGTTTCAGTTTCAAACTCAGTTAAAACTGGTGGGATACATTGTAATTTCGTTGCTCTGGTAATAAAATTCGGGCGTAGCCCATCCATGTTGGAAAAATATGACTACCCTGACTGGATTATATGCATGTTGGCTGCTGGCGAGTATAAGCTCTTATTACGCATTCGAGAATATATATTTTCTACAGTGGGTATATAATCCTAAGATGGCCGGAGATCACTGTTTCCCGCATGCTCGTGAGAGATAGCAAGCTGGGAAAGCTGTTTTTGACTAGTTGCTATGCCTCGTTTTGTAGGTTGGTATGCACCGTGTGGCGTGGGCCTCGTTTTGTAGAGTGGTATGCCTCGTTTTGTAGGTTGGTATGTATCGTTTGGTAGGGTGGTATGCCTCGTTTTGTGCAGGTAACATGTTTGACGAAATGCACAAAAGAGATTGTTTCCTGTTGCCGGTCTTATTTTTGCCACGGTGAATTGAGATATGAAAGAAGTACCAGGGGCAATGATTCCAAATTATGTGTGTGTTTCTTTTTTTCCTCACTCGTATGATTTGTCGCCATTGCTTTCTATGCACGGTTTAAATAGGCATACAAACATGTTCAATGTATCCATATGATGGACGGCAACTCCCAGTAGTGTAGGCGAGCACGGTGAGAGATGCACGTGAGAGATAGCAAGCTGCGAAAGCTGTTTTTGACTGGTTGGTATGCCTCGTTTTGTAGGTTGGTATGTACCGTGTTGCGTGGTGCTCGTTTTGTAGGGTGATATGCCTCGTTTTATTTAGTATGCACCGTTTATTAGGTTGGTATGCACCGTTTTATAGGTTGGTATGCCTCGTTTTGTAATGTGGTATGCCTCGTTTTGTAGGCTGGTATGCACCGTGTTGCGTGGGGGGGAGGGGGGGGGGGGGGGGCAGTGCACCCATGATATGCCCCCCTATATTTGGTACGGGCTGTTCATCAACCCAGCTGAACCCGGTTAAGCATTAGTTGAGATGCATATAATCTTATTAAAAATCATACAATTCTTTTAAGGAAAATTATGAGCAAATTCGTGAGATTGTCATTTATAGATTCGAAGAAAAGCATACTAATTTTAAAGAAAGATTAAAGAAATTTGGTTGATGTTACGTTCATCAAGTTTATATGCTTCGTTTGATAGGTTAGTATGTTGTACAGATTGAGTCTAGCAGACACATGTGCGGCCACTCGCTTGACTAGTTGGTACGCCTCGTTTTGTAGGTTGGTATGCACCGTGTTGCCTCGTTTTGGTATGGGCTGTTTATCAACCCAGTTGGGATACATTATTAATGCATGTCTCCGGTTGGGATTGAAATATATCCAATAAAAGGTACATTGAACATGTTTGTATGATTCTTTGTGGAGGTTGATATGACATGGACGTTTGTATGCTATGTTTGATTGATATGTATGATCGTGGTCGGTGCTAAAATTTGAAAAAATTTGAAATTTGAAAAATTTCAAAAAATATATTCACAATGGATCTTAAATTGTGCATAAAAGTATCACGAATCTAGTGTGAAAACCGTTTGTAAGTTGGATCTTTGAGTGAATAATTATCGCGAAAAGAAAGAAGGAAAAATGATGGGCTTGCATGCATGCATGCGTCAGGTGGCAGGTGCGTCAGGTGACAGATGTGTCAGGTGGCATGTGTCAGCTCTGTTCAGGAGTACCGTATGACCCTGACAATGTGTTAATATGACACCAGCAACAAGTTTATATGTCAGCCAACATAAATTGAGTGAAGGGCGTCACGTGGCACAAAGTTGGTGGTTGGGTTTGACCAGATAGTGGATGGTTGGCTGGCCGGGGCTTCCAATAGTCGCACTCTATATATATACCACTTTAGATGAGATAGAGAAAGCCACCAACAATTTTGATAGGGCTCGAGAGCTTGGCGGTGGAGGGCATGGCACTGTTTATAAGGGAATTTTATCAAGCCTTCATGTTGTGGCTATTAAACGTTCAAAGATTGTCATTAAAAGGAAAATAATTGAGTTCATTAATGAGGTTGCAATCCTCTCTCAGATCAACCATAGAAATATTGTGAAACTTATCGGTTTTTGCCTTGAGACAGAAGTCCCACTATTGGTTTTTGAGTTCATCACAAATGGTACCCTTTACACTCATCTTCATGTTAATAATGGAACATCATTATCTTGGGAGTACAGGCTGAGGATTGCAGTACAAATTGCGAGGGCCCTCGCATATCTTCATTCATCTATTTCAGTGCCAATCCTCCATAGGGACATAAAGTCACCCAATATACTTCTCGATGGCAATTGGACTGCAAAGTTGTCCGATTTTGGAGCTTCAAGGTTCATTCCGGTTGAGCAAACAGGGATAGACACAGTTGTACAAGGAACATTAGGATATCTAGATCCTATGTACTATAGCACAGGACACTTCAATGACAAAAGTGATGTCTACAGCTTTGGAGTGCTTCTTATCGAGTTACTAACAAGGAAGAAGCCTGATTCGTACAGATCACCTGAAGGCTTTGGTCTTGTCAAACATTTTTTGCAATCTACTATCAGAAGGAAATGTAATTCATATACTAGATTCACAAGTTGTTGACGAGGGAGGCAAGGAAGTGGATGATGTTGCCAAACTAGCAACACAATGTGTAGAGTTAAGATGTGGGGATCGTCCAACAATGAGACAAGTTGAAATGAAACTTGAAGGAATTCCGTCATCAAAGCAGACGGATCCGAGAGACATGGCCCAAGGGAGACTACAGGTGAACTGCAACAGGGAGAACAGTGTGTCTGCTGAACAGACACATGTAGAGCAAAGAGACTTGCATAATTACAAAACGGAGGAAGAGCCATTGTTATTGTCAAGATATCTTCATTAGATTTGAGTTCCACTTTGCCAATCCCGTTCATAATTTACGTTTTGTGTGTAGAATTGATGATGAAATGGGGATGCACTTTGCCAGTCGTGGTACTTGGTAGGGGTGTCAATTATACATCCTTGTTTAGTTCATAGAGAACTCCAAAAAAAATGTATTACTTTAGAACAATAGTACCGCTGAATTCTCAGTCCTGATTTGCGAATGTTCTTGCAAGACTCCTGAAAATGGCCCACAAATGCTCAACTGTTTTAAATTGTAACTAAGTGCAGACATATTCTTATGAGTAAAATGCACTCACCAAACAACTTGTCAGGTTGGTGCAAATTAGTGCAAAAACTTATAAAATGCTCAGTTTAATACAACAACATGACAAGTGGGTGCAGATTGGTGCATAAATGCAATCATACCTTAAAAGGCTAATGTGTTTGCTACACGCGATCACAATAGAGGATATACTCATGTCAGAATAAATTATTGAGCATTATTTGATTATGGACATTCACATCGTAATGGCAATGTGTTTGGCCAAGACAATAACCTTTAGTGTTAGGAAGTTAATATTTTGTCTTTATATTAATTATTTGTATACAATAATTTAATTTTCATTAAAAATATTAATTTTATATTTAATATTGATAAGGTCGCTCTCACTGTTTTTACATGTTCAATTGTCTGTATTATTCATCTAAATAAAAAAGAAATCAATATATTTTTAATCATACCTTTGAGAAGCTTGCCATAAATAATTTTTAGAGCCTCACGTACTTATTTAGATTGGAAAATGAGTACATGAGCACACAACACTGTGATCACGATTAACAATTAATTGAAAAAAGTAAGAGTTATTGATGGGACAAAAATCTATAGGTCCATTTACTCTGTTTAATATATTACCGTTGTAACATTTGGACTGTAGATGCACCAGTTTGCTAAGTTATTGTACTAAATTAAACATTTTAGTAACAGGCTTTGGCGTTCTTGCCCTGTTTTGAGTATGAATGGTGATTTTGCCCTCATTTTTTCCTTTGTGCGATTTTGCCCTCGTTTTTTGAAAACGAAGCTCCAGATTATCACTATTCCGTTAAGAGCAGTTGACGGTGTTAAATCCATGATAAAAAGACAGATATACCCTTTGTGATTTTGCCTCCTTATTTGCCATGAAGCACTTTGTATGTATCTGCTCATGTTTAGACATGTTTTTTCACTAGACAGTTGGACAAAATTTTGACATATTTAAAATGATATTTTCAACAAAACTTATTAAAATTAGCATACATTTCAAAGTTGAACAAACATTGACAAATATTGTTAAAATACATGGACTCGGGCTAGCAAAAATTAGCAAATCAGACGTCTTAAAACTTTTCCTTCTTTGAGATCGATTACATTAGTCATGCAAACAATGCATTGTGCCAAGAGGATTAAAATGTAGACTACCACCTTAACTCACTTGAGATGAGATCTAGTCCATGCTGAAACTACAAGTGTGCCGATATGCCGATATGCTACAAATTGGTTCGCAAGCAATTCCTCAATGACCTAGCGGGCATCGTGGCTTTGAAGCTGCTCGGTTGCTTGCTGTCAAGGAACTGCGGCACGGGAGGGTCGCTCCAAAGTCCATAGCCTCGCGTCTCAACCATGGCCATGCCATCAGCCTGTTGCTCACGCGCCCGGCTGGCCTTGCGTGCTGCCCACAAGTTGTAGTACAACGGGTCACAATTTACTATATTATTATAGACAATGAAGAGACCGCGACACCCTAAGTGGGGGTGGTTAGGGTTCTCTAAAAGTAAGGCTTAGAGCACGTATAAAAATCTATTTCAATTTCTATCTAAATGTGTACTAGGTTTTTCTTTGTGTTGCTATCTCTATAGCTAAAAGTTTTGTATCTTATGTTCCAATCCTAGCAACTACACATGACAACTCTAGGAAAGGTAAATGCGGAATTTAGTGCAATAAGTAAATGTGAAATGTAAGGGGTAGAGAATGCAAACTCCCGACACGACGTTTTTTTACCGAGGTATCAGAAAGTAACACATTCCACTAGTTCTCCTTGTTGGAGCCCCTCTCAAAAGGTATGCCCGTGCAAGGCCATGTACTCTCCAGTCAAGTCACTCCGTAGGATAGTCTATGGAATTTTCCCACTCGCAAGTGGGTCTCCGCTTTGCCTCTCTCGAATGCTCCTCGCCGTCTCCACTTGGTTAAGCTTCGCACAATGCCTAGGGCCTCCCGTCCCTATCACAGGCACCAGCGGCCACTCAACAAACTTGGTTCGAGTGCATCACAATAATTACAAAGAGGTACGCACACCTAGCCTAAACTCTAGACTAACACCTAAAGCAATGTGCTACATGGTCTAAACTATCACTAATCAAGCACTAAGCTCTATGCTAATCACCTAAATCTTGTCTTAAGCACTTTGGTGAAATGAGCACTTGCAAATGAGTAGAACCACTACCAATAACCTCCCAATGCTCAAGCACACCCCAAATGATTGGGGTTGGGATATATATAGCCCGAATCCAAGAAACTACCTGTTGCTGAAACGACCAAGTTTCTGTGTAGCACCGACTTGCCCCGTGCTAGCACCGACACATTGCACCATCGCAATTGGCCACTAGCCATTGGATGCGACCGTTGCTTCAAATCTACCACCGACCCATCCGTTGCTCTTCTTGGGTTACCACCGTATGGACCGGTGCTAAGTATTTTCTTGCTAGAGCTGAATTTGAGCCGATCCTGAGTCGAGCCGATACCACCGACTTGTCTGGTGCTAACCTTGTTACCACCGTATTATCCTATGCACCAAAATCGTGAGTCTTTGTCTTCAACTTAAGCACGACCAATGACTTGTCCAATGCCCTCTGTTGGCTACCACCGGGTTATCCTGTGCTCCAATCAAACTTTATTCGGCTCTCGACTGAGATGCTCTAGTGCTCTCTAGGAGATACTCTGGTGCTTCTCTGAGCAGGATTCTCTTCATTATCTTGTGTGATCTTGTCTCAAATACAACATACCATCATTTGGATTTCTTAGAATAAGGCTATATCTAGATTCTTAGTACAATTTGGATAGCTTTAATTACATCATTTGTAACCTAAAAATACCTACAAATATTTATCTTGATAAACATGTTAGTCCAAATGGCATGCTGGCATTAATCATTAAAATCATAAACATGGCCTAGAGCCATTTTCCTTATGGACAATAAAGAATGCAGCAATGTCAATGCAACACTTATGTATATAGCTTATGATTCATTAAGTTTTCAGTGTGTGACTACTCCATTGAAGTGTGGGGGTTAGATCTTCCATAGCAGAGCGGTTATGTTGGACTAGATCACTAGAACAAGCTCATACTGCCTTTTATGACAAAAACGCTAATTCATAGCGAAGCTCATCGCTTGCACAAAAGAGGGCACTGTGTGGTGCTGACGGGCTATTTGTAGGACCGGGGTGGGCCCACCAGGTATTCAAGGGTATTCATTGAATACCCATTATTTTTGCTAACAATTTGAGTATATATAGTCTATAGTATATTTGGGTATTCAAAAGAATGAGAAAAGGCTAAGAATTCATCTCTCAGCCCATCTTTCTTCTGTGAAATGGGCCAAACAGCTAATGTCCGCCCAAATTTACTCATGTCCCCTAGCGCCTAGTGCACGACTGTACTTTGTGCTCTTAATTTTTCGCCCTTTGTAATTTTGAATACCCAAAGCAAAAATCTTGGGCCCGCCCCGGTAGGAGAGCATGTCACCTTGCCACTACTGCACAACAGGCCTTTTGTAACACCAGTATGTGTTACTATAGATAAAAAAAGTGTTACTAAGATCCGTAGTAACACAATTGATAAGTGTTCCAATTTTCAGTGTTACTACTACAAGGTGTATTGTAGCACAATATATATTTTCTTATTTGTAAGAAAATGTGTTACAACCCAACTTGTAGTGACGCATCTATTGTGTTCTTGTATATAAGAAAATGTGTACAACCCAACTTGTAGTAACACATCTAATGTGTTCTTGTATATAAGAAAATGTGTACAACCCAACTTGTAGTAACACATCTAATGTGTTCTTGTATATAAGAAAATGTGTTACAACCATTTTGTAACACTTATAAATGTCATACTTATCATATGCCCTATTAACACTTTTTTTATTGTAGTAACATGGATCATATTAAGCTAGTAACAATTTCTCCAGCTTACACGAGTTCATAGTAACACAATCTTAAAACCCCACAGTAACACAATGGTTCTAACCATCAATGCATGGATATATATAATAATTAGAAATAATTACTTTTATATTCCCGAACAAAATTTTGAGAAGCATTCCATGTCACACAATAACAAAATTGAAACAGCAAGCAACAATTGCTCTGATGTACACTGAAATTTATCAATAAATATAACTGATTAACAACAACACTACCATTTATAATGACATAATGCATACAAAAACATGTTTACTGTACAATAGTGGGGTTTCATAATACATAAGTCTGAAATAAATACAACTATTTCTGTGTATTCTTTCTAACCATCTGCCTATTGATCCCCTCATTCGGCAAACAAGAATAGAAACATTGGCACTGTGGAACCTGCAGGTAAGGATGAAAAATCCATCATGAGCTTGCTGAAATTATGATAAATTTTTCCCATACATGATGCATTGAAAAAATAGGCTCTCTATTAGATGGGTTAAATTAAAGAGAGTAAGTCCTAAAAGGACAAGATAAAGTATACAAATTTAGCCATGAAAACTTGCTGTAATTTGCATTGCCCTAGTGACTCCAAAAGAATCTAGATGAAGGCCCTAAACCTAGCAATTCAAGTTTATTCTAGACCATGCAACTGTAACCGCAAGGCAGGATGCAAGTAGCTAAATTAACCAAATATTGAGTGGTAAACAAAATCACTCCTAAGTTCTAGGCCATTTGTGGCCAATCAAATAATATGCTGACAACCAAAGTTTGGTACTGCGAGCATAGTACTGGAGTAGGGATTTATTTTTTAGAAATGGGAATATATTTAATATTCCAGCCGCTGCATCAACCAATGCATATAGCCGTTCATTATAACAGAGTAACATTGTACGGTGACAAAATCCCAGATAGTCTCCCCTCCTAATCCCATGTACGAATTCAGACTAGAGACGCGCTCCTTTCCCACATTGTCCACTGGCTGGGGCTTTGCGTTTAGGTCTAGGATCCCACCGTCCACCACCATCTGCTGTACACCCTGTGCCAGCGCATCTGAGACTGCACCGGAATGCCTGACATCCCAATACCACTGCTCGCCGCTTTGTCCACCTCCTTCCCTTTGTACTTTGCATCAATTTCGTGTGTTGCCTTATTATCACCCATCTCCTCCATCTCCTTCGTGCCATCTTCTAGAGTCCTCGAATTTGAGGCTCGGGACAATCTTGAGACACAATAACCTTATCCTTCTGAGCCCCACTGAAGTTGAGGCCCCTTCGCGGATTCGTCGCTGCTGCAGGCGCTCTGAAACTCGAAAGGAGCTACTTTTAAAGGGCGATGTACGCAGCTCAGTTCCAAAATTAGGGCCTTCACTGTCCAGCCCCTCATCTGAGCATTCACGCTCAGCATGGCCAATGTGATCACACGTGAAATAGAAGAACGGGATGTTTTCATACTTTACCACGAAATCCATACTCCCTCTCCCCTTCACCTTGATTTGGACTGTTTGCTTTAGCGCTTCTGCTAACGGGAACTCGATCTTCATCCTCTTGTAGTCCTTGTTCGCCTCTCCCACTTCCAGCACTCAACCTTGGACGCCAATGCCCTCACAAAGCCCGGGGACATCATGCCCACCAGGATATCATAGATGCGAATCCACATATTGATAGATTCAATGTGCACCTCAGATAATCACTGCTTTCCATCATATGGCACAAAAATTATTGCATCGCCCTTATGGTTCCACGGTCCCGAATTCAGCACAAACTTCCACAACTTCTCTGTGCGGAACTCCACCAGAAACCTGTTCTCTCCCAAGGGTTTCGCATCCACCTCTCCTTTGCTGGTATTCCATGCACTACAAAGTTCAAGGATCGGCCCAGCCTTACCATTGTGGCCGGAGTAGTATCTAGCCACCGCCAGCCACTTTCCCTTCAGCTCCTCAGATATCTCGTCCTCCTCGTACTCCTCCTCGAAATCTTGTGTTTATGGTTATAGGATCTAGTGTCCTACTCGGTTATGACTCTAAAGTCCTACACGGACTCACTACTACAAAAAAACATTTTCGGAGACGGTTTTTTTCCATTAACGGAGGTAGTTTTTGCAGCCGTCTCTAAGCCGGGGTCTTTGTTAATCGGGCATTAACGGAGGCGGTTTTTCAACCGTCTCCTAAAATCGATTAACAGAGGCGGTTTTTCAACCGTCTCATATAATCGATTAACTACCTCCGTTAATCGTTCTAGCCGAAAAAATGCCAAAAAAATTGCAAAAAAAAAAAAAATTAATTGGGCGAGGCACCTACTGGCCAGCTACGTGGCTGACGGGATTCGAACCCGCAACCTCTTTTTATCACACTCTATTTCACGGAAATTCGATGCTACGCAGCTGACAGGATTTGAACCCGCAACCTCTCCCTCACGCGTGCCTCGCTCTACCTCTACACCACACTCTCTCATGTGTCCATACTCTGTTTTGATTCCTATCATATTATACAAAACCTAGTGTAAATTGTGTTTTTGAAGTTTTAAACGAAGTCAAATGAAAAAGTTGTCAACTATTAAGTTTTTTAACTTTTCGAGACCTACAACTTTCATATAGGTCATTTCTCCATCCGAGGTTTTTTGCGAAATTTGAATTTCAAATTTGAGAACATTCAAACATACTTTTCGCGGACAAGATGATTTCAAATGAAAAATTTGCAAACTACAAAGTTTCTTGACTTTTCGAGATCTACAACTTTCATATTGGCCATTTCTCTATCCAAGATCGTTTGAAAAATTCAAATTTAAAATTTGAGAATGGATTTACCGAGACGGTTACATTCATTTTAGGAGGCGGTTAGATTTGACCGTCTCCTAAAATCGATTACAGAGGCGGTTGTGTTACAATAACCGCCTCTGTTAATCAATTTTAGGAGGCGGTCGAAATGTAACCGCCTCCGTTAATCACCCGCATTAACAAAGACGGTTATTTTTTTAAACGTCTCGGAAAATGTTTTGGCAGTGTCTTCTAATTTTTTTTTTTTTTTGTAGTAGTGACTTGTAAACTCTTATATTGACTACATAATGAAACCATGGCCGGCCATATTGGTCAAGCCGTTCCATAGCTAAGTTTACAGGATGCACAAGCAATACTTGCATGCTAGTATTTATATTCGATGTGAGACGAAACGCTTCTACTCATTCTGTTCTCGATTTCACATCCAGTCATCAGTGAAGGACTAAAGACTGAGCACTTCAACTTGTCGAATGCGTAATTATTCAAATTTGTATCCAAATCGGTCAAAAGTTACATTGCTACATTAAACGACTTCTAATCTTGGTTAATTTTCAAACTGGCTAGAATATTATTAGAATATATGTGCTGGTATGTAATGGCATCAGTACGTAGCTAAATGTGGTGATGTAAAACAACATCGGTACATTTATGTTTTTATTTGTCTTGGCTGACATTAGCTCTGGTACGAATAGACTAAATGCACCGGTGCGCTTTGGCCTGGCACATATGTGCAGATACGAATGACAGTTTGTGTAGTAGTACTTGTCCTGAAAATGGGACTGTCTTGTGGGGTACAGTTGAGAACGAATGTGCAGATACGCCGACGAGGCAGAGGCTGCTGCTGGATTGCCGAACTGCCCAACCAGATGTGGCACGGTGATCGTGCCGTACCCCTTTGGCATTAGTACTGGCTGCTCACTCCCTGGCTTCGGCCTCACATGTGATCGCACGCAGAGCCCGCCACGGTTGCTCCTTGGCGGAGGTGGCAGCAACCTCAAAGTTGTCTCTATCGACATCCGGAAGGCTCTTATACGAGTCCAGTACACCACAGCAAACATCACATGGGATGACAGGGCTCTCCAGAACAGTGGGCATTATCTTTTATCTGGTGAGTTCAAACTGTTCCTCGTCACTGACCGCAATGCAGGCGCGGTGCCGATGCTTGGCAACGGCAGCAATATTGTCAGTGGAAGCTGCAGCTCTTCTTGCCACGTTAAATACAACGTGACCATCCAACTTTGGAAGCCCACAGACGGTGGGAAGCACACCAGCATAGGTTGCCGTCCGTCGCCGGCCAGAACACCTGGGAAGCAGGACGGAAACATGACATGTCCTAAAGATCTGGGAAGTACCTTGTGTCACAGCAGTTACAGCACCTGCCAGAACACCACGGACATGACATATCCCACTAAAATCCCCACATGCTGCCCCGGATACACATGCCAATGCTGGGATTGTTAGGTCGATCTCCACCACCATGGCCCAAAGGCCGTGATGGGCTCGGTTCACGCACCCTGATCGGGGGAGCCCAACCTATCATTGGTTGGTGGGCCCCCGTTGCACAGTGCTATAAAGATGGGGTGGGGGGCTAGGGCGCTCATCACGAGGTTGACCGCGCCGCCAGCACCCCACCTACAAACCCTACCGATCGAGGGAGCACAGGAGCAGCGGGAAGCTCCACCTCGACCGCCGCCGACGTCCGGGTGGGTGCGGCGCACACGGTGCCACCGCCCCGACCTCAACCGCATCGCCCCCTCCGCTCCAGCGCCACCTCAACCCGCGGCCGCCCCTGCGACCGCCACCGCCGCCATGGCTGCCGACCCCGTCGCCACTACCAATGGTCTGCGCATCCCCTTTTTCCCTTCTAGATGTTTTTGTTCTAGATCTAAATGTTGTACACGTGTTAGCCATGTTCATTATCTTATTGTTCAAGTTTTACCCGTGAGCATCTACTACTAGTTGATCCTACAACTCTATCAATGGTATCAGTCGCCTAATCTAGTAGTAGATTAGAGATCCGGGGTAGTTAGCACTCAAAAAGAAAAGAAATACCCGCTGTTAGTCGTAACAGAGGGGAAAGAAGAGAAAAATCGAAGATTTTTTCGGTCAAATCCAAAGAAAAAGAAGAAAAAGTCGATGAAAATCGAGCAAGAAAGATGGATCTCAGATCCAAAACTCCAAAAACCGAAACCCTAACCCTAACCCTAACCCTAGATCTACAAGAAGGGTCGCGGTATGAGGGGGAGGACCTACCTTTTGGTCTTCTCCGCCGCCGGCCGTCACCGCCGTCGTGCGGGTAGAACGCAGCAGCGGAACTGCTCGACGGCGGCACGCTCTCCCTTGCGGGGAACGCGCACGCCGGCGAGAAGCTCCGCCACAGCGCCAAAAAGGAGGGAGGGGGAGCGCGCTGGCCTTGCGCCGGCGGCGCTCGTCCTCACCACGACCGGCAAAGGCCGGCCATGGTGGGCCGCGAGCCCCCTCGTCTCTCTCTCTCTCTCTGGATCTCACTGAGTTGGGTCTTGGGGAGGGGGAGAGAGGGCTTAGGGGAAGGGGAGGAGGAGGAGTGCTGCGGTCATGGCCGGCGGCGCTCGTCCCCGCCGTCGTCGGCGAAGAAGCCGAGCGCCACCGGCCATGGCCGCCGCCGCGCTGCGTGCGCCGCCGGACCGGGAGCGGAGAAGGCGGGGGGAGAAAAGGAAAGTGAGCTAGGGTTACGGGGGGAGCCGGCGCGCGCGTTTTATACGCGCGACGAGTACGGGGAGCCGTCGATCTCGGATCGACGGATCCGACGGCCGAGAGCGGCCGGCGCTCACGCGGGCTGGAAGCAGCCCGTGAGGGAGGAGAAGCTGGGCCAGATTGGCGGCCCAGCCGTCGGTTTGCGGGCTGAGAGCCCACGCGGGCGAGCGCGAGGGCGCTGGGCCGCGAAATATAAGTCGGGCCACGAGGTTAAAGGGCCAAAATCGCGCGGGCGGCATAGTCCAGGGAGCAAAAGCGGACTTCTACCGCGAAAATTAAGAAAAGGGCTGGGCGTGTGGCTGGGCCGCTGCTGGGAAGAAGCGCGCGGAGGCGCGACGCGCGCGCGCATGGGCCGTGGGCCAATTTTTGTTTCGCGGGCCAAAAGTGACGAATGAATAGTAAATTTTTTCAATTAAGTTTATTTATTTTCAGAAGCTATATTTGGTTGTTTTTGGTGTTTATTTTGCATGTTTTCAAGTAATTATCTCTGTTTAAATTTTTGCACATAGTAATTATTTTTACAGAGAGTAGAATGCTTCTGAAAATTACTTTTTCTCATGATATTTGATGTTTTTCCGCTGCGTAATTATTCTCTAGTTAAATTGAACCAAAGGGATATTTAATTAGAGAAGTAGAAATATTTTCAGTTTTATGATATTGTTATTTTCTGGCCAAAGCTGATAATTACAATATTATAAATATTCTTGTTCAAGTTATTATGCATTTATTCTATTTTCTGCCCAAAGGTGATATAGAATTGATGTAGAAAGCATGCTGTATGTGTTGATTTTGACCAAAGTTAAATTGATACATGCAATATTTATTTTTTATTATTGTTCTCACCAATTTTATGTCAAAATTTCAGGCCCAAATTCTTCAAGCTATGTGTCTGATATCCCTATCCTAGTTGGAAGCAACTATGGAGAATGGCGCACGCAGTTCAACCTGGCAGTGGTGATGACAGATATTGACACTGCCATGAACTACCCATATCCGGTACTGCCTGAGGCACCAGTGCGTGCAGCAAATGAATCTGATGAGGCATTCGCGGCACGAGAGCGTGACCACGCGCCCGTTAGAGCACTTTATGATCTCGAGAGGAGAAAGTGGGATATTTCCAACAAGAAATGTCTGCTGATTATGCGGACAAAGATGGCAGAGGCCATAAGGAACTCTATCCCAGAGAAGAATGCAGAGGGTGTTGCTCACACTGCACCTGAGTACATGGCACTAGTGGAGGCCCAGTTCACTGGGTCATCTAAGACTTATGCCAGGACGCTGATAGATCAGTTTCTAAACACGAAATATACGGGTGGGGGTGTGAGAGAGCACATCCTGAAGTTGAGCAACCTACATGGGAAGTTGGCTGCCTTGGACATGAAACTACCTGAAGATTTTCTTGTCCATACAGTTTTTCGCTCACTTCCATCTGCATTCTCCAACTTAGAGATCACTTATAATTCCCTAGAGGAAAAATGGGATATGCAGAAACTCATAGGCCGCTGTGTGCAAGATGAGGACAGAATGATTGCACAGAATGGTGGACAAATCAACTATGTCCACCATCAGCAGAAGAAGAAGAACTTTCCCAACAAGAACTTCAACAAGAACTTTAAGCCTAAGAACCAGTGGGAAAGTGGCCCTTCAAATGCTTCCAGCAAAGACAAGGGCAAGGCACCAGTGCAGTTTGATCGCTCTAACAAGCCACAAGACAAGAAGGAAGTTGGCAAACATGAGTGTCTGCATTGTGGGAAGGCGGGACACTGGCAGAACAAGTGTCCTGACTGGCTTGAAATGATGTGGAAAAAGGGTGAGGATTTTATTACTTTTGTAGATGAATCCCTGTTTTTATGTTATGATAAATCTACTTGGTGGATTGATTCAGGTGCAACTACTCACGTTGCTAATTCTATGCAGGGATTAAGTATGAGCCGGATGCTGCAAAGAGGAGAAAGAGGAGTTAAAGTTGCAAACGGCGTTGAAGCTGAAGTGGAGGCGATAGGAGAACTCCTCATCAAGTTGAAAGACGGCTTCACGCTTCAGCTGCACGACGTTCTTTACGTTCCCTCTTTGAGCAGAAACTTAATTTCAGTTTCATGTTTAGCAGACGATGGTTTTGAGTGTCTTTTCGACAGTGAACAATGTTTTATTATGTTAAATAAAGTTTGTGTGGGTCTTGCCTTCTGACAAGACAAACTTTATAAGTTATCTGTTTATGATGATTTGTATGCATGTGAAGATGTGTATGCAAGTACTAAGATTGTGCATGAGATTGAAAATGTATCCTCGTCTACAAAAGTAACCAAGAAGCGGAAAAGAATTGATGACGTTTCATCGAAATTATGGCACTGTCGTTTAGGCCACATTTCGAGGGGGAGAATGGAACGTCTAGTTAAAGGATCAATTCTTCCACCGCTACAATTCTCAGACTTAGAACAATGTATTGATTGCATCAAAGGCAAATACGTTAAGCAAGTAAACAAAGTAGCAAAACGAAGCACGGGAACCTTAGACATAATACACACAGACATCTGTGGTCCGTTTCCCGTTGCATCAGTGGATGGTTTTGACTCGTTCATCACATTCACAGACGATTACTCCCGTTATGGCTACATTTATCCAATAAAACAAAAGTCAGAAGCGCTAGATAAATTTAAGATATTCAAAGCTGAGGTCGAGAATCAGCTTAATAAGAAAATAAAATTAGTAAGATCAGACCGTGGGGGGGAGTACTACGGTCGACACACCCCGTATGGCCAAATTCCAGGACCTTTTGCAAGGTACCTTCAGGAAAATGGCATAGTTGCCCAGTACAGTGCACCGGGTGACCCACAGCAAAATGGAGTAGCTGAAAGGAGAAACCGTACCTTGATGGATATGGTTAGAAGCATGATAAGCTATTCCACTTTACCAGTTAATTTGTGGATGGAGGCTTTGAAGACCGCCATTCACATCCTAAACAAAGTGCCTAGCAAAGCAGTTCCTACGACACCTTATGAACTTTGGACGGGTAGAGAACCCTCTCTCAGATATATGCGTGTATGGGGCTGCCCCGCTGAGGCTAAGATCTTTAACCCAAATATTGGGAAGCTAGATCCCAAGACAGTCAGTTGCTATTTCATTGGCTATACTGAAAAGACAAAAGGGTATCGTTTCTATTGTCCTAACAGACACACAAAGTTTGTGGAAATGAGACATGCAGTTTTTCTAGAGAATGAGATGATCAGGGGGAGCATGGCTACTCGGGAGATAGATCTTGAGGAGAAGCGGGTCTTTGCACCTTGCCCAATGATTCAAGAACCTTTTTTCGAGTTACCTGTGTCAATTCCAACAGTGGAAGCCACTGTGACACCGGTACAAGCTCCTAGTCTTGTAGTGCCAGCAATGAATGAGAATGTGGAACCTATTCCTCAAGTTGAACCAATTGTGGCACAAGATGTTGAACCAGTTGTTGCTCAAGAAATAGAACCTCAACAGCCTGTGGTTCCTGAAGTACCAGTTGTTGAGCCAACTGCTGAACCAGCTGGAGGAGGACTGAGAAGGTCTACAAGAGTGAGACGCTCAGCCATTCTTGATTGCTATGAAATTGGCAACTTAGAAGAGTTTCAAATGGGGGGTGATCCCGTCACATTTGAAGAGGCTATGAGAAGCGCTCAATCTGAAAAATGGCTGGAAGCCATGCAAGAAGAAATGAATTCAATGAGTGCCAACAAAGTTTGGGACTTAGAAGTAATTCCTAAAGGAGCCAAATCAGTAGGCTGCAAATGGGTCTACAAAACAAAATGTGAATCCAAAGGGAATATTGAAAGATATAAAGCGCGACTCGTGGCTAAAGGGTTCACACAAAGAGAAGGAATATTACAATGAGACGTTTTCTCCAGTCTCATGTAAAGATGCCTTTAGAATCATAATGGCATTAGTGGCACACTATGATTTAGAATTACATCAGATGGATGTAAAGACAGCGTTCTTAAACGGGGATCTGTTTGAAAACGTATACATGACTCAACCTAAAGGTTTTGTTGTGGAAGGCAAAGAAAACATGGGATGCCGATTAAGAAAATCCATTGATGGATTGAAACAAGCTTCTAGACAGTGGTACTTGAAGTTTGATGAGACAATTAAGAAATTTGGGTTTAAGGCAAATGTAGAGGACAATTGCATCTATGCAAAGTTTAAGAATGGAAAATATATTTTCCTAATCCTATATGTGGATGATATCCTGCTTGCTAGCAGTGATAAAAGAATGTTGCAAGAGACAAAAATGTTTTTGTCCTCTAATTTTGATATGAAAGATCTTGGTGAGGCTTCATATGTTCTGGGCATTGAAATTCACCGAGATAGAAGAAACGGGGTTTTAGGACTATCGCAAAAGACATATTTGGAGAAGATCCTAAAGAAATATAATATGCATGCGAGTAAAGCCACACCTGCACCGATAGTGAAGGGCGATAAGTTTGGGGATTTTCAACGCCCCAGGAACCAGTATGAGATCGATCAAATGAAAATGGTTCCATATGCTTCAGCAGTTGGTAGCTTACAGTATGCACAAGTGTGCACTCGCCCTGATTTGGCTTATATCACCGGAGTACTCGGTAGATATCAAGATAATCCAGGCATAGAGCACTGGAAAATGGCAAAGAAAGCTTTGCGGTATGTGCAAGGCACAAAAGACCTCATGCTAATATATAGAAGATCTAATTCTCTAGAGATAAGAGGATATTCACATGCAGACTTTGCGGGAGACAAGGATGATAGAAAATCCACGTCAGGTTATGTATTCACTCTCGCAAAGGGAGCTATTTCGTGGAGAAGCTCTAAACAAACTCTGGTTGCATCATCTACGATATATGCAGAGTTTATAGCATGCTATGAGGCAACGTTGCAGGCCAAGTGGCTAAAGAAATTCATACCCGACTTGAAAGTGGTAGATTGTATTAATAGACCACTTAAAATGTACTGCGATAATGAGCCTGCAGTATTTTACGCTCACAACAACAAGTCGAGTAACGCTACCAAACCAATAGAAATAAAATTCTATGTTGTGAAAGATAAAATCCAGGATCAGACTATAAGTCTGGAGCATATAAGTACGAAGAATATGCTTGCAGATCCGCTCACTAAAGGTTTACCACCCAGTGTGTTTAGAGAACACATTACCGGTATGGGTTTAAGGGAAAGCCTTATGATCACTGGATAATGGCCCAAATGTACGATCCTTTGCAATAGAGAAGTTTATTGTGGCTGATTAATCTAATTGAAATGTCAATTTTGATGACTCATGCTCAATGTGCTTTTTTGTTATGAAGTGGATGTCAGGCGAAGAGCTTAAGATAAGAAAACATAAGGTGAGATCGAGGGGGAGATTGTTAGGTCGATCTCCACCACCACGGCCCAAAGGCCGTGATGGGCTCGGTTCACGCACCCTGATCGGGGGAGCCCAACCTAGCATTGGTTGGTGGGCCCCCGTTGCACAGTGCTATAAAGATGGGGTGGGGGGCTAGGGCGCTCATCACGAGGTTGACCGCGCTGCCAGCACCCCACCTACAAACCCTACCGATCGAGGGAGCACTGGAGCAGCGGGAAGCTCCACCTCGACCGCCGCCGACGTCCGGGTGGGTGTGGCGCACACGGTGCCACCGCCCCGACCTCAACCGCATCGCCCCCTCCGCTCCAGCGCCACCTCAACCCGCGGCCGCCCCTGCGACCGCCACCGCCGCCATGGCTGCCGACCCCGTCGCCACTACCAATGGTATGCGCATCCCCTTTTTCCCTTCTAGATGTTTTTGTTTTAGATCTAAATGTTGTACACGTGTTAGCCATGTTCATTATCTTATTGTTTAAGTTTTACCCGTGAGCATCTACTACTAGTTGATCCTACAACTCTATCAGGGATGGTTACCAGGGCAACCCTTATCTCCCCGATGGATGCCAAGGTAAATCTACTTTACTTGAGCCTTCCTTCAGTACGGTACCAGCACATGGCTGAGTTTCAATTCAGAATAATCCATGTAGCATCCTTGTGCTAATAGATTTGTGATGGAACTTAATTACAAGACATATAACAACCTGAATTTGTAGATATTGACGAGTGCAAGCTTCCAAGTAAGTGCTACGGCCAATGCACAAACATTCCTGGTGGATACCTGTGTCGATGTCCACATGGGACACACGGTGACCCATACGTTCAAGATGGTTGTGCAAAATCTTTTGCAGGTAACAGTCCATCGAGAGATATATGCTGAATTTGAATTGTTATTCATGTCCATGATGCTCAATTCTGCAATTTACCTTCGTATATACTGCACTGAAGTTATTTTGGTACTAGCACATCCGTAAATCTGATACACATTACATTAAACTTTGTTTTCTTTATATCACGAACATAATTGTTGAGTCTCTCCTCTAAATTTGAAAGAAATCACTACAAGGGAAAGCACTTTCCATCCGCAACAAATATATATTGGCCAAAGTTGAACCTGGTAATTTATGGTAGATGAAAGGGTTTGGATGCCCTTTATTACCGGTTGGTGTTACTATATATGCAACCGCAGATAGTGCTCGTCTTCGGTGATGTGCTACAGCTGATCTTATAGATAAGCTGCTAAAGGAACATGACTCTGATGTCGTCGCATCCAATCCGTTGTCATATTAGACTCGTGTCGAAATATGACTTGCTATAAAATACTACATACACCGTGTTTTACAATTTCATATTTTTTTCTTTTAGGGAAGTATTAATGAGAATCCCACGGTAATACTAATAATTAGTTCTTTCTTTGCTTTACTAGGGAGTAGTAGGATTTGAAAATGTCAAAATATTCATTATGATATTGATGTGTAACAAATTGATTATGTGCCCTATGAGATGCATGGCCAAAGTTTGTTTCCAAAGATTTTTAAAATGCTAATACACCATATATAAAGGAAAGGATAGAGTAGCTAGCTAGTAGTAGCATACATTGGTAAACTAGAACAGTCAAATATCTATATGACTGCATAGTTCTAATTAATGTGAGATACTATTCTTCTTGTAAAATACTTTATATTTAGTTCTATAAAAAGCTTTATTCAAAAAAATGTAGAGATATGGAAATCTTAATGTGCCGAGTCACCAATTATTCTTTCCAATAGAAACACCTGTCACTGTGAATCACATTGAAACATTATTTTTGATAATTGTAGATGAAAAATACTAACGTATACATGTTATTCACAGGTCTGAGTGTTGTTCTAGCAATTGGGAGTGGTGCAACACTTCTCATTCTAGTTTTTGGCACTATACTATTTAAACATAAAATTAAGATGGGAAGGTTGGAAAGGATGAGACAGAGATTTTTCTGGAAAATCGTGGCCAATTGCTTCAACAATTGG